>OY755237.1:22969866-23569866 GCA_963576725.1 Azorinus chamasolen
AGAAGGAAAGGGGGGAGTAGTACATTGTTCTTTAACCCATTCCCTGTTAAATATTCATGTAAGAAATAATGACATCATGGACATTAAAGGAAAAGAAAAGAAACTCTTTCTTTATTTAGACATTTGGAAACAGACTAGTCTCTGATCAGACAGTACCAGTGGGATCTGCTCTGTTTGCTTATTCAATAATATCTATAAATCATTCAACGGTTTCTGCCATGGACAAAAATTCCCTTGTTCATAATCGCCGTTAGAAAATTAACCGGATTAACCCTGTCCTCCATATGCTATTTTTAGACCCAACCTCTTTGAATAAATCTACCGAAAAGGAGCATTTACTAGAGAAAAGGATAAGTTTAAAATTGTGTAGTATTGAAACCATTGTCATAAACAGAGCATTTGCTCCTATAGGAGCAAATGCTCTATTTATCACAATGGTTTCATAAAGTGACTTTTACAGAGGCGTAGAAAGGCGTATTTATGGAGGAAAGGGTTAATATTCATTAAGTCGTTATTTCTTACTTGAATATTCATTAAGTAAATGGCTAGTACCACTGTCCATCATTAAAGAAATGAATTTCTGACTAAGGAACGATGCAGAGCCGTCACAACATAGTATGGGGTGGAGAAGTGATGATTTTAGTATTTGAATACATGTACATATCTTTATCAATATTTCTGATAGTGAACCTGATATAATAGCACACGCACACAGAATTTGACTTCTTTTAAATGGCCATAATATAATATGGAGAGGTTTGCTCAAGTACCATATCAATTTCTGATCTTGATCCAGAATGCTTGCAATTAATCATTTACTCCATAAATTTATACACCTTTCTATGCCTTTGCAAACAGAGTAGACTCAGATCAGATGGCTCCTACAGGAGCCATCTGATCGGGGTTTCAAGCTCCGTTTGCTTATTGAATAATTCTACAGCATCTGCCATTGCCAAAATTTCCTGTATTCATGTGCCGTTATTAAAAATAATCTAATCAATATTCATGATGTCATTATTTCTTACATGAATATTCATGGAAAAAAGGGTTAAAAGTCAGTCAGCTGGTTGTCAGTTAAGTCAGTGTTGGAGGGGCATTAGATTTCAACCGAAGACTTGTCTTTAGCATGTATTTGCCAAATTTTCGGAAACCTTAGCAAAACGTTTGGAGCCAGATGAGATGCTGGTAATTCAGCTACTTAACCCATTCCCGCATATTGACGCCTTTTGACGCTTCTGTAAAAGTCACTTTATGAAATCATTGTGATAAATAGAGCATTTGCTCCTGTGGAGCAAATGCTCTATTTATCACAATGGTTTCAAAACTACACAATTCTGAAAATTTCCTTTTCTCTTGTTAATTCTCCTTTTTGGTAGATTTAATCAAAGAGGTTAAGTCTAAAAATAGCCTAAGTGGGAATGGGTTAATAGGATCAATACTGATTGATACTACAGAATGTAATTTGGGGGAACTATGAAGAAATGTTTGCTGTCAGAACCAATGCAGAAAAAGGTTTTGGGTTGAGGACAGTACTTAGCATGACAAGAGATTAGAATTTCAAGACTTTAATGATAATGAGCAGCTACTGTGCAAGTGAAACTCGGCAGTATAATGATTCACTCTGGTTCCCTGCAGGGGTGCATGATGGGAATTTGTACTACACCCATAAACCATGATGACAGGTGACAGGGTACCGGTTAGAAGGCATGTCTGGAGGGAAAAGTGTTACATCCTGGCACTTAGCCTGCTTGTTGCGATTTGATTGGAAAAGTTCAGACCCTTCTAATTATAATTGCTTTTAAACAAAATGTGAGTGTATTAAGAATGTCCAGCTAAATGAAGGCTTGGTTAATATCTTGGTCACAATTCAGAGAGTGAAGTTAGATTCTCAAAACCAAGGTACGGTATTACTATTTAGGCAAAAGACAATTTACATTGATCGGAGATAAAGTGTTGTTATTTTCTGTATCGCTGTTGGAAGTTTGAAAGTATGGAGTTAAAGTTCAGTAAATAGTAATTAAGGTATCTGTCATGGGACATAATCCTATTAAAACTTTCTTGATGTTCAATTTGTGTTATTTGATATGTTGTAAAATGAAATTAATAGTTTTCTATCAGGAGGCTAGAGAAAGAAATGTCTACGAAAAAAGCTTCTGTCACTGCAAAGAAATGGAGTCCGTGCTTGGGCATAATGAAAGGGATGTTGAATACTGACACATCGTTTCATTTGAATATACACACAGCGGGTACCAAATCTAGGGCTTGCTGTCAATGGGACGGTGAATACTACCTCTTATTATGTTACAGTGTGACATCTTTGTACGGCCAATTCACCTAGCTTGTTTCAATTTACATTGATCATGTTACATGCTGATGGAGTGCACAATGAAAATTTGGTTTCTAGATCCGAAGTGAATGAAAAGGAAGCCTGATTGCGATCTGAAAATTTTGAAATTTGAATTGCGCGATCTGAGAAAATGAGATGGTAATGAAATCCTCAGAAATTAAGCTTTTACGAATTTTTTTTGGTTGACTTGGATTAACTGTCTAAGGATTAAAACGTATTCAGACAAACTGAAGTAGATGCAGTGAGGGGATAATTGGTAAGGAGTCCCCGTAAATCCTCGACAAAAAAAGCCGAGTTCTGTAAAGTTGCTGAACCGTGAGGCAAATATACAAGGTCAATGCAATCAATAGGGATCTTGCAAATGTGAATACTCCATCGGTGAACTTTAATTTGGTACAAACTGCATTTTAAATATATCTAATTAAGCATATTCTTAACCCTTCTCATGCCATTAATGTCCATACAATTTTTTTGTATCTGCATTTCCAAAAAGTGTAGCCCCATACGAGGCAGCTCCTAGAGGAGCTCCTAGAGGAGGTGTCTCATATGGGTCTGCACTATTTGCCACGATAATTCAGTGACTACAATTGATTCTACTTTAGAATGCTTCAGCTGGTGGGTTCACATTTGAATGTTCAACATGGAAAGCGTTAGGGATTATCCACACAGAGAAAAAAAGATTCAATGGCAGATCTTGTTGATTTCCAGCTGGGTATTAATTTTTGTTGTAGGTATAAGATGCACTGAGTGAAAGAGTTTGATGCCCCTGTCATATGCAAACAGTTCACACCTCAGATTTTCTACAGCATATGAACAGGCTCTGCACTATGCGTTACTCAAAATCCAGCCCAAAGATCTTACTCTTTCATGCTGAATGGATTCAGTCCTTAACCCATTCCCATATATTGATGCCTTTTGATGACTCTGCAAAAGTCACCTTTTGAAACCATTGTGATAAATAGAGCATTTGCTCTATTTATCACAATGGTTTCAAACTACAAAATTCTAAAATTTTACTTTTCTCTAGTAAATGCTCCTTTTGGGTAGAGTCATTCAAAGAGGTTGGGTCTAAAAATAGCCTATGGAGGAATGGGTTAAATAAAGATGGACCATTCCATCGTGAATATTCAACATTCAAATGCTTAAGAAGAAAGCCCAAAGCTGTCTCATCAGGGTCTTCACTATTTACAAATTGATTGTGCAACCAGTGCACTCCACAGCAGTGATTGCACAGCGAAATACGTGTACACAGTGAAGATATATGTAATTATACAACAGGGCATGGGTAAAGAAGGAGAAATGTATTTTATAATTCAGCAAGCGAAGGGTTAAGGAAATATTCATCTGAAATGTAACTTAACCCATTACCTTATATAGACAACTTCTAGCACTTTTGCAAACGGAGTAGACCCAGATCAGATTGACCATGGCTTCTGTAATAGCGGTCTGATCAGGTTCTGCTCTGTTTGCATTTGTACAGTTTTTGCAATGGGTAAATTATTATCATTATGTAAATATAGATTATATCTAAATAACATTATGATGTCACTATTTCTTACATGAATATTTATGGAGTAAAGGATTACGAGTTGGTCTGTTTTCAGTCCAATGGCCAACCTTTTTTTTCATTCCTTTTTAAAACTACAGAGTCAAATGATGTTCATTCTGATCTGAAGAAGTCTTCAGTTTCTCTGCTTCTCATGTTGATCAAAACTATTTGCACAGAGTAACATAAATGTGCCACTATTGTGTGAAGAATTTATAAGTTCAGCGCTCATGCTCATGCATTGATAATGTGATCTGCGGGATTACGCTAGTAATACAACCATGAACTGCATTTTATTACAGTTTAATGAAGAAAAAAAGTGTTTGACAGATAGAGAGACCCCTGCAGATTCTGTAATGAAAGACTGCTGACAGCCTCTTAACCCTTTCCCTGTTCTGTATTTATTCCAAATGTCCATACCTACTGAATATTCATGGACAGAATGGTTATAATGAAATATGGAAGGTGCAACATTTTAGTCATTTTAGAAAGTAAAGAAATAGAGTTAACAAATTCCAACAGCAAACAGCAGACTCCGATCAGATGCCTCCTACTAAGGAGCCATCTGATCTGAGTCTACTGTGTTTGCAAGTGTGTGAATTAAGTTTTTATAAAGGAAAGGGTTCATTCTTTGCCTGCTAGTTGGAACCACGGAGGAACCACTTTTTTTCTCTGACAATATGGGGGTGTGGAGTATGGGAGCTTACTCTCTAAAATTCTTTACTTTTTTTTCATGAATATTCAACAGGGAAAGGGTGTAGGGAATGTAAAGGTGAGATTAGAGAGTAAAGGTTAGGAGCAAGGTAAATCATTCTAAGTTCTTGGAGTCTCATCTGTATACAAACTTATATTAGCTACATAAACATCTTTTTTACTCATACTCAAAGTTACGTTAACCCATTGCCTCATAGGCGATTTTAGATACAAGCTCTTTGAAAAAATCTACTGAAAAGGAGCATTTATAATTAGAGAAAAGGAACATTTTTAGAATTTTGTAGTTTGAAACCATTGTGATAAATAGAGCATTTGCTCCTATAGGAGCAAATGCTGTATTTATCACAATGGTTTCACGAAGTGACTTTTACAGAGCCATCAAAAGTCGTCAATATGAGGGAATGGGTTCAGCTTAGTATTTGACATTTTGATAACAGGTAAATAAAATTTGAACTTTTGGTAAAACTTGCGGTTTACTTAATCTTGTTTAATTACCCAAAGTATTTTGACAGACCAACTGAGGCAAATGGTGTAGACCCAGATCAAATGGCTCCTGAAGGAGTTGTTTGGTCAAGATCTAAACTGTTTGCTACCAAGTTATCAAAATGGTGCCAAATTGAATTATTCAGCTTTATAACCCAGTGGTAATTAGTGTACAGTAAAAGTGGCCATCAAAAAGAGGTCTAATTATGGGTCTGTAAGGCAGGTGATAGCTTAATGCAGGTCAAAAGCAATGCAGGAGGTCAAAAGCAATGCAGAAAGCTACTATAACAGCTTTCTGTATTTCTTTTGCCTTACATTAAGTAAACTCCTGCTTTTTAGCTCACAGTGTGCTCAGGGTCAGCTTTTGTAATCGCCTGATGTCCGTTGTCCGTCAGCATGCATCGTGCTTTGTCAGTCCTCAACAAATTGAACCTTTAAAAGTCTTCTCCTCTGAACCTACAGGGTTCTCAGCTTTCATCTTTGGCACATAGCATCATCTGTAGGCCCTCTACAAAAGTTATATAAATTATGACCCTGGGGTCAAAATTGGCCCCGCCCCAGGGGTGCCTTGATTTCTATAGAAACATAAAATTATAGTGAAAACTGAAAATCTTTTCTGAAACTGGAAGGTTCTTCGCTTTCATATTTGGAATATAGTATCATGTTTAGGTCCTCTTCAAAAGTTATATATAAATTATGCCCCTGGGGTCAAATTTGGCACCGTCCCAGGGGTGGCCAGTTTTCAATAGAAGCATATATAGTGAAAACTTTGAAAATCTTTTTCTCTGAAACTGGAAGGTTCTCAGCTTTCATATTGGGCACATAGTATCATGTTCAGGTCCTTTACTAAAGTTACATAAATTATGGCCCAGGTGTCAAAATTGGCCCATCCCAGCGGTGGCCAGTTTTCAATAGAAACATATAGTGAAAACTTTGAAAATCTTCTCCTATGACTGTCTGGTGAGCGATATCAGGGCCATCATGGCCCTCTTGTTAAGAAACCTATGTTCAATAAATGAATGGCCGCTGAGGACGTCAACTGCAAAAACTGAATATATAGAAGAATGAAAGTATTGAGTTTTTGTCCGTTTTGATTAGAGTCATACAAGGTTAATGACTGCATATGAGCAGTTTCTTATGTAATAATTATTTTACATTCCAGGGGTGATTTATGATTGACTTTTACAATGCAGGAAACAAATTTTATTGCATTTGCAAACAGTGTAGACCCAGATCAGAGGGCTCCAAGAGGAGCTCTCTGATCAGAGTCTGCACAGCTGTTTGTCATTCAAAATCCTTTCACAAATTCAACCTTTCACACTGAATGGATTTTGCTCTGAATCGACATCCATTTAACACTGGTGAGTCACTTTGAATACTTAGTATCCAAAGGATTAAATGTACAAGTAATTCGAATGCAGATTAGATACTGATCAACTGACAGTTTAATCATAATCAGAACATTTTGACACCTTGTATTTTTGAAGTGAAATGGTGAAAACTTATCTTTGGGAACTGTGGCAGATGATACTTTCAAAGCTAAACTATTCTAAGTATGTAGTGTGCTTTGATAAGTTTAATTAGATTCTGTTTTTGCAAGTTTTGTGACAATTTTGTTTTTAAGATTTGCAATGAATGTGAAGTTTATTGTCATTGTTTGAAATTGTTTTTCTTCCATAAATGTGATCATGCAGTTTGTTACTTGTGTTAACCCTTGCCTCCGGCTATTTTTAGACCCAACCTCTTTGAATGAATCTACCGAGCATTTACTAGAGAAGAGTAAAATGTTAGAATTTTGTAGTATTGAAACTATTGTGATAGATAGAATGCTCTATTTATCACAATGGTTTCAAGAAGTGACATAGAGGCGTAGAAAGGCGTATTTATAGAGGACAGGGTTAACCTTTTGAATTTGGGAAACAAGTATACTGTCATTTGCAAAAGGTATAGACCCTGATCAGAGGACCAAATTAGTAAACTATATTACCTGTCTATATTAAATGTTCATGTAAGATAGATTGACATCATGAATATTAATTAGATTAATTATACATGTACCCCCATATAGTGTCTGTGAAGTAAAGGGTTAAAATGTTCCTTCATACAAACACTTTTTCATGCCTTTTCAAACAGAGTAGACCCATATCAGGCAGCTCCAGTAGGAGCCATCTGACCTGTGTCTGCTCCGTTTGCTTATAAAATTATAACAGACTACAGTTTCTGCCAATACCGAGAAATCTTGTGTACATAATATTATGTCATTATAAGAATTAAGCTAATAAATTTTTATGATGTCATTATTTCTTACATGAATATTCAACAGCGAAAAGGTTAACCCTTTCCTCTATAAATATGGCTTTCTACGTTTTTGCAAACAGAGGAGTCGTCTAATCAGGGTATGCTCTGTTTGCTTATGATATAATATAGATATGATTCTACAGTTTCTGCCATTGCACAAATGTTCTGTCTCCTTGTGCTGTTATAGCAAATACATCTAATTAATTTTCATGATATCATTATTTCTTACATTTACCCATAATAATACGCCTTTCTACGCCTCTGTAAAAGTCACTTTTTGAAACCATTGTGATAAATAGAGCATTTGCTCCATAGGAGCAGATGCTCTATTAGTCACAGTGGTTTCAGAACTACAAAATTCTAGTTAATGGTCCTTTTCTCGGTAGATTTATTCAAAGAGGTTGGATCTAAAAATAGCCTATGAGGTAATGGGTTAATATTCATGGGGTAAAGGGTTACATTAGTATTCAATGGGGGTAAAGGTTAGACAATGATGACTCATTCTACCTTGAGAATTCAGCATTCAAGGTGTAAATACGGTAATTGAAGGGGTTGTACCATAGCTTTGACACAATTAGTTCTGCCACTGGAGTCTTTTATTTGGTGTTTAGTGTCAACATTCCATCACTCATACGCAATAACGTATTTTGGCCAGCAAAGATTGTCACCGGCTTTAAGTTTCAAGTTAGAATTTCTTGTATATCTTTTCATATATTTATCATCGAACATACATACCGTTTGGATCCTGATGAGATGTCCTGTTATTCTTTTCTCTTATCTGAACCCAAACTGTTTGCTTTGGTCATAACAGTGACGTTTCATCACCTATGTGTGAAAAGTTATTTATATTCATGCATGCATCAATAGATTTCCATAATCGGATAAGCAGTTTGTAAGTGTGGGTGGCATATAAATTCAATTTTTTTTATAAACCTTTCGATATATCCACTAAACCTTTTGAGATGCTTACACTTATATTCTGGTTTAGCAAAAGTGATTCTCATTACCCTTTTCTCCATAAATGCGCCTTTCTGTGCCTTTGCAAACAAAGCAGACCCAGATCAGACATTGGCTCCTATAAGAGCTGTCTGATCAGGGTCTGCTCTGTTTGCTTATGATATAATATAGATATAATTTTACAGTTTTTGCTATGGCTAAAATTCCCTTTGCTCATACATTGTGCCTGTATAAAAAATAATCTAATTGATATTCATGATTTCATTATTTCTTGCATGAATATTCATGAAGTATAGTAAAACCCCTCTAATGCTACCACTAAAAAGGGGCATAATACTGGATGTTAGAGGCAGGTGGTAGCTTAATGCAGGACGAAAGTTATGCAGAAAGCTCCTATAGGAGCTTTCTGCATTACTTTCATCCTGCATTAAGCAACCACCTGCTTATAAAGGCAGCTATGGTTCTTCTTTAAGTGGTCGCATTAGAGGGGTTTTACTTTAATGGGTTAACGGAGTTTGCTGTATTTACTTCTTTTCCCACTAGTGGAGAAGTTACGAAATTTTATGTAAGCAATTAGCTTCAGATGAGACATTGAATTAATTTGCATGTTATTAGGATCCAAACTGTTTCATATACTGACTGTATTTCTGGAGAGAATTGGTAGAGTAGTAGCAGACAGCAATTGTAACAGACATAAACTTGCAAATAAAATTTGATTTGCCCCACCCATTTTGAGTCATTGTAATCCGCCTTCTTGAAGCTTGCAAATCACATTGGATAAAAATATGTGATCTTGGCACGCCTTCAAATGTTTATAATGCAACCTCTATTGACAGCTCTCTTGTTTAGCTACTGAACCCGCTTCAGGTGAACAAAGTTGTCACAAAAGCAGTAGTACAGTAAAACCTCTCTATAATGACCACTAAATTGTGTTAATTAGTTGGTATTTTGGGCAGGTGGTTGCTTAAAGCATGTTGAAAGTGAAACAGAACGCTCCTATAGGAGCGTACTGTTTTACTTTCACCTTGCTTTAAGCACCCACCTGCCTTTAACACAAAATACTTGATGTAATTTAGTGGTCGTTATAGAGAGGTTTTACTGTATATTTATGTGTGTGGATGCATGTCTAATACTTAAAGTTTTTCCCCCTGTATTAGACCCCTGCATTGAAAAACATTTGTATGAAGGAAAGTGTTAAATAGTAATAGCCTATAGGCTATTTAAACATTGATTTTACGGACAAGTTTTGGCATCCACATTTGGTACTAGGTCTACCGGTACCCGTTTCTTATTTTTGTCTTTGTGCTTTCAGGCTGTGGAGACTCTTTGGAGGATGCTGGTTGCCAGGGGTTACGTCAAATCAATTCCCAATGGAGAGGTAGGTGGTCCTTGCCAATGTCTGCCATAGCCCTATGTATGCTGCATTTTCAACATACATGTACAATGGTCTATCATTGTATAATGGTAGAGTCCATTCAGTATGTAGGAATTTAAATTATAAGCTGTGAATGACAACAAGTACAGACCTTGGTTAGCTCTTTTGATTCATTCCCTCCTAGACTATACTTAGACCCAACCACTTTGAATTAATCTACCGAAAAGGAGCAATAACTATAGAAAAGGAGAATTTTAGAATTGTGTAGTTTGTGATCAATAGAGCATTTCGAGGGCTTGGTGCAAAACTATTCTAACTCCTTCACAAAGTGAAGGAGTTAGAATAGTTTTGCACCAAGCCCTCGATTTGCTCCTGAGTGAATGGAGCAAATTTTTTTTTTAATGCTCTATTTATCACAATGGTTTTGATAAATGAGTTATAATTATAGAGGCGCAAAAAAGCGTCAGTAGGAAAGAATCAGGAAATGTTGATACTTGTATTTTCAAACAGTGCAGATCAAGATTAGAGGCTCCTAGAAGAGCCATCTGATCAGGGTCTGCACTGTTTGCCATTCAAAATTCTCCTGCATATCCTTGTCATAATGAATGGTCTTTACAGTAAACACTAATGGGCCATTCATTGAATATTCAGCATTCAAAGGGTTAAGTGAGATGGGTTTTAGGGCACTCAACACTATATTAATATTCCATAAGCAAACAGATTAGACCCAGATCCTATGGCTCCTATAGGAGCCATAGAATCTGGGTCTAATCTGTTTGCAAAGGCATGAACAAGAATTTTTATGAAGGAAAGGATTAACCCTTTCCTCCATAAATACGCCTTTCTACGCCTCTGTTAAAACCATTGTGATAAATAGAGCATTTGCTCCTATAGGAGCAAATGCTCTATTTATCACAATGGTTCCAAATGGTTCCAAACTACAAAATTAAAAAAAGTTCCTTTTCTCTAGTTAATGCTCCTTTTCGGTAGATTTATTCAAAGAGATTGAATCTAAAAGTAGCCTATGGAGGAAAGGGTTAAAACAGAAGGTAGTTACTCAGTGTACAAAAAGTTAAGTATCGTTATATATTGATCTCATTTGCCTGATCACCAGAGATTCAAATTTGTACTATCCAATACCCTAATGAGAGAGGCTGGACAACTGATCATTAATCCTTTAAATGCTGACTTTTTAAAGTGGGATAGTCCATCAGTGTATAATGGTAGAGTCGATTCATATGGAATGAACTAAATTTGCTAGAGGATTTGGAATGACAGACCGTGCAGACTCTGATCAGAACGTTCCACCAGGATCCCTCAGATCTCGGTCTACACTGTTTGCAAACATCGGCACTTTTGCTTCCCACATTTAAAGGGTTAAGAGTCTTAGACTCTCATTTGCCTTGCATGGTATCATATCATGCATCATTAAACCTTCCCTCTTAGGCTATTTATTATACCCAACCTCTTTGAATGAATCTACCCAAAAGGAGCCTTTACTAGAGAAAAGTAAAATTTTAGAATTTTGTTGTTTGAAACCATTGTGATAAATAGAGCATTTGCTCCTGTAGGAGCAAATGCTCTATTTATCACAATGATTTCAAGAAGTGATTTTTACAGAGGCGTAGAAAGGTGTATTTATGGAGGAAAGGGTTAAACCTTGATCGCACGGAGAAAATAAATGTCTGCTGAAATTCTGATCAGCTATAATTTTACTTATTTCCAATTTGTTGAAGCTGTTGAGATAGTATGGTTCAAGTGTCAAATAGATTGGATCCTAATGAGATGCTGAGGTCCAGATTAGATGCGTTAATTTAAACATTTTCAAGAATAACTTGAAGAGACAGTTCTAAAGAGTGTACACAGTATAGGGTTTGATGGAGAAATAAAGGAGCTTTTGTTGAAAATGTTCAAATTTAGGCATCATCTTGAGCTCCGATGATGTCATTATCTTTACATAATCATTCATTGAATAAAGGGTCAACATTTTACTCTTTGGTAGTCTGGTCACCAGTCTGTATCAGAATTCATTCAGATAGTTGAAATTAACCCTTACCACACAGTAATGAATAATGTCTCCTCAAATTGGGATCTGTTACAATGTTGGCTATGTCGATTTGATCACGCTTTTGAGAAACTATAGGCAATATGTCAAACAGCTTGGTTCTTGATGAGACACCATGTTGCTTGGCATGTCATCTGGATACAAGCTGTTTGCGAAAATGCGAGTCCAGTCGCAGATACTGAGTAAGGGTTGAAGCTTAATTTTAAGTACAGAGTTTAGGCCTTGGAGATAAAGAATACAGCCAATTTGTCTTGACAAGAGACATCAGAATTTGTTGCATGGAAAATGAATTGGACTACCGTATTTCTTCAATCAAATGTAATGAAGCATTGTGTATTGCTCAGAAAGGTAGAAAATCTTTGTAATGAGCACTGGCCAATCAGGTTTAAGTGTTAATCCTGTCATTGCACTTGATTAGGGTGTCTTTGATTGGTGAGGTAGAAAATGACGTACAGTAAGACCTTACTCAATGACTATAAGATATACTATAGCGGCATCATGAATATTAATTAGACGCATTTTCATTAACCCATTCCCGCATATTGACGCCTTTTGACGCTTCCGAAAAAGTCACTGTATGAAACCATTGTGAAACCATTGTGCTCCTGAGCTCAATTTTTTTTTTAATGCTCTTTTTATCACAATGGTTTCAAAACTACACAATTCTGTAAAAATTCTTTTCTCTAGTAAATGCTCCTTTTTGGTAGATTGAATCAAAGAGGTTGGATCTAAAAATAGCCTATGTGGGAATGGGTTAAAGCATAATTATGAACATATAAAATTTGGTCCGTGACAGAAACTGAGGAATTAGATTAATATTACATCATAAAGCAAACATGGCAGACCCTGATCAGACTGCTCCTAAACCCTGATCAGATGGCTCCTACAGGAGCCATCTAATTTGGGTCTGCTCTGTTTGCGATGGTGTGTCGTTGGAGTATAGGGTTAATAACTAGTTGCTAGGATTGTCAAGAGTCTACCTTTTGCCTGCTGAGTTGTTTGAGTGTCAAATTCCAGGTCAGCAGTGCTTGCAAACAGTATAAACTTGAATCAGAGATCTGGATTCCTGTAAGAACTCTCAGTTCAGGGTCTGTTCCGTTTGTCATTCAAAGTCCTGTAGGACATTTAATGTTTTTGATAGTGTATGCACTCTGCCATTTGTAAATGTTTGTCCCTACCATTTTGAAACTGTAAAGCATTAAATTTAAATGTCATAAGAAGTTGGTGTATTATATTTTGTTGGGCTGTTATTCATGTAGTTTATGCTGCCAGTGTCATGCTCAGGTGATAAATAATTCTACCGGGGTTGACACATTTTGTTGGTAGCAGGGTTGAAATTACATATCACCCGTAACTGATACAACTATTAAAAAACAGACATACAGTACAACCTGTCTTAAGCGGCCAGCAAAAAGAGGTCTAATTATGGGTGTGTCAGGCAGGTGATAGCTTAATGCAGGACAAATGTTATGCAGAAAGATCCTATAGGAGCTTTCTGCATTACTTTTGCCCTGCATTAAGCAAACACCAGCTTTTAACCCTTTCCTCCATAAATAGCCTCTGTAATAACCACTTCTTGAAACCATTGTGATAAATAGAGCATTTGCTCCTATAGGAGCAAATGCTCTATTTATCACAATGGTTTCAAACAACAAAATTCTAAAATTTTACTTTCTCTAGTAAATGATCCTTTTGGGTAGATTCATTCAAAGAGGTTGGGCCTAAAAATAGCCTACGGAGTAAAGAGTTAAAGACTCCTATGATCAATAAATGAATGACCGCTTAGGACAGGTTCTACTGTATAATGTTGGCACTTTGTCTAACTTTTAGGGTGCTGTATGGTGATTTGGTGGTATTTGCAAAACGTTTGGATCCAATTAATGATACATGAATATTTAACAGGGATAGGATTAACCCATTCCCTCATAGGCTATTTTAAGACCCAGCCTCTTTTAAATGAATATATCGGCAAGGAGCATTTACTCTAGAGAAAAGGAATATTTTAGTATTGGAAGTATTGAAACCATTGTGATAAATAGAGCAAATGCTCTATTTATCACAATGGTTTCAGAAAGTGACTTTTACAGAGGCGTAGAAAAGGCGTATTTATGGAGGAAAGGGTTAATACCCCTTGACAATATTTCAGAGCTAGTGAACAAACAATAAAGGAATGATGCAAGGCTAAAGTAATTGCGCTATAAAAAAATGTTTAACTCTTTGCAAATTAGTGATTACCGATGCATTTCATCAGGTTCCTAACTGTTTGGTGTTTTTATTATGGTTTTTGTACAGAGTACTCACAACATGGGGTTTAGTGGAGAAATAAAGGAGTGGTTCTTCAAATGTTTTAATTTACGCATCTTAATTGGGCCTCCTGAGAACTGTATGACACTTTGACTATAATTTTTTCTGAAGAAGAAACAGTAAATATGTTTACTTGTCTGTTTCGTAGAAAAGTCGAGCTTTTGTGATCACTGGGTGGTAGGTGTGCAAAAGCTTTAATGTAGCTCATTACTCGAAAAGTATAAGAGGTATCAACATGAAACTTCATAGGTTAGTAGATCTCATTGAGGGGAAGGCCTCACATAAGAACCATAACTCTTGATTTCAAAATTTTGGAATTATGGCCCTTTATATTTTTCAAAAATGTTCAATTTAGCTAGACAAGCACCAAATCAGACCAGCCTTGGCACCGCATGCGGCTCTTGTTTAAAAGAGTGTTTTCAACTTATAAGAGCCATAGTTTTGCATGGTTAAAAGTGACATGATTGTTGCCACTTAGTAGTGGAAAACTGGAAGTTTTGCATAAATGTTTGAAAAAAAAGTGTTTAGATTAGAAGATAGTATAACCATTTGTTACAAATAGGTTCAGATGAAGCTTAATGTTCAAAATGGTGATATTTAGTTTTGAGAAGCAAAACACTGTTTACTGAGTTTCGAAACATGTTAGTAAAATGGTATTATTAACCCTTTCCCTTATGTAAGCGCATTTTGACGCATCTGCAAACAGAGTAGACCCAGATCAGATGGCTCCTATAGGAGCCATCTGATCAGGGTCTGATCTGTTTGCTTATGGTATAATATAGATCTGATTCTACAGCTTCTGTCTGAGCCCAAATGTCATGTGTTCATATGCCATTATAAAAAATAATCTTATTAATATTCATGACGTCATTATTTCCTACTTGAATATTCATCAGGGAAAGGGTTAACCCTTACTGTGCTGTGAAAAAATAATGTCTCCTCAAATTTGGATCTGGTGCAAGTTCGACTACATCGGATTTTTTCAAGCATTTGAAGAACTATTGATCAATTGTCAAACAGCTTTGATAATGAGATGCTGTATTACTCGGCGTCTCATCTGGATCGATCGAAGCTGTTTCCACGTGTGATAGAATAATGGTTAACCCTTTCCCGCATATTGACGACTTTTGACGAATCTGTAGAAGTCACTTTATGAAACCATTGTGATAAATAGAGCATTTGCTCCAATAGGAGCAAATGCTTTATTTATCACAATGGTTTCAAACTACAAAATTCTAAAAAAAATCCTTTTCTCTAGTTAATGATCCTTTTTGGTAGATTTATTCAAAGAGGTTGTATCTAAAAATAGCCTATGAGGTAATGGGTTAATAATGTAGACAGAATTTACAGCTGTTTTGACGGATGTATGATGGTTGAATTTGATACTTGACCTTAGGGGAGGTGTTCTTAAAGGTCATTTTAAATGTGTTTATGAATATGTTAAAACTATTTAATAACAGCTTTGTGGAGTACAGTGGTGAACAGAACAAGGCTTCCATAGGAAACAAACCCACATGCTTTCATAACAACTAGTCACATTACCATCCATCTAATTTCCGAGACTCTCTTGATTAATTCATGACATTATGAAACTATATACGTCAAGCTGTAAGCCTGCGAAGTTCTTTTGTGTTACGGGTGGAGAAAGCTGAATTTTTAATTAACGTCAGATAAAACGCACAAAACCAGGAATTTGATGGTGGATTAAAATTTAATTTATTGGCTTTGTTGACATGTCAGAAGTCTTAGGCGGAGGTCGAAATTATGAGTTTTTTAGTGGTTGTCTTTTGAATTGAAAGGGTTAGACGATGATTAGCTGAAAAAAGTCAAACAATTAGACATGTCATATGGAAAAATCCATTAAATGTTATTGACTTCTGTATTATATTAATTTCATAAAAATATATTCTGTTTGGTCTGAAAAGACATTTATGTGATGACAATAATTATTTAACATGTGGGCGAATTCTCTGCAAAGTTTGCAAACTCTTTGTATCAATGTTTTCAATTGCATAACTCTGTGGTAACAAATGAACCTGCCCAACTTGATGGATCCATATGACCAGTGGTGGAACTTGATGGATCCATATGACCAGCTGCAAAACTTGATGGATCCATATGACCAGCCACATAATATGATGTATCCAAATGACAAACTGCATAATTTGATGGATCCATATGACCAGCTGCATAACTTGACAGATCCGTATTACCAGCTATGTAACTCGATGGATCAGTATGACCAGCTGAGTAACTTGATAGATCCGTATGATGTGAACGATGACTGATTGGAACCATATGACCCACTGCATAACATGGATCATATGTGGTGCATAACTGAGTGGATCCATTATGACACACTGCATAATTCAGTGGATTTATATGACCTGACCCATTGCATGACTCGGAGCCATTGACCTACTGCATAACTTGGTGGATCCATGCAACCCACTGCATAAGCCATTGGATCCATATGACCTGACCCATTGCATGACTCTTGAGCCATTGACCTACTGCATAACTTGGTGGATCCATGCAACCCACTGCATAAGCCATTGGATCCATATGACCTGACCCATTGCATGACTCTGAGCCATTGACCTACTGCATAATATGGTGGATCCATGCAACCCACTGCATAAGCCATTGGATCTATATGACCTGACCCATTGCATGACTCTGAGTCATTGACCTACTGCATAACTTGGTGGATCTATGCATTCTACTGCATTACTCATTGGATCCATATGACCCACTGAGTAATTAAGTGGATTCAAATGACCCACTATAAAACAGGTAGGTCATTATATTTGACCCACTGCAAAATTCTGTGGATCAATAAGACCCACCGCAAAACTCATAGATCCATGTGATGACCCACTGCATATGACCCCTGCATAACTCTGTCGATCCATATACCCCCTGCATATGACCAACTGCATAACTTGGTGGATCCATATGACCAGCTGTGCAACTTGGTGAATCCATATGACTCGGCATAACTCTGTTGATCCATATGACCCACTGCATTACTGTTGATCCATATGACCCACTGCATAACTCTGTTGATCCATATGACCCACTGCATTACTGTTGATCCATATGACCCTCTGCATAACTCTGTTGATCCATATGACCCACTGCATTACTGTTGATCCATATGACCCACTGCATAACTCTGTTGATCCATATGACCCACTGCATTACTGTTGATCCATATGACCCACTGCATAACTCTGTTGATCCATATGATTCCTCTAGGAGCCCTCTGATCTGGGTCTACATTATTTGCATATAATGTAGTGCATGATATGCATGCCCTGCATTCAAAGGATTAACTCTTTTCATGCAAACTAATTGTTGTCTGTATGGACACCTCGGACGCGCAATATAAAGCTATAAATCCAAGCAAATTCCAGCAAGGAAAACTTCGCTAGTCAAAACGCCGCCATAACGCTTAAGCCACTGTCTGCGCATGCGCGGGGCTACATCTCATTTTTATCGACGAACCAATCACATTGTCGAAATAGAATTGTTGTCTGTACTGCAATTCTCAATGTTAGTTTATCCTCTGTTTATCTTAGAAATTACAGAATAGCAGTGTGGATATTGATGAGATGCTTTGTTACTCTGAATCTAATCAAACTGTTTGCAAAGGTTAGCACAAATTTGCCACTAAACAATGCAAATAGTTAACCTTTTCCTCCATAGGCTATTTTTAGACCCAACCTCTTTGAATGAATCTACCCAAAAGGAGCATTTACTAGAGAAAAGTAAAATTTAAGAATATTGTAATTGAAACCATTGTGATAAATAGAGCATTTGCTCCTATAGGAGCAAATGCTGTATTTATCACAATGGTTTCAAGAAGTCGTTATTACAGAGGTGTAGAAAGGCATATGTATGGAGGAAAGGGTTAACCCTTTCCGTCATACAAATTTACAGAGTTAGACTGAGCTGTCTGATCAGAGTCTGGTTTGTTTGCTTATGAAATTGTGATAGATCTGACTTTATAGTTTCTTTCAATACCAAAACTTCATGTGTACATAATTATGCCATTGTAAAAATTCAGCTAATAAATATTCATGATTTAAATATTGCTTTATATGAATATTCAACAGGGAAAGGGTTAAGTGTTATTATAGACAAGATTCTCTGTCATGTTACATCTTTTATCCCAGATGACGGATTGAGAGGTGCTAGGGTTATAAGACAATAATAATCTTTAACAAGCTTCACAATTTCGTTTTCTTGGGTTACACATTGTATGCTTCATTATAAAATAAAGTAGATTTTTTCATCTGTTTCTTTTCAAATACTCGAACAGCCTGTTGATCTGTATCCATACTGATGCGGTGTGATTTACTCAATGTAATATCTGGATCCAAACTTAGCCCTTACACTGCGGGACACGAGTGACTAATGTCCTATGCAAACAGTGTATACCAAGATGAGAGGGCTCCTAGAGGAGCCCTCTCATCAATGTCTGCACTGCTTGTCATGTTACACTTTTCTTTAGAAAAATCTGTAAATATTCACTGTAAGCTTGACCTCTTTGAATTTCAGTATAGTCCATTTGAAAATTAAGCATTGTAAGGGTTAGATGTAGAAGAAATCACAAATTTGCATATAGCAAACATACGGTTAGCCCTTTCCTCCATAGGCTATTTTTAGATCCAATCTCTTTGAATAAATCTAACGAAAAGGAGCATTAACAAGAGAAAAGGAAAATCTTAGATCTTTGTAGTTTTGAAACCATTGTGATAAATAGAGCATTGCAAATGCTTTATTTATCACAATAGTTTCAAGACGTGACTTTTACAGAGGCGTAGAAAGTCATATTTGTGGAGGAAAGGGTTAAAGCGATCATGAATATACAATCCTTTCTTGTGTATTGAGTTACTGAATTGTGACAAAAGAAATCTCCTCTTGCAAGTCACATAAAGCAAATTAAGTACTTTATTGTTGACGTAATGTATATTTATAATTTCCGTGGTATATTATTACCATATCTATCAGTGCATATGTTTTAATATAACCCAAGGGAGATAAATGGGTATCAGTCTGTAGTTTGCCAGGGAGCATGACTTCCTTTGAACATGCTTTAACTATATTAAATGATAAAGGAATCTGTTCTGTGTGCTAATGGAATAACATTGATTTGATTCTACAGTTTTTGCAGTGGCCCAAAATCCCTTGTTCATATGCCATTATAAAAACTTAAATTGTTTGTTTCTTACATGAATATTCATTAAGTATGGGTAATGTCTGTATAAGAAAGCGCCATTTGGGAAGTATTCATCAGTCTTGTATGCTCCTGCAGTTTGAAGAGATTTTGATATGTAGCAAAATTGAACTAAGTCGTTTTGCTATAATTTTCTTTACAAGATTTAGTTATATTTTACCCAGAACTTGTGACTTACAGGACAGTCATGCGCCTTGATTATTATGCCTTCAATAACTGACCTTTGCAATTTTATACTAGTAAATTAGACACATAAGCCGCGCAAAAACCACATCCGGGTAAACTGAGAACTTCCATTATTTCTTGCTTAAACAGGAAACGGGGAATGCTTCGAATACCCAAGCCATGGTCGGCAAATGCCTGCTGTTCATTCATCATGTAATCTACTGATCATTTCAACACGATAAATATTTTAAACAATTTGATTGGGACATAGTCATTTATTTTTGCCACTGGTCCCAGTCTGGTGTCATTATTGTTGTAGACTGTGACACTTGTCAGTTACAGCTTGTCAGCACTATTATTTACATGCCAGTCTGAAATTGGACACTATTATCGATAAACCACCATTGACAATGGCTAAATTCAGTGGTCATTCATAGCTTATTCAAAAGCTTATAGGCAAACAATAACAGGATAATCAGGAGGTTTATAGAAACCTGTTAGATAGCATTGTTCTTGACTGCAGAAATATTCAGATGTCAGAAATGGTTTATGATTTTCGATTAGATGTAGAATAAGACCATCTTGCCAGAAGTCATTAACCATACATAAGCATTACAGAGTCAAGAATAGATGTTATTAGGGGCTAGAATGGGTTTTGTAATCAATGATAATCAGGTTTTTTTTTAATTTTGTGTTAAGTTTTTAATTTGTTTACTGGTTCTTGCTCTACAACCAGCTCAACTCGGTTTTTGTTTTTGTTTATAATGAAAACTTTTTTTTCATGCTTTACTCCATAAATATGCCTTTCTATGCTGTTGCAAACAGAGTTGACCCAGGTCAGATGGCTCCTGTATGAGCCCTCTGATCAGGGTCTGCTCTGTTTGCTTATAAAATTGTATAGATATTATTGCAATTTCTGCCATTGCCAAAATTCAGTGTTACATAGGGTTTCATTGATATTAACAGTCAAAACGTTTTCTTACTAATTTGTCAATACAACACTCAAGGTCCAGTACATAATCTTTGTTGGTGGCAATGCTATTTCATGAAATAAATCTGATTAATCATTTGAACATGGGGAAACACGTTACCTGGCATTTAATACTGATTACCGAAACCAGATCAGTGGGCTGCCGTCTAGGAGTGGTAGGATCAGTGGGATGCCGTCAAGGTGTCATCTGATCAGGTCTGCTGTATAGGAGTGGTATGATCAGTGGGCTGCCGTCAAGGTGTCATCTGATCTGTTGGCTGCCGTCTAGGAGTCGTCTGATCTGGGTATACCCTGTAGCAAATTCAGACTTTACATTTAGGTAGGACTCTACAATTAAACGAATAATGGTACATTGCACTTTGAAAGTTGAGCTTTCAAAGGGTTAGCCTTCATTCTGCCATACAGAATAATGTCTGCTCAAACTCTGATATGATGCCTTCATATTTTGAGAAACTACTGACCGAGTCTAAAACTGCTTGAATCCTGATGAGACGCGGAGTCACTCGGCGTCTCATTTGGATCCAAGCTGTTTGCAAATGATGGTTACGTCATGATCAACGGGATACTGGGGTTAATACTACTACTACAGACCTTGTTTGTTCCGTTATGACAATGAGGAACCTTTGCTTCAGTTGGCCCGCCCACTACTATTACACGTACAGCCAATGCATAACCATACACTGGGTGTGTTTACGATATTCCAAATATGTATCAATCGAACATTTTACAGAGTACCAGATGTTTTTGTGTGGTTCAAGTAGATACAACAATGATCCTTGGTATTCACTGCATACAGCTTGGCTGGGTTTTGGCGAGATAGGGTTAATTTAGAGGCATTTACCCACATTTTGCCCTCCCACCGTAATCATACAGTATTGAAACCTGACAATTGCCTATAATAGGGTCATTTGAGGTGACTGCAGACAGCCTTGGGTGTATTGAGTCAAATGTCAACCGAGGTGATTCTACTGGTGTTGTGTTGCAGTGTCGAATGTCACCGGTGGTGTTGGATTACCAGTTGACATTTGCTCGATGTGGAGGGTAATGAGGAGATAGGGATCATACCTCATGGCCCCTTTTGTCCCCCAGTCTTTCTAATGGCTGTGATAAGGCAATCGGGTAATTTATAGTGGAAGATAATACCACTAGGGCCCATATACAAAACATTTGTTCTGTTCCATGTCGGTATTCTTATCAGCGTCTAGTTGCAGTTTGGAGACATTTGGTAGATGTCACTCCGAATTTGAGCAAGCTATGATTTAGATTTATAAATTAATTATGATTGATATTAATTTGTCATGCTTAGATTTGGCTGTGATTTTTGTTACCCTTTCAGTGTGGGAAACATTATTAGTCGCTCGTCCTTTGCAAACAGTGTAGACCCAGGTGAGAGGGCTCATGCACATTGTTAAAAATGTTAGGTTACACTTTTTCTTGAAAAATAATCCCTGTATATTCACAGTAGCCTTGACTTGTTTGTATATTGGAATAGTCCATTTGAAAATTCAGCATTGAAATGGTTTATGGGGTATGCCACTAATGTAAGAAATACTGACTTGTAGATTATGTCTTTTGTTACCATCTTTATTATATTGCTTGTGTGCTAGTTTTGAATGCACAAAGTGTTCATAATATACTTATTCAAATTAAGTCATTTGACTTCTTCATGTAATTCTCCTTCAGTTTCGTTTTAACCATTTCCCCCACCTTTGAACACATAGTAGACGCAGATCAGATGGCTGTTGTAGGTGAGGGTGTGCTCTGTTTGCTTAAGAAATGTTGATACATGATTCTACAGTTTGTACCATATCCACATATTCATGTCATCATTGATGGTGATATTAAAAAAACATCAATGAATATTCATGTTCATATTGTATAAATATTCATAAGGTAAACAGTTAAGATTCCTGATATTTCTTAACCCTTTCCTCCATAAATACGCTTTTCTAGGCCTCTGTAAAAGACACTTCTTGAAACCATTGTGGTAAATAGAGCATTTGCTCCTATGGAGCAAATGCTCTATTTATCACTATGGTTTCAAAACTACACAATTCTAAATTTTCCTTTCCTCCAGTAAATGCTCCTTTTCAGTTGATTTGTTAAAAAATATTGGATCTAAAAATAACCTACGAGGTAATGGGTTAAAGGAATCCACCAGAAAAGGCCTTTTGCAAACAGTTAATATAGGCCCAATCAGCTGTCATCTCTACTTAAATCATAATAATTCCCTTGTGATGCTCTTGTTAACATTTGAATGTGAGACACTCAAGCACTGGCATTTGCAAACAGTGTAGACCCAGATCAAGGTCTTGTTTTTTATTCTAAATAAATATCCACAATATCATTATTTCTTACATGAATATTCATGGCTTAAAGGGTTAAACACTGATGAGCTGCTTTTCTCTCATATAAACATATTTTCACACCTTTGCAAACAGAGTAGACCCAATTCAGATGGCTCCTGTAGGAGCCATCTTATCAGGGTCTGCTCTGTTTGCTTTTGAAATTGCAGTAGATCTGACCACAGTTTCTGCCAATACCAAAATTTCATTTGTACATATAATTTATGTCATAAAAATCAACTAATAAAAACTAAGATGTCATTATTTCTCATATTATATGAATATCCAACAGGGGAAGGGTAAACCCTTTCCTTCATATAAACACCTTTTCACACATTTGCTAACAGAGTAGACCCAGATCAGATGGTGGCTCCAATAGAAGCCATCTGATCAGGGTCTGCTCTGTTTACTTATGGTATAATTATAACATAGATCTGATTTTGCAGTTTCTGCCTGAGCCATTTATGCCATTATGAAAATTCAGCTAATAAATATTCATGATGTCATTATTTCTTACATGAATAACAGGGAAAGGATTAAAGTTTTTATTACTGATAATTGATATTACAGTAAAGTCCATATTGTAACGGTACTCAGTGTTAGATTATGTAAAAGTTGTTAACCCTTTCAACACTGAATTTTCAAATGGACTTTTCCAAAACTCCAACAGGTCAAGCTTACCATGAATATTTAGGGATTTTTTTTTGTTTTTAAAAAAAAGTAACATGAAAAAAGGTGCCAATCCTGATGAGAGGGCTCCTAGATCTAGAGGATCCCTTCGTCTGGGTCTGCACTGTTTGCAAAGGACATGAGTGACTCATTTCTAGCATTAAAAGGGTTGCAGGAGTAACAATAGAGTTATGATAATTCAGTTCTCATGTTAGGATTTTTCTTGTGTCTGTTAAGAATAATTCTCTTAATCATGAGAAATCATCGAGAGGTTTTCATGGCTTTTCTTTGTCTTGTTTTTTAATCTCAAGGTCATGGCAAAGAAAATGTCATGTGCTTCTAGAATTGACAGGATAATGGATTGCATATTCCACTCTGCAAATAATGGAAGGAATTTGAAAGTTGAATTCTTTAACTCTTTCAACCTTGAACTTTCAGAATGAATTAGTCTGTCAGTGTGTAACTATGTGTTTATAGAGTCCACTCAGTATAAAAGACTTTTAAAACTTGCTAGAGGCTTTTAAATGACAAACAATGCAGACCCTGATCAGGGGGCTCCTATAGGAGCCCTCTGATCAGGGTCTGCACTGTTTGCAAATAACAGGCCATGCATGTCTGCGTTTGAAAGGGTTAACCTTGCATATGAGCTTGAGTCATGATGATTGAGTCACCAATGCTGCAAATGTCTTTTTGGGCACAACTTGGACTGTTCAGCATGGCAAATATTTTTATGCAAACATGGACAAAGTAGTACCCAATGATTAGTTTCTTTAGCCTATTCCTTCATATTATCACCTTTAGATGCCTCTGTAAAAGTCACTTTTTGAAACCATTGCATTTAAAAGAGGAGTTGTTCCATAGGAGCAAATGCTCTATTTATTACAATGGTTTCAAAACTACACAATTCTAAGTTTTACCTTTTTGCTAGTAATACTCCTTTTTGGTAGATTTAATCAAAGAGTTCCTAAAATTAGCTTATGAGGTGATGGTTAAACTCTAAGCACAGAAAGTATTTGTTGTACCTGTTTACACTATTGTATAATGTCCATTGTGTCTTTTAATGTTTCTTTTACAGGGTTATAATTTGAATGTCAGATAGTGTATATCCTTAGTCTTGCTATGCAGAAAACACAGCATCTTTCACATCTAGATCTAAACTGATCAAATTGGTGACTAGCATACAAATACAGTTGAACTTTGATAACTGGAACTAAAAATCAAGGAACCATACAAATTACTTTGAGATATCAGTCATCCAATATCTCATCTGAACATTTTCACAAGATGCAGGTCTAAAGTAATGCTGAAAGCTCATGAAGGAGCTTCCAGCATTACTTTCGACCTGCATTAAGCTGTCATATGTGTTTCTAGATAATTTTTATTATGTGTAGTGATGCATTTTATAAATAGTCTGTATTGTACATTTTTGAAGGACCGAAATTTAACTCGAGTAATCCCACATTTCAAGTTATCCGGATTTGAGATATCGAAGTTCTGCTGTAATCAAAAGTATATTATACCAGTGTACATTTCAAGTTCATAATCCGGATTTGAGATATCGAAGTTCTGCTGTAATCAAAAGTATATTATACCAGTGTATACAGCTCTATGAATTGTATAAAATTTGCAGACGTGTTAAAAAGTCAGAATTATCTGTCACAGAACAAGAACAAATTCTGAATTTTCAAATTGTGTTTTTTCAATGGCATTATTATATTATATAGACTGTTTAACCCTTTCCCTCATTTAAATGCCTTTTCATGCCTCTGTTAACTGTATACTAAGATCCAGTTCAGATGGCTGACCTGTAGGAGCTGTTTGATCAAGGTCTGTTCTGTTTGCTTATGAAATAATATAGATCTAGATCTGATTCTACAGTTTCGGCTATGATAAAATATGCCCTTGGTGATAATGCCATTATATGTCGGCTAATTAATATTCTTGGCATCTTTATTTTATATTATTGAATACCCTTACTATAAATAGTAACAAAATAGCCGTAGAAAACTGTCATTACGGAGTCATGTGACCAAGCCATAATGACCCGGCGGGCCCATTATCCATAATCGGCCCACGATCTTTTTCACGTGCAATGCGTTGATGTTAGCAACATAGATCTATATCTATTCAAACATGGCCGGAGAAAAGTGTTTGATGTCGTTGTAAAATCGTAAGATCTGAACAATCTATAAAGTTTATACAATCGTAAAGTTTTATTATTTAAAATGAATTTCTTTGTTTGTATCGATCGGTACTAGATCTATCTAACTTCGTTTGTTATTCAAAAATGACAGTTGTGACGTCATTAGTTCACGTCATCCATCGGAATGTCTCAAACAATTTTTATAAGTTAAACAATGCAGTCAAAATTAATGTAAAACATCGTTAGTGCTAGTGATTATTACGTCGGACTACATATTTTTCGGCAGGGATTCGGATCCCCATGAAGGCATAACTAGTCCTTCCTCATTTTTTAAAAAAGTATAGATCTAGATCTATTTCTGTGGTTTGTTGGGATGGTAGATCTAGATTGTGTTGAAATGATAGGTGACATCTAGATCTATAGTAAAAATTGTAAGAATAGATATTCAATAAAAAGGTCAAAACATGGCCTGTGTGTGCCTTCTGGCCATAATGGTACACCTGGTGTCACAATAGCCCTCGGGCTATTATGGCACCAGGTGTGCCATTATGGCAAGAAGGCACACCTAGGCCATATTTTAACCTCTTACTATATATTCATGAGGTAATGCGTACACCCTTTCCTCCATAGGCTATTTTTAGGCCCAACCTCTTTAAATGAATCTACCCAAAAGGAGCATGTACTTGAGAAAAGTAAAATTGTAAAATTATGTAGTTTGAAACCATTGTGATAAATAGAGCATTTGCTCCTTATCATAGGAGCAAATGCTCTATTTATCACAATGGTTTCAAGAAGTGTTTATTACAGAGGTGTAGAAAGGCGTATTTATGGAGGAAATTAAAGGTTAATCAAGCTATATTATTATTCATCTACAAATTAAATCAATTTATTGCAGAGGTTATAATTGTATTCTTCAAACTTCTACAAATCTGTTTCAGTAGAAACAAAATGTTTAGAGTTGGGGATCTTATTTACTAAGTAAATAAGAATCCCAAATTCCAAATCATCAAGAATTTTTTGGAACATGTTCCATGAAATTATATTGCACCAATGGAGTCGGGTGCTTGGTAATGTTTGGCAGGTTCACATGCTTCTTTCCTTGACAAGTTGCAGGTACAATGTACAATCAAAACCATCAGACTGCTGATGCTTATATAGCCTTTGAATGTTGAAGATGAGTGTACTGACATGTGCAACCAATGTAGCCTTAGATCAGATGGTTTTTTAGAGGAGCTGTCTGATTAGGGTCTGCACTGTTTGTCATTCAATTTGATCCTCAAGTAAATTTAAGCCTTTTGTACTGAGTGAATATTCAGCAGTCAAAAGGTTAGTCTTGATGCATCAGTTTTGGTTGTGATTTTAATGATTTAAATGGCACATTAACTTGGGATATAAACAATACTATTTGACCTTTTGTTTTACTCATTGCAAGAAATCATGAATATTTACCAGTATTAGCTGAAGTCTTATAATGGACGTTAAAATTTCTTACCTTACAAATCTGGTGATAATTGACCTCAACACTTTTTCTGCCAGTGCTGACTAATTTGGCATCTCATCAGGTAACTGTTTGATACTGTAATCATGATTTTTGAAAGAAAAAGGAAGGTGAAAAAAAATGCAATTTGTAACAGACAACACATTTTTCAAGCATCATTAACCCATTCCCTCATAGGCTATTTTTAGATCCAACCTCTTTGAATGAATCTACCAAAAAGGAGCATTAACTAGAGAAAGGGAAAATTTTAGAATTTTGTAGTTCTGAAACCATTGTGATAAATAGAGCATTTGCTCCTTAGGAGCAAATGCTCTACTTATCACAATCGTTTCAAAAAGTGACTTTTACAGAGGCATAGAAAGGCGTATTTATGGGGGAAAGGGTTAATACTGTATGTGGCAGTGAAAGAGTTTTTCCCTAATATGAATTCATTTTTAAACCTTTGCAAACATAAGCAAACAGAGCAGACCCTGATCAGATGACTTCTACAGGAGCCATCTGACCTGGGTCTACTCTGTTTGCAAAGGCTTTAAATTTATGCAATGGAAGATATTTATAAGAAACCATTGACATTGCAGACAGTTGAAAATGGGCTGCTGGGCATGGGGGTTCATTCTATGCTTTCTATTCCTCAATTCACTGACATAAAATAGCAAAAAATAATAAATATCATGTATACACACTGACAATCTGAGACATCATTGGTCAAACTTCTTTCAAATCATCTCTTTTATCAGTCAAGGAGAAGGTACATTCCCAAAAATATTTTGCCAATTGATACAGTGAAACTGATAACGCTTTCTCTGGCACGATTGGTTTAATATCTCACACTAGATGTAGAAAGTCTTCAAAGCAAACCCAGTAATAGCCCTGTCACTACCATCGTCATCTATCATGGGCACAATTAAGAAAATAATACCATCTTTATGATTACCAAGCATTACAGAGCAAGAGGAAATGAAAAACACGCAGCTTAGGATTTCTGCCGTAATCGCCGTCATATTTCATCTATAATTGTCCACTGTCAATCCAGACTGATTGGTTTTCCTGGATTTCAAAGACGAGGTAGAACATGAAATTTCACGCCCATAATGGCACAAGTTTCGTTGGGGTCTATACAATTACCAGGGCCAACACTTACGAACAATTGTTATCGATACGGTTCAAGTTTAATCATCATAAAAGTCAAATAAAATTGATACTCTACACTCAATCAAAACATTATCAGTCGATCATGATTCTAAAGCCCTCAGAAAATGTATTGAAACCTTAACTGACAGATTCAAACTCATATCCAATAAAAATTCTCTAAATGCTACATTAATCCTTTGCATACTTAGCAAAGGTTGTCAACACAATGATTGTAATGTCTGCTAAAAGTTCCTAAAGTGGATTTTCTACATTGTTTTTCAAAATACTTAATCGTAACATTTCCTCATAGGCTATTTTTAGACCCAACCTCTTTGAATGAATCTACTGAAAAGGAGCATTAATTAGAGAAAAGGAATCTTTTAGAATTTTGTAATTTGAAACCATTGTGATAAAAAGAGCATTTGCTCCTATAGGAGCAAACAAAATAATGCTCTGTTTATCAAAATGGTTTCAACAGGTGACTTTTACAGAGGCATAGAAAGGTGTATTTATGGAGGAAAGGGTTAACTGACAGATTCAAACTCATATTCAATATAAATTCTCTAAATGCTACATTAATCCTTTGCATGCTTAGCAAAGGTTGTCAACACAATGATTGTATTGTCTGCTAAAAGTTCCTAAAGTGGATTTTCTACATTGTTTTTCAAAATACTTAATCAGAGTGCAGAGCTCGAGCTACATGTACTGTTGTACAGATACAGGTTTGTACCCAAATACTAAAATTCCATTTCTCCACCAAACACTATACTATGATTCCAAGGTTTATTCCCATTTCGTCTACTTCCCATTTCGTCTACTGTTATTCATTCCCATTTCGTCTACTCTAAAATTTTACCCTGTTCCCATTTCGTCTACTGTTATAATTAAGTTATATTTACTCAGTTATTTTATAAATATCGTACAAGATTCAGATATTTTAGGACTTTTTAATGTGTTGTCATAATTTTTTATACTTTCTTTTAATATTTAAGATGCTTTTTTGGGCAGCAGACTTAATCCACAGTACTATATTTGACACCTATCACTGTTAAGGGGCAATTGCATAATCATGTTTTCTTAAGAATTACCATGACTTATAGCAGTTGGGCCATTACATAATCATGTTTTCACAGTTTTCTTAAGCATTACCATGAGTTACATCAGTTGGGTTTGGACCAAGATCAAAAGTTTAGATGATGATCATTTTCCTTGATTGGCTGAAGTGGTTTCTTGTTTTTTTTTAAAATTGCATTTTTGCTTGCATAAAATTTCTAAGTTAAATCTTAAAACTCCTACAGAACCTGTTTTGGGTTTTGATCCAGATCAATAGTTTGGGTCAAGATAAACCAAAACATTACACTCAAATGCATGAATTTTGCGTGATGTGAAGATAATATAATATTGATCAAAGACATAAAAATATAAGTTTGTGGCAGTAGATATGAAAAATATAAGCAGTAGACGAAATGGGAAAGGGTGTAGAATTAGGAGTAGACGAAATGGGAACAAAAGCCAAAATAGTAGACGAAATGGGAAGTAGACGAAATGGGAAGTAGACGAAATGGGAAGTTACCGATTCCAAACCCTATACTCTTTGAGACAATTCTAAAGAGTGGTCACAGTATAGGGTTTGGTGGGGAACTTAAAGGAGCTAGTCTTAAAAATGTTTAGATGTATGTATTTTTTCTGGACCTCTGAGAGTGTCGAACGGTTTGATCCTAATGAGGCACCTAATTACTTGACGTCTCACCTTGATTGAAACACTTTGCATAGGCTATAAATTACAGTAAACCCCTGCAAATGCGACCACCTAAAAGCAGTATATTTCTGGGTGCTAGCTAGATGCAGGTGGTAGCTTAATGCAGGACAAAATTAAAGCAGAAAGCTCCTAGAGGAGCTTTCTGCATTACTTTTGTCCTGCATTAAGCAACTGCCTGCTTATAAAGACACCCATTTCTATTCATTAAATGGTCGCATTAGAGGGGTTCTGCTGTATATCACTAATTCATAGCAAGCAGGCAAAGTATAATATGTTTTTGCTGCTATTATGTCTTTTATGTTACTCACATATTTATACAATGATGATTGGAAAGCGCAACACAACTCTTTATCTGCTCAATATTGATGTAAGAAATAATGACATTGTGAATATTAATTAGATTATTCCATAAATACACTTTTCTATGCCTTTACAAACAGAGTAGACCAGGCAGAACAGATGGCTTCTATAGGAGCCGTCTGATCAGGGTCTGCTCTGTTTGCTTATGATATAATCAATGTTTGGTTCTACAGTTTCTGTCTTGGCCAGAATATCCCAATTTCATGTCATAAAAAATCAGCTAATTAATATTCATGATGTCATTCCTTTCATGAATATTCATGGGGTAAAGGGTTAAAACAGCAAATGAACACAGGAAAGTTTGGCTCGTACCGAAACTGTAGAATCAGATCTATATTATACCATAAGCAAACAAAGCAGACCCTGGGTCTACTCTATTTCCAAATGTGTAAAAAAGCATTTATATAAATATTATATACTCTAATAAACAAAGTTTGAGGGGGTTTACTGGAATCACCCTGGTGGCAGGGTGCGGTTGGTCGATCGAGTGGCGATCTCACCATCTGGTCCATCTGTCCACATTAAACCCTTTCCCTGCTCATTTATATCTATGTAAGAAATAATAACATCATGAATATTTATTATCTGAATGTTTAAAATGGAACATGGACACAGGAACTTTTGACCTTGGTAGAAACTGTAGAATCAGATCTATATTATTCCATAAGCAAACAGTGCAGACCTGTAGGAGCTCTGTTTGCCATTGCATGAAAAAGCATTTATATGAGGAAAAGGGTTAACCCTTTCCTCCATAGGCTATTTTTAGACCCAACCTCTTTGAATGGATCTACCGAAAAGGAGCATTTACTAGAGAAAAGGAAAAAGTTAGAATTTTGTAGTATTGAAACCATAGTGACTATTACAGAGACGTAGAAAGGTTCATTTATATGAGGAAAAGGGTTTAACATGGATAGTTGGTATCACAAAGAATTAACATTTGGTATACATAATAACCATGAATATTCGATGCAGTTTTCATATGGTTAGCATGCCCGGGGCATTGCAGAATTATCTCCCCTTGAACTTTGAGTAATTTTGTTACTTTGTCAAGAAACATGAGTAGTTTGTGCCGCAAACTCCTTCTTCAATTTGCAGGTTAATCAATTTGAAAACCTTTAATTGTGAATTAGAAAGATTTTAGTGCAGGTCATTGCAGAATTATCTCCCTTTGAACTATGAGTAAATTTTAGCTTGTCTGTTTTTTGAAGAAAAAAGTAGGGGCTATTGTTGTAACTTCAGCATCCGCGCTGTCGCTGTTGTCATTGTCATACGGAAACTTTAAGGTTTTATTACTTCTTTTACTATTCATGTTTTGTGTAAATAACCAATCTACCAATTTTTTGTGTCACCTGCTGAGAGGCAGTGTGTCACATAGGGATCATTTTTCCGTCATCTGTCTGTCTGTCTGTCCGTCATACTTTTTGAGTTATTCCCCTTTGTTCTGATTTTCGCACTCCAGTGGATTAACAGTTTTATGTCACCTGCAAGCAGGTGACACATGTGTTCCTACGAACACTCTTGTATTATGATTAATGGCACATGAATACAAAAAAATTTGGCTGTTGTGAAACTGACTAGAATCAGATCTTTATTATTCCACAAGCATACAGAGTCTGCTCTGTTTGTAAAGGTGTTAAAAGGTGTGTGTATGAAGTAAAGGGATGAGGCTTAATCCTTTCAAAGAATCATTTCAGTATGAATTAAGAATTAAAATGTTGGAAGATTTTGAATGCAGAACCTGCCTGATCAGAGGTCTTCCCTAGAAGCTCTCAGATCTGATTCTCTGCTCTGTTTGAAAATACCAGATTATGTTTTCCCACATTTAATTTTTAGTGTTAAAGATTTGCATGATGTAAAAAAAAAACACAAGTTGTTATTAGCAAAAGTTTGATAAATGAAAATGCACACATGAAGGTGTAAAGTTCCCAGCCGTGCTTGATGTAAATGTCAAGAGATACTGCACCTTGGTACAACCTTCTCATTAATCATGCTGCTGTGTTACAACGACCCTCTATTAATTAACACCTTTATGGATTAATCATAAGCTGGCACAACATTTTCTCATATTTACTATCAAGAAGCCAGCATTTAGCCCTTTACCTGTTGAATATTTTTGTAAGAAATGATGACTGTCAGAGCAACATATAAATGTACATACTCAAGTACAAGTACTAAAATCATCATTTCTCCACCAAACCCTATATTGTGACCACTCTTTAGAATCGTCTCTTCGAGACAATTCTAAAGAGTGGTCGCAACATAGGGCTTGGTGGAGTTATAAAAGAAATTATTCTTGAAAATGGTTTAATTTACGCATATTATCTGGACCTTTGATGACCATACAAATATTAACTAGCCGCATTTTGTTAACAGCAATATTAGCAAGCGAATGTTTTACTGTGCCAGAAACTGTAGAACCTTATAATCTATATTGTTCCATAAGCAAACAGAGCAGACCTTGATCAAATGGATCCTACAAGAGTCATCTAATTAATTTGGGTCTACTCTGTTTACTAAAGGGTGAGAAGGTGTTTATATGAGGGGTACGGTTGATCAACAACTAAAACAACTGATCAAGATCCAGTGATCTGACCATCCTACAGGAGCGTTCTGTTTTACTTTCACCTTGCTTTAAGCAGTCACCTGGCTTTAACTCAAAATACTTGATGTAATTTAGTGGCCGTTATAAAGAGGTTTTACTGTAGTTTGGAATCAATTTATTTGCATATTTTTTAAATCACAATTTGCAGCTAGTGTGGAGGAGGTGTTTGCTGTATTTGGTTGTTTTATCATAATGCCCTTTTGTGTGAGTCACCATGCCCAAAATAATCCCAATTTTTTCCCCAGAAGTACCGTAATAGCATAGCTGTCTGTTTGCTTTTAAAGCTTGAAGACAAATCATCCAAGTTGATTGGCAAAAAAGTTGTCTGTGATGACTCAGAAAATCTCAAGCATGAACTCAAGTTTAAGATATTCTCAAAGCCAAGAAATACTTGCTTTCACAGAATTGTTCAAATTCTTCTTTTCCCGGAATGTTTTTGTAACCCTCTGAATATTGAAGTCTGAAAACAAAAATCATACTTTTTGGGTTGATTATGGAATTACAATAAAAACCATCTTATCATTCTTATGTGACCACCAAAAAGAAGTCTGATAATAGATCGTAGAATTGAAGCAGGTTGTAGCTCAATGCAGGATGGATGTTAGACTGAATTTAGCTCCTATATATCCATTATAAACAGTGTGCTCCTTAATCCTGATGCATTTTCACACTTTTGCAAACAGATTAGACCCAGATCAGACAGCTCCTGCATGAGCTCTGTTTGCTTAACCTTTTCCTCCATGAATAGTCATGTAAGAATTAATGACGTCATGTATGTTAACTCTTCGCTTGCTGAATTTTAAAATACATTTCTCCTTCTTTACCCATGCCCTGTTCTATAATTACATATATGTTCACTGTGTACACATATTTCGCTGTGCAATCACTGCTGTGGAGTGCACTGGTTGCACAATCAACTTGTAAATAGTGCAGACCCTGATGAGACAGCTCCTGCAGGAGCTGTCTCATCTGGGTCTTCACTATTTACAGGTAGGTATATACTGACGTGAATAGCAAGCGAAGGGTTAACTAGATTAATTGTTATAACAGCAATTGGACACAGCAAGTTTTGGCCATGGCAGAAACTGTAGAATAATATCTATATCAGTTCATCAGCAAAGTCAGAGCAGTTCCTGATCAGGATCCATCTGATCTGGGTCTACTCTGTTTGAAAAGGTTAGAAAGCCACATTTATGGAGTAAACAGTTAACCCTTTCCCTCATACAAATGCTTGTTCATAGCTTACAAACACTGTAGACCCAGATAGACTTCTGTAGGATGCGTCAGTTTCCACCAATATTCATGTGTACATATTCAGCTAATACATATTCATGATATCATTATTTCTTGCATGAATATTCTGGGGGTTCCTTGTGGTATGGACACATTATTCTTGTTCTTGAAAACTTGGTTTTCTTGTTGTTTATTTGGTTATGTGTATGCAGAAATATGTCACCATAAATGGTTGAACATGGTTTACTTTTAAAGTTGGTTGCCAGTTGATGGAAAATATCTGGTTTTGTGCAATGTCCTCCAAACTTTGCCTCCTCCAAGTACGCTATCTAGACCATTATTCTGATTGGCATATTGATGGAACTGATTTGATTATGGAGATTTTTGTCAGAATAAATCATGATTTGTTATGTTGTTGGGCAGTTAGGGAGGAACAGCCGGAGACGTGTCAGATAGTGTGGATTGTGTTATAACAATAGAACAGCATTATTATATTAACCTTTAATATGCTGTATAAGTATTTTCTACAAAATTTGGCTGATACTTCAATTCTCAAAATTATTTTTTCTCCTATTTCATTTAAAAGGATAATGACTGGAGTTTCAAGTCTGTTAGATGCCAATGAGAAATGCTAGTTTACTCAGTGTCTCATCAGGATCAAAATTGTTTGCAAATATCACCATGAATAGGTATTACAACAGTATAAAGACTAAAAGCAACATTTATTAACGTTAATATCCATGACAATGAATTATCAGAATTCAAAAAGACATGGGTGATTATTGGTTCTGACATGTTGATACATTTCCATGAGAATAAATACCGATGATCATGCATCATCGAATATAAAAAATATCGAAAATGACACAAATTGACCAGTGATTGCAAAACATTCCAATAAATTTCTATGATAATTGAGAATTGATGGACTCGGGTTTGAAGCACAGATCACTTTGTGTTTCTGCCTCGTTGGATCATTCTGATGCATGGGTAATTTGATATGTTTAATTGACATTTTGGCTATGTTTCAAGCACCAACCATTTTAACACAGTTGCCAAACAAAAACATTTTAGCAAATCCTGTAGAGTCATGTCACACTTCAATGATCAGGGTGTACACTGTTTGCAAAAGACATTTAACCCTTTCCCTGTTCTATTTTATTTCATTTTTCAGTACCTACTGCATATTCTTGGCCAAAATAGTTATAATGAAATATGGAAGGTGGAACATTGTAGCAATTTTAGAAAGTAAAGAAACATATTTCAAATTCCATTAGCAAACAGAGTAGACCCAGATCAGACGGCTCCTATAGGAGCCGTCTGATCTGGGTCTACTCTGTTTGCAAATGCGTGAAAACACGTTTATATGAAGGAACGGGTTAAATGGTAATAACCCTTTACCTCATGATAATTGTCCGAAATATATGTCACTCTATGAATATTCACAGACTGCATTTTTATAATGTTACCTAAGCAATCAGTTCTATATATAGTAACATAAGTCCCTGGCGCTCCTGCATGAACCGTCTGATCAGCTAGGAGGGCCTGCTCTAAGTTGCTTTTGAAATTATAATACCAATAATTATACCAAAACAATCCTGTCTACAAATGCCATTATAAAAATTCAGCTAATAATTATTCATGATGTTGTTATTTCTTACATGAATATGCCACAGGGAAAGGGTTAAATACTTCCAGTTTTTGAGCCTGTCATTTTTTCATAGAAAACTGTCCAAAGTGTTGCCAAGTAACTCATTCTCTCCTAGGCTATTTTTAGACCCAACCTCTTTGAATGTATCTACCGAAAAGGAGCATTAACTAGAGGAAAGGAAAAATTTAGAATTTTGTAGTATGAAACCATTGTGATAAATAGAGCATTTGTTCCTATAGGAGCAAATGCTCTATTTATCACAATGGTTTCATAAAGTGACTTTTATAGACTTTTATAGATGCGCAAAAATGCGTCACTAGGAGATAAATGTGTTAACCTTGGTGTTGTCTTCTTTGATTTTGGTGTCATTGCTAGATTGTCATGGTTGTGCTAAAAACTGGGACATTTGATCAGTATCAACATGGGTAAGAAGTATATTCACTGTTCATTTATTAGTTTGTCTGTTTTTCAAAGAAAAAAAGGTTTACCCTTTCCCTCATTCAAATGCTTTTCACACCTTTGCAAGAAGAGTCAACCCATATCAGATGGCTCCTGTAGGGAGCCATTTGCTCAGGATCTTCTCTGTTTGCTTGTGAAATTATATAAGGGCTGATGCTACAGTTTCTACCAGTACCAAAACATCCTGTGTAAATATGCCATTACCCCTTTCCTCCATAGGCTATTTTTAGACCCAGCCTCTTTGAATGAATCTACCCAAAATGAGCATTTACTAGAGAAAAGTAAAACTTTAGAATTTTGTAGTTTGAAACAATTGTGATAAATAGGAAAAAATGCTCCTCTAGGAGCAAATGCTCTATTTATCACAATGGTTTCAAAAAGTGGTTATCACAGGCAAAGAAAGGCATATTTAGCTAGGTAGGAAAGGGTTAAAAAGGTCAAGTAATAAATATTCATTATATCATTATTTCTTACATGAATATTGACCAGGGAAACTGTTGAGGTATTTTCCATAGGCTTGATGTAGTTGTCATTGTACAAAAAAACATTGATAGTTTGTCTGTATCAACATCAGTTAAAGCTGTTCCAACAAACATCACACATTTATTCACCATTACATGGACTACAACCTCGTAAAGGGCCATTACTCTATCATAACCCTTTCCCTAATGAACATTTATCCATTTCCTCCATAAATACGCCTTTCTGTATACATCTCTGTAAAAGTCTTTTTTTGAAACCATTGTGATAAATAGAGCATTTGCTCCTATAAAGGAATTGTTGGCTTTAGACAAAAACTGTAGGCTTAGATGTATATATAATTTCACAAGCAAACAGAGCAGAGCAGACACAAGCAAACTGATCAGACAGCTCCTATAGGAGCTGTCTGATCTGGGTCTACTCTGTTTGCAAAGGTTTGAAAATGGTACAGTATGCTTATCCTAATAAATAATCTAATGAAACATACATTGAATTTGTCTGCAAAAGTGGAGGAAGAAGAAATATATTGCAAAATATAGTTGCAATTTGTGCATGAGATGAATTCTCAATTTAATTCATGAAAATAAATAGAGGAACGAAATTGCTTGCTGAAGCAAATTGAACTTGCTCAAATACCCTGTAACTGATTGGAAACACATGATCAATTTTAAGAGCTTTGCACGCTAGCGGCAAATTTGTGATTACACTGTGTATGCATACAGTTTAGATCCAGATGAGATGTCAAGTTACTCGGCATATCATCAGAATCCAAACTGTTTGACACTTTGGTTGTATTTATGACGCGGAACAGAAGTAAAACATTACGGAGAATTTTAACAGATGGTGACTTTTTGACGATGACTGTTACTTTGCATGCAACGAATACAAGATTTCATGGTAAGATTATTCTGTAAAGGCTTTAGAACAAAAGCCATTTTCTTATTCCATCTGACAAATAGGTCAACATGAAGATGACTATCAACCCAATAGAGGGTTGATCAGCATAGCATCCTGTGCAGGAATTTTCATTAACCCTTTTTATGGGAGACACATGTGTACTGTCATTTGCAAACAGTGAAGACCCAGATCAGAGGGCTTCTAGAAGAGCAGGTCAGTCTGCAGGTTTTGTCTGTAAAACTCCTCTCATAAAGAATATCCTTTCATACTGAATGGACTTTATTAGATTAAACAGTTACAGATCATTCCACTTTAAAAAATCAACATTCTAAGTGTTAACCATGAACCTGCTAATAAAGCGAAGGCTGTTATTTGCAAAACGCTTGAATCTAGATCAGAAACTGAGTGACTCCAAATGAGAGCAGGTGTGAAGCTGTTTGACACTCAGTTGATCAATAAATCAGTCTGCATTGACATTGAGTGAATCAGTTGATGACTTGAAAAGGAAGGATGCAAAGCGGGTTTTAGATGTTGACAATATTCATAGTAGATTCAAGGTCAGACTCGTTATCTCGGACAATTATTTTGCCTCCAATCAGAGGAGAATGGGTTTAATTCGACAGCAATCACCATATAAGGAAATTGCATGGCAATTTTAATTTAACCCTTTTCATGCAGAATATTTAAATGTGAATCCATCCATTATGAATATTAATTATCTGAATCATTCTGAAGTTGGATCAATTGTACACACTGCATTATAATGGCAAATAGTGTAGACCCATATTGATCTACAAGAGTTGCAAATGCAGATATGTACACTAGCAGCTAGGAAAGGGTTAACCCTTTCCTCCATGAATACGCCTTTCTATGCCTCTGTAATAGTCACTTCTTGAAATCATTGTGATAAATAGAGCATTTGCTCCTATAGGAGCAAATGCTCTATTTATCACAATGGTTTCAAACTACATAATTATTAAAAAAAAATCCTTTTCTCTAGTTAATGCTCCTTTTCGGTAGATTAATTCAAAGAGGTTGGGTCTAAAAATAGCCTATGGAGGAAAGGGTTAACTCTTTGAATACTGAAAATAAGTATGCTTATATTTGCAAACTGATAAGACCAAGACGAAAGGGGCTTTTGGAGGTGACCTCTATTCTGGGTCTACATTGTTGCTCAGGCACACTTTGATCTTTTATTACATGACATACTTCGCTGGTAGACTTTTCAATTTCGAAACTTTGTAAGCATTGTATGGATTAATTGGTTGAATGGGTGACTTAGGAGAGTTTATGGTGAGCTTGTATCATGGAAACTTTGGCCCCATGTGAAAACTATTGCCTGTTTTTGGAATGAAAAGGAACTAACCCTGATATTGCCGAGAGCAGCCTTAATGGTAATTTCAGATGTCTTGTATGCAGATGATATGCTGTATAACTCAATATTAAAGCTTCTAGACTCTTTAGCAATAGTTACATCTCAAAGGCTTAACCCTTTCCTTCATATAAACACTATTTCATGCCTTTGCAAAAAGAGTAGACCAAGATCAGAAGGCTCCTGTACATGTGGGAGCCATCTGATCAGGGTCTGCTCTATTTGCTTATGGATTTAGTATGAGCCAAACATTCCCCGTTGCAAAGAGTTTACTTATAAAAGTTAAGTTAATGAATAGTAAAAGTTTTTGCAATAGATCAGAGTTTTAGCTGAGATCATTTTTTTTTTCAGCAAGATAAGGATAGGATATACCCTGGTGTTCCTGGAAATTAAGAGTTTCTAATAAGTACTCTCCTATACTTATTGACTCTGATGTTTGTACTAATACTTTGATTGGCTTTAGTTTAAGATAAGCAATACTAAGGTTGTATTTAAGAATTAATTGTTGATAATATTCTATGATTGAAACTACATGTAATTTGTTTGATTTAGCAGTGACAGGCAAAGGGCAAAGACAAGACAGGGTCTCCATGTTTAATTAGATTTCATTGAAGAATTGGCATCCAAATGCTAGAAATTATTGTGCATGGCTGTATGATTTTGAGACGGCATGCAGTGAGTCATGCCTTGGCTGGTTGTATGGTGGTTTGGAGAATGAAACAAAAACTTTTATTCTCCAGGAAGAATTATAAAGAGCTTAACCCATTCCCGCATATTGACGCCTTTTGACGACTCTGTAAAAGTCACCTTATGAAACCATTGTGATAAATAGAGCATTTTGCTCCACAGGAGCAAATGCTCTATTTATCACAATGGTTTCAAAACTACACAATTCTGAAATTTTCCTTTTCTCTAGTTAATGCTCCTTTTCGGTAGATTTATTCAAAGTGTTTGGATCTAAAAATAGCCTATGCGGGAATGGGTTAAGATTTGATCCACCTTTGTCCTTTGCTGGTTCATCCTTTTAGATATCCAAAAGTGCATGGTCTATATTAACCCTTTCTGTGCCTTTGCAAACAGAGTAGACCAAGATCAGGTGGTTCTTGTAGGAGCCATCTGATATAACTCTGCTTATGATTTAATATTAAGCTATGAATCTACAATTTCTGCTATGGCCAAAATTCCCTGTGTCCGTGCCCTGTTATAACAATTAATGTTACATTTTAAAAATTCAGCTGATAAATATTGATGACGTCATTATTTCTTACATGAATATTGATCAGGTAAAAAGAAGTAAAGATGTCATAAATATTTATTAGCTGAAATTTTATAATGGCATGTGTACACTGGAGTTTTATACTCCCACAAAGTTTGGGAGGGCTACTCTAGAGTCAGCCTGTTGGTCGGTTGATCTGATGGTCCGTCCATCCATCCACAAATTGCAATCAAAGCTTCTGTGCATGGATATTTATCACCTGTGATATATAGTTCTAGTTTTGTATTGGTTGAAACTGTATATAGTCAGATGTATTATAATTTCATAAGCAAACAGAGCAGACCCTGAATACAGACAGCTTCTGTACAAGTAAGAGTTGTCTGATCTGGATGACTTATTGTTACAACGGCTTGAAAGGACCAAAGGTCACTGAGCAAGGACCCGTGGAGCCATCAGGTCTAGAGTTAGAAGAATTATTCTGCGGTAAATATTTATTTATACTGCTGGTTGGTATACTGTAAAACCTGTATGAATAAATACTTGAATATTCATGAAAGAAATAATGATATCATGAATAATTATTAGCTCAATTTTTATAATGACTCCTGAACAGGACAATTTGGCCATGACAGAAATTGTAGCATCAGATCTATATTATTTCATAAGCAAACAGAGTAGACAGGCTGATCAGACAGCTCCTACATGAACAATCTGATCTGGGTCTGCTCTGTTTGCAAGAGGTGCCAGAAGACGTTTTATGAGGTAAAGGGTTGACTTCATAGACTTCATTAAGTATGAAAGGTTAAAATATTTACTAGTAGAATTTGACTGATAAACAATGCAGACCCTGATTAGAGAGCTCCTCTAGGATATTTCATAGTCCAGTACAGTCATTTCCCTCCTTTAAAGGGTAAAACATTTCCATCACTCTACTGAGTTTGAAGGGCCTGACTCACCAGGATTCAAACTGTATGCCATTTTTATTCTTTTTAAAAAAAAATTGTAAAGAAAAGCAGACAGAAATCTTTGTCGACATCAATATACATTAGACTAGGCATAAAATAGAGAGACAGACAAACTCTTGTTTACATATGGAGATATAGTATTTATATGATTGTGTCTGTGATTGTTCTCCAAGTTAACCCTTTCAACCCAGGATGACACATGCACTGCCATTTACAAACAGTGTAGACCCAGATCAGAGGGCTCCTAGAGGATCCCTCTGATCTGGGTATGCACTGTTTGTCATTCAGAATCCAATAGCATGTTTAAGCCTTTCGTACCGACTCTCTACAAGTTAACACAGATTGGCTATTTCACTCTGGTAATTCAGTGCTGAAAGGGTTCAGATATGATCTAAGAGTCCATTACTTTGTATTTTCATAAAACAAGTCTTCATATTATAGATTTTGCATGCAAACAATAAACTTGCAGCTTTGAGACATATTTATTAACCAAGTTTTCACCGAAAAACCTGGTTATTAGATGTATGGCGGACAGGTGGGCAGGCGGCGTCAAATAGGTGGTTTCCGGTCGATAACTTTAGTTTGGATTGACTGAGTTAGACCAAACTTGGTATGTAGGTAGCTTACATGGAGATCTAGCTTGGGATTGTATTTTGAGGTTCTCAGGTCAAGGTCAAGGTCACTGTTTCTATAAATAGAAAAGCGGTTTCTGATCAATAACTTAAATTTGGATAGACCAATTTTGACCAAACTTTGTATTTAGCAAGCTTATATGAAGACCTCAGAGTAGCTTGGGGTTATTAGGTCACGGTCGCTGTAACTAAAAACTGAAAAACAGTTTCCGGTCTATAACTTGAGTTTGGATTGACCAATTTTGACCAAACTTTGTATTTAGCAAGCTTTCATGAAAACCTAGCTTGGGATTGCATTTTTGGGTTATCGAGTCATGGTCAAAGATGCTGTTACTAAAAATAGAAAAATGCTTTCTGCTGAAATTAGTTTCAGATTGGATAGACCAAATATTATTATTACTCCATTATAAGGTAAACAGAGCACTGAGGCTGTAGTTACTAGGAGCAACAGGTAAACGTGTGACGTGTCCGGTACTCAAGTATTCAAATAATCATTTCCCCACCAATGATGGAAACAGAAAGAAGTTATTCTTAATTTACAGTAAAACCTCTCTAAAAGGCCACTAAATTGTGTTAATTAGTTAGAATTTAGAGCAAGTGGCTGCTTAAAGCAAGGTGAAAGTAAAACAGAACGCTCCTGTAGGAGCGTTCTGTTTTACTTTCAACTTGCTTAAAGCAGCCACCTGCCTTTAACATAAAATACTTGGATGTAATTTAGTGGCCGTTATAGAGAGGTTTTACTGTACACATATTATCTGGACCTCAGTCTGCCTAGGTCTTTTGGGTTGGAAATGCGTATATGTTGGTCTCTATCAAGTAAAGGGTTAACCCTTTCCCTCATATAAACGTGTTTTCACGCATTTGCAAAAAAGAGTAGACCCAGATCAGACGGCTCCTAGAGGAGCCGTCTGATCAGGGTCTACTCTGTTTGCTAATAGAATTTGATAGATCTGTTTCCATGCTTTCTAAACTGTCTACAATGTTCCACCTTCCATATTTCTTTATAATTATTTTGTTAATGAATATTCAGTAGGTATTGAATTTTGGCCTAATACAGAACAGGTAAAGGGTTAAGGTTGGAAATGCATATGTGTTGGTCTCTATCAAGTAAAGGGTTAAAACATGCATTTTTTCATCAAAATACTGACATGAACTTGCATTCATACTATTTACATATTCTTGTAAATGTCAAAGAGGCATGTGACACAATTATGGTACATTATAGTATTATCTATATTTGCACGATAATTGACTGGGAAAACAGTCTGCCAATCAGTTTGGGAAAATGAGTTGAGATACTCTCGGGAACTGCCCTTTTCTAACTTTAAATTGACTTGCTAGCTAAGCAGTTATTGTAGTCAGCAAAAATTGTTTGTCCACCTAAATTTTCAAAATAAATGTTTCGTCCTTTACTTGTCAAAAACAGTTGTCATAGTGTCTGACAGTTTGGATTATGATGAGATGTAGCATTAGTTTGTGTCTCTTCTGGATTCCGACATGAACTTAAAGGGCATAACAAATTTGCTTCTAGCTTGATAAGAGTTAATAAAACCAGCAGACTAAATGTCGGATGTGTCCGGAATTTTCCCACAATGCATCACTGCACTTCAGTACATTCCCAGAATGCTTCACTGCATTTCTGGGATCACAATATGCAAATTACCATAAATGGCGCCCTTATGGAGTGACCATGGTATTTAAAGATTCAGTTGACCTGTGATGTAGGAACGATGGTATGCATTATGTTGATCCTTTCTGACTGTCAGAATCCTACTTGATCATTATGTCTCCCCTATGTAAGGCTGAGATATATTGTTTTTGCCTGAGTTCGACGGTGTCGACTTCATATCTCCGAAGTGCTGTGTATGATTTAAATAGTATTTGGAATGTACGGAGTACATGTTTCAGGTATGGGAGTCAAAGGTCAAGGTCACAAATCAAGGTCAAATTACTAGGCCTCAAAATTTGTATCTGCTTTCTATCTCCTAATCCCCTTGATCAATTCAAATAGTATTTGGCACAAATGTTCACCATAAGTTAGTGATGTGCAGATTGCATGTTTCAGGTATGTGGGTCAAAGGTCAAGGCCAAATTGCTAAGCCTCAAACATTTATTTCTGCTCCTGATCTCTTAAGCCCCTTGAAGGATTTAAATATTATTTGGCTAAAAGTTTCAACTGGAAGCCAAGGACAAAATGCAACTTTCGGGTATGTGGGTAAAAGGTCAAGGTCATAAATCAAAGTCAAACTACTAAGCCTTTAAATTTGTGTCTCTTTCATATCTATTAAGGATTTAAATAGTTGGCACAAAATTTAATGTTCAGCTTAACTCTTTTCATCATATAAACACTTTTTCATGCCTTCATATACAGGGTAGACCCAGATTATATAGACAGCTCCTGTAGGAGCCGTCTGACCAGGGTCTGCTCTGTTTGCTTATGCTATAGAGTCAGAGACACTGTGTGATTGATCATGGTTTACACTGTTGGCTGCGATGCATCTTACCTTACTATGAATACCTAATATAAAAAAATAAACAGAGGTCCTTGGCCAAAAATTCATGTGTCCATGTGCTATTATAACAATTTGATCTAATTATCATTCATGGCAGCATTGTTTCTTACATGAATATTCATGGGTTAATGCTCCTTTCCTGTAGATTTATTCAAAGAGGTTGGATCTAAAAATAGATTATGATGGAATGGGTTTAAGGCTTTTCTTTCTGTAGGGTTGGCTTGATAATGAACATGCTTTGATTACTCTATCTGCAGTATTGCAAAGAGCAGTGAAAAAAACCCAAGACATGAATGGGTTGGAAAACCAGCCAGTTTCTGTACAGAAAAAAGAGGAGAGAAAAATAAGGCAGAGCCTGTTTGCATGTCCACCCAACAGGGACAGATTTGGTACATACAGTAGAACCTATCTTTAGCGACCATTAATTGAACATAGGTCAGTTCTAAAGAAGCAAGTGGTTATTAAATGCAGGGCAAAAGTAATGCAGAAAGCTCCAATAAGAGCTTTCTGCTTTACTTTTGACCTTCATTAAGTTACCACCTATATTTAAAAACACATAATTTGACGTCTTTTTAATTGTTGCTTAAGACAGGCTCTACTGTAATCTGATATTAGGCCAATTTGAAGCATAACATTTTGATAAGCTCTGCCAGATTAAATCAACAGATGCTTTATTGTATACACCGTGTCATACTATGATAAGATAAGGCTATGCCCCCATTGGTTAGCAAAGTGTCTATCCTTTAAATAGATCCAAAATGCATGATTTTGTGAAACTGGCTGAGTAAAATCAAAATATAATTATTAATGAATCAGAAGAAAAGTTTTTTGGCCACAGAGCTGTATTATGTAAGATGAGTATTTAACCCTTTACTCCATGAATATTCATGTAAAAAATAATGACATGATATTAATTAGATTAATTATAATACCACATGGATACAGGATTTTTTAGAAATATAGAAAAAATATATACAGGTGACTGCTTAATGCAGAGTGGATATCATGCAAAAAGTTCCCAGCGGAGCTTTCAATTCATGACTTTCACCCTGAATTAATCTGCTACATGCTTTAAAAACAGAACATGTTACAGTCCCTGATCAGATGGCTCCTACAGGAGCCAGACTAATCTGGGTCTGCTCTGTTTGGTCTTGATGCATTTGCAAGCAGATTAGACCCAGATCAGATAGCTCCGATCTGGGTCGAAGCTGCTCTGTTTGCTTATGAAATTGTATTGATCTAATTCAAAACTAATAACTTATGTATCCATATTATAAAAAATTAGCTGATTAATATATATTCAAAGAGTCATTTTTTCTTACATGAAGGGTTAAGAAATGGACCCTGAAGTTTAAAAGTGTCATACGTGCACTACAGCATGTTAGGGACCTGCCAAAGTTTGGCTGCAGTTGAAAGATAGAAGCAGCACTCCACTCTGTTGGTGGGCCAGCCTGCATGGCACAATTATGAAAATAAACAGTTTTAACTGATCGGTAGGCTAAATAAATATGTCTTAGGTATGAGTGAGAATCTTTTTTGGCCTTTAGCCTGCTGTTGGGGAGTTGGTGATTACCTATCATATATGCAAACAATTTGATTCCATATGAATTGCTGTCAGTAACTAAGTGTCTCATCAGGATCCAAACTATTAGACGCTCTGATCACGTTTTTGTAAAGAAATGCAAAATTAAATAGATCTTGAAAATATGTACTTGCATTTTAAAGACTTACTCAGTAGGCTAAAGGTTAGCCCTTCTGTTGGCTTTATTTGCACTGTTTATGTGTTACAAACAGAGAGGATGAGCAATTAAATGGTGGAATAATTACAGATTCAAAATCTTGGACAAAAGAACTGCAGGATATGAAACCGTAAAATTGAATTGGATTTGTTTTAAATGAATGTAAACAAAGATATTCTAGCAGACAAGATATACTACCACAGGCATAAGGGCTTCTGTTCCCAGATTTCAGAATAATTATTGAGTGTTATGCCAGATATCAAACACTAAAAGGCTTTTAGACATTTTTGGCAGGCAGGTATTATTACCTCCCTGAAATCTATCTCTCTTTAACCTTTGAATTCTGATTTGTTTCTTTTAACCTTTTCCCTGTTGCATATTCATGTTAGAAATACAGTAAAACCTCGATTATTCGAATTTTCGGTATAAAAGAATTTAGACCCTTTTAGGCAGGTGGCTGCTTAATGCATGGTGAAAGTCATGCAGAAAGCTCCTAGAGGAGCTTTCTGCATGACTTTCACCATGCATTAAGCTGCCACCTGTCTTAAAGAGCGATAATAATACGTATTTTAGTGTTCGGATAATCGAGGTTTTACTGTAGATACATCATGAACACTTATGATCTGAATGTTTATAATGGCATAATTATATACACAGGAATTTTTATACCTTTTCTGAAACTCTAGAACCAGACCTGTATTATTTCATAAACAAACAGAGCGTACCCTGATCAGACGGCTTCAACAGGAGCCATCTGATGGACTACTCTGTTTGAAAAGGCTTGAAAAAAACATTTATATTAAATTTTTGGATAGGGTTTTAAGTGGAAAAGTCTGTCATAGTTGAACACCTTCCACTGTTAATCCATTCCCGTATACAGCCACTTTTCATGCCCTTGCAAAATAGAGTTGACCCAGATCAGACAGCTACTGTAGGAGCCGCCCGATTAAGGTCTGCTCTTTTTATGCCCCCCTGGCCTTCCCCAGGGCATTTCTGCTCTGTCTGTCTGGCTATCTGTTTGTTGGTTGGTTTGTCCACAACTTTTTGTAACCATTGCACTTACATACTTCAAACTTGGCATGCATGTGCAACTTATGGAGGCAAACATTTTTAGGGATGACTTAATAAGGTCAAGGTCATACATCAAGGTCAAATGTCAAATTAAAGGTCAAATTTAGATAAGTTATAACTTTGTCACCATTCAACCTACATGTACATCATAACTTCAACGTTGGCATGCATGTGCAACTTATGGCGGTGAATATTTTTAGGGTGACTTATTAAGGTCAAGGTCATACATCATGGTCAAAGGTCATGTCGGGGGCATAGTGTTTCACAAACACATCTTGTTGCTTATGAAATTGTAATAGATCTGACTCTAGAATACCAAAACATCCTGTGTAAAATTCAGCTAATAAATATTTATGATGTCATTACAGGAATATTTAATAGGGAAAGGGTTAAAAAGGTTTTCCTTTAACCTTTTATCTAATAGAGACATCTTTTAACAGCTTTGCAAACAGAACCCCGATCAGATAGTTGGTGTTAAACCATTAGAATGCTTTGTTGGCTTATAAAATGTCTTAGATCTGATTCTATACTATTTATCATAGCACTGTGCTAAGATGAGCTATTTGGATCACCCTTTGTTACAATTCCCGTTGTGCATCTTCCGTCTTCATCTCTTAAACTTCTGACTGGAATTTCACCAAATTTCACGGGTTCGATCCCCCGCCGGACCAAGTCCTTAGGACGAAACTATAAACCTAGGTCCGATGTATCAGTGCTTTACACTGGGCATCTAAAAAGAACCAGAGAAACTCAGTCGATAATAAGAGTAGGGCATCGTGCCCGGGTTTCTCTGTATCCTCTCCCCTCTCTCTTGGGCGTCCAATTAGCCCATAGCAGAAACGGACGTTAATCAACACAAACAAAATCACCAAATTTCATAGGAATTATCTTCAGGTGACCTTTTTATTAGATTTGTATAAACTGCTGAAAATAATCCAAACAATTTAAATGGTTCCAGTCCATTGCATAAGTTGGCCATACAAGCTAAAAATAGATTTTTTGAATATTTAAGTGACATTTCACCAAATGTCGGGAGTTATTTATAATTGACCATCTGTCTGATTTGTATTAATTATTCTGGTCAGTTGCATTAGTAGGTCACACAATCCCAAAATAGATTTTAACGAAGCGATTCCTGAAAACGACATCTTATATTGAGGAATGGATCATGCCTTTGCAAACAGTCTCACCAATTAACTCAAAGTGGTATCTGTGTCCAATGTAGACATTAGTCTCTAAGTGTAACACTAAAGTCACTGTGGTATCTAGTACATAGACAATTAGTCTCTAAGTGTAACACTAGAGTTATGTCCCTTGTCATAAGACACACTTTAGCTCAGTGCCTCACTGTGGTATCTAGTACTATGTAGACTATGTTTTTAGTAACATTAGGAGTTATTTGTGTCCTATTGAATATAACACTAGCATTGTATCTCGTCATAGGTCACACTATAACTCACAGTTGTATCTTAGTAATCCTAAGTAGAGACTATTCTCTTAGTAACACTAGAGTTATTTGTGTCCTATTGAAACTTGCACTTGGTATAACACTAGCATTGTATCTCGTCATAGGTCACACCATAACTCACAGTTGTATCTGGTCCTAGGCTATGTAGAGACTATTCTCTTAGTAACACTAGAGTTATGTACCTTGTCATAGGTCACACCATAACTCAGCGGTGTATCTAGTCCTATGTAGAGACTATGCTCTTAGTAACTGTAGAGTTATGTACCTTGTCATAGGTCACACAATAATGGCTTTGTGCTGAAGGAGAACTCACAATGGTATATTTGTCCTCTTGAAACATGGTCTTAGTATAACTCTTGTCATAGGTCACACCATAACTCGCAGTGGTAGTTCTATGGACACAATTCTATTTTTTTCCACATCAGGTATGCTATTTTTTTCTTCTTTTTCGCTGGATACTTAGTGAATGAAAAATTAGTCTGGGCTCAGCAATTTTCTGGATGCATTCAGCTGGGTTTTTGTATGATTGGTTGTGACGGGTGTCAACATTCTTGCAAGCTTCCAGTGTGTCAGACTTGGAACAACTGCAAACTTCTGCAGTGATAAGATGATGAAAATCTACCGGTTGCAGGTTTACAAGGCAGGAGGTCCAAATCCATTAAGGATCTAACATAAATTCAAGGCAAATTATAGGGGTTAAACATTAAAAGAAAAGAGGACTGAGAATCTAAAGTGACTATAAATTCAGTTAACCTTAATGTATGGGGGATCAAGTATATAAAGCCTTTGCAAACAGTGTATACCCAGATCAAATGGCTCCTGAATGAGCCCTTTGATCAGGGTCTGCACTGTTTGTCATAAAAAATACTTTCTTCAGTGATAAATTTTAATGGATTTTTTGTTTAATTAATATTCATAAAGGGATGAGTCATTTATTCAGCAGGTTAAGGGTCAAAATGTGTCTTTCTAAGCCTCTGTAAAACTCTCCTATTGAAACCATTGTGATAAATAGAGCATTTGCTCTATTTATCACAATGGTTTCACTAACTAAATTTTTCTAAAATTTTCCTTTTCTCTAGTTAATGCTCCTTTTAGGTAGATTTATTCAAAGAGGTTGGATCTAAAAATAGCCTATGAGGGAATGGGTTAAATAACTCCTCAGAGAAGCAGTGAATCTGTGATACCCAATGTCAACAGTGTTGCTCCAGATGAGATGTAGAGTAACAGGGCATCTTATCAGGAGCCAAACACTTTGGCATTTAACCCATTCCCGCAAATTGACGCCTTTTGACGCTTCTGTAAAAGTCATTTTGTGAAACTATTGTGATAAATAGAGCATTTGCTCCACAGGAGCAAATGCTCTTTTTATCACAATGGTTTCAAAACTACACAATTCTGAAAATTTCCTTTTCTCTAGTTAATGCTCCTTTTTGGTAGATTTAATGAAAGAAGTTAGGTCTAAAAATAGCCTAAGTGGGAATGGGTTAAGGAGAAATAGATGTTGTAACAGAAAGACAATATATTTTTTGCAGATGACTGTTGTTTTTTAAACCCTTTCTCTGTTCAATATTCATGTAAAAAAAAATAACATTATGAATATTTATTTGCTGAATTTTTATAATGTAAATGTTTCAAAGAATATTTTCATAATGTAAATTTTTTCAAAGAATATTTTTGCTTTGACAAAATCTGTAGTATCAGATATATTATCATGTCAAAAGCAAACACAGCAGACCCTGATCAGAATTGGCTTGTTTGGGAGCTGTATGATCTAGGTCTTCTCTGTTTGCAAAGGCGTAGAATGGTGTATTAATGGAATAAAGTGTTAAAGATGCACAGAGGGTAGAACTTAACCCATTCCCTCATAAGCTATTTTTAGATCCAACCTCTTTGAATATATCTACCGAAAAGGAGCATTTATAAGAGAAAAGGAAAATGGTAGAATTTTGTAGTTTTTAAACCATTGTGATACATGTACATAGAGCGTTAATTTTGCTCCTATGGAGCAATTGCTCTATGTATCACAATGGTTTCAAAAAGTGACTTATACAGAGGCATAGAAAGGTGCATTTATGGAGGAAAGGGTTAAGTTAAAACAATGATTTTCTTTTCTTTCCTTTGCTTAAAAATGAACAGATTTATTTTGTATATCTAATGGGTATAGTATTTGTGTGAAGATGTATAATTTAGTAACTGTTGGTAATGCCTTGTAATTACCAGTAGCCCATTACCTGCAAGAGGTGCATTTTTATGCATTTGCAAACAGTAGAAACGGATAAGACAGATCTCACAGGGAGAGGGGGGGGGGGTATTCATTAGGTAAATGTTTAAACCCTTTGCTCGATAGATGCACCTTTTAACACTTTTGCAAGCAAAAAAGACCAAGACCAGAGTCGTCTGATTAGGTTCTACTCTGTTAGCTTAAAATTATGTATAGTTTTTGCCATGGCAAAAAAAATCTCGTTGATAATTACTGTTATAAAAATTAAGCTAATTTATATTCATGCATATTTAATTTCTTACCTAAATATTTATGGTGTAAAGGGCTAAGGAATAGTATAGATCTTATTCTACAGTTTCTGTCATGGTAAAAGTCCTTGTGTTCATATGCCATTATGATATTAATCTAATTAATATTCATTATGTCATTATTTCTTACTTGAATATTCATGAGATAAAGGAATAATGCTCCTTTTATCTACATCGCTTGGTCTTTGGGCTGCATATTTTTTCTAGTCGTAAGTCATAAATTATACAAATGGTTGTGCATGTATATTTTCGTTGCAGATGCAGTAGCATTTGAACATGATTAACTAGTCACGAGTCTGTCAAAACAATTTGACAGGTAGCTTGAATTTTTCTGTAGGCACATGATAAACAGCCGGTCAGCTGTTTCGTATAAATGTCAAAACTGCATCTGACACCAGTAAATGTTTTGAGAAGTAACGGTTTTGACACATCGACTTTGGGGAGAAAAATAAATCCACCCATATGTCATAACATATCTAGGGTGATTTTAGGTGATATGTCTGGGTGTTTAGTATGTGAAGTTCATATCAGATCTGACAGAACAAAATCTGTGAAAGATTCCCCACCCATCTGTAAATACTGATACCTTGTTTAACCCTTCAAGGCTGAATTGTCAAATGGACTATCCCAAAATTAAAAAAGGTCAAGCTTTACCATGAATATTTAGGGATTATTTTTTAAAGAAAAGGGTAACATGACAAACAGTGCAGATCCTGATGAGAGCGCTCCTAGAGGAGCCCTCTTATCTGGGTCTACACTGTTTGCAAAGGATGTCAGATGACTAATTTCCCGCACTGAAAGGGTTAAACGTTTGCAATCTTGGGAAAGATTTATGAAAAAAGGCAACCAACAAATAGCCAACTGTTAATTTATGAGTTACTGCTGTAATTTTTCAAACTTGCTATCTGTAAATGATTTTTAGTTTGTTTATTTAAGGAGCTCATGGGTAATGATTCTTCAGGATGTCACCATGAATTTTTGAATAACAGATTTATGTATATTTTTGATGTGCCTACTTAATGCTGTCAACCAACACAACTTGTTGTCTGCTTCATTTCTCAAGTTTTTTTCTTCCCTTTCTGTTAAAAAAGTCCGACTAATTATCAAATACTTTGTCCTTTAACCCTGAATTCCCTCATATAGACGTGTTTTCACGTATTTGCAAACAGGGTAGACCCAGATCAGACGGCTCCTAGAGGAGCCGTCTGATCAGGGTCTGCTCTGTTTGCTAATAGGATTTGAAATTTTTACATGGAAAATTTTGTCCATGCGGTTTGTCAAAAATCTTTGATCGCATTTTCATGAATCTTCATGGGATTGATCAGCATCATGTCTAGTTGTGCATATATTATTCCTGTTCCGGTTTGAAGATTTTCTGCAGAGTTATGTCAACTCCTTCAGTCAGACGCATGGTGTCAACTCTTGCAGTCAGAAGCATGGTGTCAATACCTTCAGTCAGAAGCATTTATAAACCTTTAGAATTGTTTTTGGTGAAATTATGGTAACTGTTACAAATAGTTTTGATCCGGATGAGATGCTTAGTATTAACTTGTGTTCTCAATAAGAATTGTTGAACAACTGCAGGAGATGACACTATACTTCTGACTGAAGGAGATGACACTATATGCTTCTGACTGAATGAGTACTGACACCATACTTCCTATTGATGGAGTTTACACTATAATAGATGCTTCTGACTGAAGGTATTGACACTTATAAATGCTTCTGACTGAAGGTATTTACATCATGCTTCTGACTGAAGGTATTTACTTCTGACTGAAGGTATTTACATCATGCTTCTGACTGAAGGTATTTACACCATGCTTCTGACTGAAGGTATTGACACTATGCTTCTGACTGAAGGTATTTACATCATGCTTCTAAGGTATTTACATCATGCTTCTGACTGAAGGTATTTACATCATGCTTCTGACTGAAGGTATTTACATCATGCTTCTGACTGAAGGTATTTATACCATGCTTCTGACTGTTGACACCATGCTTCTGACTGTTGACACCATGCTTCTAACTGAAGATATTGATGCTTCTGACTAAAAGAGTTGACACCATGCTTCTGACTGAAATAGTTGACACTGCTTCTGACTGAAGGAGTTAACACCATGGTTCTGACTGAAATAGTTGACACTATGCTTCTGACTGAAATAGTTGACACCATGCTTCTGACTGAAATAGTTGACACCATGCTTCTGACTGAAATAGTTGACACTATGCTTCTGACTGAAATAGTTGACACCATGCTTCTGACTGAAATAGTTAACACCATGCTTCTGACTGAAATAGTTGACACCATGCTTCTGACTGAAATAGTTGACACTATGCTTCTGACTGAAATAGTTGACACCATACTTCTGACTGAAATAGTTGACACTATGCTTCTGACTGAAGGAGTTAACACCATGCTTCTGACTATAGGAGATGACACTATAATTCTGACTGAAGGAGTTAACACCATCCTTCTGACTATAGGAGATGACACATAATGCTTCTGATTGAAAGGGTTTACACCAATGCTTCTGACTGAAGTAGATGACACTATACTTCTGACTGAAGGAGTTAACACTATGCTTCTAACTGAAAGAGTTTGCACTATAATGCTTCTGACTTAAGGGAGATGGCAATCTGGACAATCTTGCCATAATGATCTTAAAGGTAAAAGACAAGAACAGAAATAGAACTAAAATAAGACTTTATACAACAAATTGTGCAAAACTTACAGCCATTGTAAATTCTAATCGTTTCATAGGCAATTGTGGTATTATAATACCTCATTGAGTCAGCCCACACTAACATTTACAGCAGTCATTGTTTTGCTATATTAATAATGATGGATAAGAAATCAAGCAATAAAAGGATGTGTAACCTTTAGATAATCATGTAGCCTTACAGATCTTGGAGAAATCTTCTCCACGTGCTTATCATTTTGCATGACTGATTAAACACTTTACTCCATGGATATATGAATATTAACCCATTCCCACTTAAGCTATTTTTAGATCTAACCTCTTTGATTAAATCTACCAAAAAGGAGCATTTAAACTTACTAGAGAAAATGAAATTTTCAGAATTGTGTAGTTTTGAAACCATTGTGATAAATAGAGCATTTGCTCCTGTGGAGCAAATGCTCTATTTATCACAATGGTTTCATATATAGTGACTTTTACAGAAGCGTCAAAAGGCGTCAATTATGCGGGAATGGGTTAAGTGGCTGAATTTTTATAGTAGCATCATGAACAAGGGAATTGTTTACAATGGCAGAAACTATAGAATCAGAACTATATTATGACATATTAGCAAACAGAGCAGACTCTGATCAGATGGATCTGGTTCTACTCTGTTTGCAAAGGTGTTAAAAGGTGTATTCATGGAGTAAATCCCTTTACTTCATGAAAAAGAAATAATGAACATATGAATATTAATTAGATGAAGTATGACTGGACTCAGGAATTTTCGGCCATTAGCAAAAACACTGTAGAATCGGATTTGTATTATTTTGTTTTCTAGGAAAAAGAGCAGACCCTTAATTATCAGATATTTACTCCAATAGGAGCCATCTGAACAGGGTCTGCTCTGTATGCATAGGCATGCATAGAAAGAACATGGTTTACCCTATTAATGCAGGAAACAAGTCATTAATATCCTTTGCTAACAATGTGTATACCCAGATGAAAGGGTTCCTACAGGATCCCTCTCATGAGGGTCTGAACTGTTTGTCATGTTACAGTTTTTGTTTTGTTTTTAAATAAAAAAACAACCCATGGATATTCACAGTAAGCTTGGCCTGTTTGAACTTTGCATAGTCCATTTTAACCCTTTCATTGAGAAATATGCCTTTCTATGCCTTTGTAAAATTAGTCACTTCTTGAAACCATTGTTATAAACAGAGCATTTGCTCCTATAGCCAGGAGCAAATGCTCTATCCCAATTGTTTCAAACTACAAATTCTGAAAGTTTCCCTTTCTCTTGTTAATGCTCCTTTTTGGTAGATTTATTCAAAGAGGTTGGATCTAAACATAGCCTATGTGAAAATGGATTAAAATATAGCCTTGAAAGGGTTAAACTGGAAGCACTGATGACAAGTTTTACCAACAGCTATATAATTATGTGGCAATGAAAGAGTAAAGCCGAGATCATTTTGTCGTCAAACGGCTCAAGGTTATTCCGAGAGCTGTGAGGTTTTATCATTATTAATTAGTGTAGCAGTGGTAAATGTCGGGGAACCAATTAGTATCTAGTTAATTAATTACCTTAATTTTTGTGTTACATTCCACATTTATTGTAAGTTATTTGTGACTTTGACCTGTTTTTTCTCTCGGGATGAACTTTGTTTTATCTTTACTCAGTAAGCTATGGGAATATTTGTGATGACTTTGGCAAATGATTTGGTTGCAGATAAAAAGTAGAGCAAGTGGATGCAATTTAATTCTTTATACACTTTAACCTTTTCCCTGTTGCATACAGTAAAACCTCTCTATAACGACCACTAAATTACATCAAGTATTTTGTGTTAAAGGCAGGTGGCTGCTTAAAGCAAGGTGAAAGTAAAACAGAACGCTCCTCTGGGAGCGTTCTGTTTTACTTTCACCTTGCTTTAAGCAGCCACCTGCTCTAAATACCAAACAATTAACACAATTTAGTGGTCGTTATAGAGAGGTTTTACCGTATTTATGCAAGAAATAATGACACCTTGAATATTTTATTAACTGAATGTCTATAATTGGAGCATGAACGCACACATTTTTCTCCATGACAGGAACTGTGGAATCACGTCTATATTATTCCATAAGCAAACAGAGCAGACCCAGAAGGTGTCAAAAGAAAAGGCATGTTTATTTAGGAATGCGATACTAATGATCAAGGGTCCATCATATAAACCTGTCATGCAAATATTTACAGAATTATTTCCCTTTGGAAATTTTGACAATTTGCTAATAAGGGAATGGTTTGCATCTGTTTGCGGTCAACTTTTGTTCATGTTTCATTGTCATTGTGTACTTCTAGGTATGACTTTGATAGGTGCAAGTTTTAACTTTTATAGTGTATAGTGTTTTATCTGGTATTTACGGACAGTTTAGATCCAGATGAGACACTGAGTAACTTGATGTCTCATCAGGATCCAAGCTGTTTGCCTCTTGGCCAATGGTTTCTCAAAATGTTTCCCAACTTGATAGCTTTTAAAAAATATTGCTAGGGAATTTTCAGCTAGCATCATTTTTTGAAAGCCTGAGAAGGGTTTAAACCCTTTGAATATGGAAGATGGGTTCACAAACATTTACTATCAGTGCAAACCCAGGTCAGAGAGGCCCAGGAGCATGGGGGATCTGCACTTTTTGTCATTCACAATCCTCCAGTAATTTTAATCCTTCAATTTTGAAAAAATTCTACTGTAACACAATTATCTTTAGATCTAAGGACAACTCCACTTTGAAAAAAATGCATTTAAAGGGTTAATGGGGGGCCACATGACCTAACATAATAAATTTTATGTCAGAAAATGCCACAGAATGCATTCTGAAATGAACCAGCCCCTCTGCCATTAACACTCAACATGCTGAAATTGCAATCACACTTCATTGCTACTGGCATCTTTTTGTCAGAAAAGATCTGTGCTTTTGCTGTTTAAAAGACTATTTTGTATCTATTGATGCCGATGAAGTGGTTCAAGATCAAGAGAGCTGAATGTACTATGTCTACAGTGAATATGGAAGCAATTTTAAACAGTGTGTAGCTGGTACTCAGCATATGGAAGGTAAAACTCTGGTTGCCAGAATAAGTTTTAGTACATTTCAATGTTTAATGTGTTTACACTGCAGGAAGCATGTGGGAAAAATATTTACCTTAAAATGCAAACCAAAATCCCTGTTTTCACACCATACAGACCCACTTAGCCCATCTCATGCTGAATATTCAAATGTGGATACATCCACTATGAATATTAATTAGCTCAATCATTCTAAAAATTGTAGTCACTGTAATTATTATAATGGCAAGTACTGCAGACCAATTAGCCAGTGATACGAACTTATGTACATGCATAACATCAATCTGAAAAGTGAAATTGTTATTATAGCGTAAATTGAACAAAAATCGAAGGCTAAGGGGGATAGACTTTGATAAATATTCTGTCTTGTCATGTAAGCTTTAACCCATTCTCTCATATTGATGCCTGTTTAAAAGTCACCTTTTGAAACTATTGTGATAAATGGAGCATTTACTCCTATAGGAGCAAATGCTCTATTTATCACATGGTTTCAAACTACAAAATTCTAAAATTTCTCTTGTCTCTTAAGTTAATGCTCCTTTTTGGTAGATTTATTCAAAGTGGTTGGATCTAAAAATAGCTTATGCGGGAATGGGTTAATATCTAGTTTTGCTGGTTTACTGTAGTTGTTATATGTATGTCGTACACAATCATGTGCTTATGATATAATATAGATATGATTCTACAGTTTCTGCCCATGACCAAAATTCCTGTATCCATGTGCTATTAGAACAATTACTATTAATATTATGTCATATTTACAGGAGCCAGACTGATCTAGGTCTACTCTGTTTGCAAAAGCATTAACCCTTTCCTCCATGAATATCCATGTAAAAATTAATGACGTCATAAAATGAAATTAATTAGATTATTTGTTATAATGGCACATGGATGCAGGTATTGTTGGCCATGGTAGAAACTGTAGAATCATATCTGTATTATTACCAAAGGAAACTGAGCAGACCCTGATCAGACAGCTCCTATAGGAGCTGTCTGATCAGGGTCTACTCTGTTTGCAAAGGTGTACTCTTTATGGAGTAAAAGGAGTTTGTACGAAGAAAAGGGGTAGTAAAATATTTGCTTACTTATTTGTTATTCATACGGTGATTATTTCTTACATGAATCTTCATGAAGTGAAGGGTTAAAGGCTAGTAGCTAGAGTGTGCCTGGCATTTGCCATGTTCCTGGCCTATATCAGGACAGGCAGATGTCAGATCAGCGTGCTAGTCTGTTTTACAACTGTCAAATATTTTGGTGCCAGAGTTATAAACACGTAGATAGCTGGAGCCCGGCCTGTCTAGCGCAGAATGCTTCCCATTCCTCGGCTTGTGTCAGAGCCGCACTATCTCCAACACCATCTGCCTGCTCCGAGATAACGAACTGACGTTTCCTCAGAAATGTGAAGTTTTTACCCCCTTTCCATCCCTGTTTTATTTACCTCAGTGAATTTTTTCCTTCAGTGATTTTTTAATGCGATTTGATTTATTTCAAAATACTGATAGAACGGAATGTGAAAAACATAATTTGCATGATAGTTCTTGATGGGTTTTTCCTTTTGCATTCCATAACCGTATATGACTTGACCTGACCAGATAATTATCCCACTTTACAGATTGGATACACAATGATGTACAGTAGAACTGGTCTTAAACCCTTTTCTCCATAAATACGCCTTTCTACACCTTTGCAAACAGATTAGACCCAGATCAGACACTCCTATAGGAGCCATTATGATCAGGGTCGGCTCTGTTTGCTTATGATATAATATAGATATGATTCTGCAGTTTTTGTCATGGCCAAAAATTCCTGTCTCGAATCGTAATGTCCTATCATAAATAATCAATTAATATTAGGATGTCATTTCATTTCTTACATGAACAGTCATGGAATACAGTAAAGGGTTAAGCAACCTTATTTGATTTGACACAAGAATCTTTAAAAAGCAGGTGGTTGCTTAATGCAGGGCAAATGTAATGCATATAGGACCCTTAGTTAGACCCTTTTTTGATGGTCGCTTAACCCTTTCCTCCACAAATACGCCTTTCTACGCCTCTGTAAAATTCACCTGTTGAAACCATTGTGATAAATAGAGCATTTGCTCCTATAGGAGCAAATGCTCTATTCATCACAATGGTTTCATATTCTAAAATTTTCCTTTTCTCTAGTTAATGCTCCTTTTTGGGTAGATTTATTCAAAGTGGTTGGAACTAAAGATAGCCTATGAGGGAATGGGTTAAGATAGGTTCTAACTGTTACAACTCCTAATTCGAGCGAAACTTCTTGTTTATTCTGTTGGCATTCAATGTGCAAAACATTTCATGAATCTTTAGATTCCCTAAACCCATGATCCCCCAATCCCCGATCAGCCTTGAACAAAGTTAGCCCATCTTATTCTTGTTTCAACTTGGCTGGCATTTATTGGATTGTGAATTATTAGTAGCAGGTTAACCCTTTCCCTCATAGGCTATTTTTAGATCCAACCACTTTGAATAAATCTACAGAAAAGGATAAATCTACGAAAAAGCTTAAAGGAGCATTAACTAGAGAAAAGGAAAATTTTAGAATTTTGTAGTTTGAAACCATAATGTGATGAATAGAGCATTTGCTCCTATAGGAGCAAATGCTCTGTTTATCACAATGGTTTCATAAAGTGACTTTTAAAGAGGCGTAGAAAGGTGTATTTATGGAGGAAAGGGTTAACCCTTTCTCTCATATAAATGCCTGCCTGTTCACACCTTAGCAAACACTGAGAAAACCCTGATCAGATAGCACCTGTAGGAGCCATCTGATCAAGGTCTTCTCTGTTTGTTTATGAAATTATAATAGATCTGTTTCTTCCAGTATCACAACATTCGGCAATTAATTTTCACGATCTGATTATTTCCTACATGGATATTAAACGGGGGAATAGCAATAGTAAGGTTAATTTTGTTCTCCAATGCATCCATACACAATTTGTCCTATTTATAGTTAACCCTTTCCTTCATAAATACACCTTTCTACGCCTCTGTAAAAATTACCCATTGAAACCAGTGATAAATAGAGCATTTGCTCCTATAGGAGCAAATGCTCTATTTATCACAATGGTTTCAAACTACAAAATTCTAAAAAGAATTATTTTCTCTAAGTTAATGCTTCTTTTTGGTAGATTCATTCAAAGAGGTTGGGTCTAAAAATAGCCTTTGGAGGAAAGGGTTAACCCTTTCAATGCTGAATTTTAAAATGGACTTTTCCAAAATTCAAACAGGTCAAGCTTTGTCAAATAGTGCAGACTGATGAGTTTGCTCCTGTAGGACCTCTCTTCTCTCCATCTACACTGTTTGCATTAGTGACTAGTTTCCTGCACTGAATCAAAGGTGCCCGACGCATGCTTGGACTCATCCATGGACCCCCCCCCCCCCCCCTCCCAAAAAAAAAGAAAAAAAAAAAATTGTGATCGAAGCATGTTCAACTGGCCTAAAACTATCTATTTGAACCTTAAACCACTCCGAAAAACGAGAAAAACACGACCCGGAAAAAAATTTCCTATCGGGTCTATATATGTATTGAAAGGTATCTAACTACGACAGATCAGCGGCGGAAAATACAACAGTCATGTTTTTCAAAGTCTTACAGCAAAGCCAATTCAACACCGATTTCAATCGGTTTGGTCTTGATCCGTTCCAAATTCCATATGCTAAGCGGCACAATTAGTGCTTTCCTTAAATATTGCTCCGTCTTGTCGCTGCAAGACCGCGAATTTGAAAAAACGCTAGAGCGAAACGATGTGACTCCCGCCAGGATGCATAGACGTATATAGGGGGATCTGTATTCGTTAATCTTTTCAACAAAAACGTGAATTATGGTTAAACACTATCTAAAAACATTAAACTCACCGCAATTAAAACGGTGCTTACTATTTCCAGTCAGCTACGAGGCGCCAGCTTTCTTTCTCCAACTTTCCCTTTGAACGGATGCGACCATTTTGCTGTGATCCGGCTCATAAACTATTCGATATGCAAATATCCGGGCCACAGCGATTTGCCCACCTCCGTTCAAAACGAAAGTAGGAGAAAGAAAACTGGCGTCTCACAGCAGACTACAAATAGCCAGCACCGTTTTAACTGCGGTAAGTTGAATGTTTTTCGAATGTGTTTCAGCATAATTCGCGTTTCTGCTGAAAAGTTTAACGAATACAGACCCCCCTATATACTTCTATGCATCCTGGCGGGAGTCACATCGTTTCGCTCTAGCGTATTTTCAAATTCGCGGTCTTGCAGCGACAAGACGGGGCAATATTTAAGGAAATCACCAACAGTGCCGCTTAGCATATGGAATTTGGAACGGATCAAGACCAAACTGATTAAAATCGGTGTTGAATTGGCTTTGCTGTAAGACTTTGAAAAACACGACTGTTGTATTTTCCGCCGCTGATCTGTCGTAGTTGGATACCTTTCAATACATATATAGACCCGATAGGAATTTTTTTTCCGGGTCGTGCTTTTCTTGTTTTTCGGAGTGGTTTAAGGTTCAAATAGATAGTTTTAGGCTAGTTTAACATACTTCGATCACATTTTTTTTTTGGGGGTGGGGGTGGTGGTGGGTTGTTGTTTCCATGGGGAGTCCAAGCATGCGTCGATCACCTTTGCACTGAATGGGTTACGGTGTTACCAACTTCACAGGGTTGTGGATCACTAGGTAAATAAGTATAATCAGTGAGATACTGACAAAATAGAAATTGGGATTAATTATCACAGAACTAATGTTTGTAGGTGCATTTCTGTCTGCCCCTTGTACTGAACTTGATTTATAGTGCTTATTCTGGTGGGTAATTGGATTTCAAACAAACTATGTTCTGCTGCCTTTTTTGCATCATTATTGTGAAATTTGGTAATGGTTTTCTCCAAGTCACTGAATTGTTTGTCTATCGGTTTCAGACTTCTTGGGGGAAGTGTGTGGATTTTCGTGTCAATTTGGCGTGAAAATGTTTTCTAACACACAACAATAACTCTCAGGTTTCTTTGTTTATACATCCTGCTGACAGCCCAGTAGCTGGCGCTGGGGAAGTTGAGAAAGAATATATGGAAATGCAATTAATTATTGCTTTAGGAAGGTGGTGCCTTGAACTAGCTGTAAAAGTTATTATAGTCAAAGTATTTTGATTGCAGAAAGTGCTAAAACTGATTTTTATTTGTACCTTGTAATGAAATGTTAAGTGTGAAAAGTAACAAAAAACCTAATTTGAACAAAACAGTTTCTTTTTTTAAATGCAATCTCCATGTGAAGGGCATGTAAGACCTCATCGATTTGGCATTGACTTTTCAAAGAGTTTTGTTATAGGTACTTTATCAGGGCGGAAAGATTGTTGGAGCCTGATATGTTGGATTTGATATAGGTGATGAGGGATGGCAGAGGCGGGTGCATGTTTGTTGGGGTCTGGTACCTGATGATACCAAGCCTGGCCCACACAGTGTGTGTGTTAGCTGCCACTGCATGGCAGATCCCAGCTCTAAACAAACAGCTAATCTTTCCACCGGAACCCTACGGGCTACATGCACTATGTCCGCAGTGACTTCTGTATTAGCCTTGTTTCTAAGTGCAAAGTCAGTGTGATACGGTTTCTGGTATCACCAATCCTTTAACCCTATCCTTCATACAAACACGTTTTCATGCCTTTTCAAACAGATTAGACCAAGATCAGACAGCTCCTGTAGAAACCGTCTGATCTGGGCCTTAACTCTGTTTGCTGATGACATTATGATAGATCTGACTCTACAGTTTCTACTAGTACCAAAAAGTGTTGTGTATTTATGATAGATCTGACTCTACAGTTTCTACTAGTACCAAAAAGTGTTGTGTATTTATGATAGATCTGACTCTTCAGTTTCTACTAGTACCAAAAAGTGTTGTGTATTTATGATAGATCTGACTCTTCAGTTTCTACTAGTACCAAAAAGTGTTGTGTATTTATGCCATTATAAAAAACATCAGCTAATAAATATTCACGATGTTATTATTTCTTACACGAACATTCAACAGCGAAAGGGCTAAACAATATATTTTAGAAAATGTATTCTCTAATAACAAATCAGAAATTTAGAACATTTTTATGTGAATTTATTTTTCTGATTTCTTTTCTCAAAATTGATGGTTCTCCTTCAAAGTTTGTCAGTTTTTGCCATGCTGAGACTGTCTAACAGTTCCCAGAATATCTTATCATCTCTCTTCATTAGTTGTTTGTTGTGAGAATGTACTTGCTCTCTCCAATAGGCCTACACAGTCATTTACTGTGTCCTTTTCAGCAAAAGCTAAAATTAATCATAAGCTCTGCACAACATTTGCCAAAATTGATGACATCCACTCCCAGATAAGTATCAGAACTTACTGTTCTGTGTCTAGTAATTTCAAGTATTTTAATTTTCTATGTTTACCATACTTTCTTCAGTAGTTGTCAGCATTGACTATTCTATATCTATGTTAACCATGCTTTCTTCAATAGCTGTCAGCATTGACTATTCTATATCTATGTTAACCATGCTTTCTTCAATAGCTGTCAGCCTTGACTATTCTATATCTATGTTAACCATGCTTTCTTCAATAGCTGTCAGCCTTGACTATTCTATATCTATGTTAACCATGCTTTCTTCAATAGCTGTCAGCATTGACTATTCTATATCTATGTTAACCATGCTTTCTTCAATAGCTGTCAGCATTGACTATTCTATATCTATGTTAACCATGCTTTCTTCAATAGCTGTCAGCATTGACTATTCTATATCTATGTTAACCATGCTTTCTTCCATAGCTGTCAGCATTGACTATTCTATATCTATGTTAACCATGCTTTCTTCAATAGCTGTCAGCCTTGACTGTTCTTTTACCATGGTTATCATGCTTTTCTTCAATAGCTGTCAGCATTGACTATTCTATTTACTATGGTTACCATGCTTTCTTCAATAGCTGTCAGCATTGACTATTCTCATTTATTTAACATGTTTACCATGCTTTCTTCATTAGTTGTCAGCATTGACTTTTCTCAGTGAAACTGCCCAGAATGTATTGTGCTCTCTGTTAGTCATCACCCGAAGGTATTATTCCCTCTTCAACAGCTGTCACAATGTATTGTGCTCTCTGTTAATCTTCCCAGAATGTACTATTTCCTTTTCAACAGCTGTCACAATGTATTGTGCTCCCGGTTAATCTTCCCAGAATGTACTATTTCCTTTTCAACAGCTGTCACAATGTATTATGCTCTCTGTTAATCTTCCCAGAATGTACTATTTCCTTTTCAACAGCTGTCGCAATGTATTGTGCTCTCTGTTAATCTTCCCAGAATGTACTATCTCGTCTTCAATAGCTGTCAGAATGTATTGTGGTCCCTGTTAATCGACACCAACAGGTACTATTTCCTCTTCAATAGCTGTCACAATGTATTATGCTCTCTGTTAATCTTCCTAGAATGTACCATTTCCTCTTCAACAGCTGTCATGTCACAGAATGTATTGTGCTCTCTGCTAATCTTCCAAGAATGTACTATTTCCTCTCCAACAGCAGTCACTATGTATTGTGTGCTCTTTGGATATCTTCCCAGAATGTACATTTTCTTCTTTAACAGCTGCCAGAACGTACTGTGATCTCTTAAGTTCCCAAGATGTGTTATTCCCTGGTATACAATTATTATTTGCGTACTTTTATGGCTCCTTTAGCTCACCAGAGCACAAAGTGCTCAGGGTGAGCTTTTGTGATCGCCTAATGTCAGTCGTCCATCAGCGTGCGGTGTGCGTCGTCCGTCATCAACAATTTGGACCTTTAAAAATCTTCTCCACTGAATCTACAGGGTTCTCAACTTTCATCTTTGGCACATAGTATCACCTGTAGGTCCTCTATAAAAGTTATATAAATTACGTCTCTCCAGGGGTCAAAATTGGCCCCGCCCCAGGGGTGCCTTGTTTAAAATTCCTAAGATTAATTTAGATTATTTTTATCTTAATGAATATTAATTAATTTATAGCCGGATTTTTTAGAAAAATCTTGCCTCTTTAAGTTTGGCGAAAAAAGGGCGGGCAGGTGGGCTATCGGGTGGGCTGTCGGGTGGGCATGCGGTCAATAACAAAACTTTAACATTGCTTATAACTTCTGAATTACTTAATCTAGGCAATTCATATTTGATATGCAGATAGCTTGGGTGAAGGCCTTTCATTTGATACAAGGATATATATGAAATCAGGTCAAGGTCACTATTTTGAAAACTTTGCCGTTTTTAACAAACTTTAAAATTGCTATAACTTCTGAACTACAAATGCTAGGCAATTCATCTTTGGTATACAGATGGCTTTTGTTAAGGCTTTTCGGTTAATATAAATATATTTGAAATTAGGTCAAGGTCACTATTTTAACAAGTTGGCCATCATTGAAAAACTTCAACATTTTGTCTTAACTTCCGAACAACATATGCTAGACAATTCATATATGGTATGGAGATAGCTTGATGAAGGCTTTTCAGTTTATGCAAGGATACATGAAATTGGGTCAAGGTAAAGGTCACTATTTTGAAAACCCTAACATTTTGCTATAACTTCTGATGCACGGATGGTAGGCAATTCACCTTTGGTATTCAGATAGCTTTGGTAAGGATCTTACAGATGACATAAAGATACCTGAAATCAGGTCAAGGTCAAGGTCACTATTTGATCTGAAGCATAATCATAGTGAGTTGTACTGTGTCTCCCCTTTTCAGGTCTGTTGTTCATCTACTTCCTGTTGTCGACACTTTGATTGAAATTTGGTGATTGTTAAATGACAAAAATTTTCGTCAAAGATTTCTTCCCCCGTGTAAGTTGCAATGATTTGATATTTGGTCTGAAGCATAGTCACAGTGAGTTGTACTGTGTCTCCCCTTTTCAGGTCTGTCGTTCATCTACTTCCTGTTTGCTCGCGGGGGCATCCGTGTCCCATGGACACAGTTTCTTTTATTTAATCTTCTGCCAAACATGTACTCAGTAGACACCATGCTTTAACCAAGGCTTTTCCATGCCTTTGCAAACAGAGTAGACCAAGATCAGATTTCTCCTTTAGGAGTCGTTTGATCAGGGTCAGCTCTGTTTGCTTAAGAAATTATAGCAGAATTCTGACTCTACAATTTGTACCAATACCAAAACAATCTTGTTTATACATTCCATTATGAAAATTCAGCTAATATATATATTCATGGGCCATGACAGTAAAACCTCTCTATAACGGCCACTGAATTACATCAAACATTTTGTGTTAAAGGCAGGTGGCTGCTTAAAGCAAGGTGTAAGTAAAACAGAACGCTCCTATAGGAGCGTTCTGTTTTACTTTCACCTTGCTTTTAGCAGCCACCTGCCCTTAATACCAAGTACCGTAATTAACATAATTGATTGGCCGTTATAGAGAGGTTTTACTGTATTTCTTACATGAATGTAACCAAGGTTTTGCTTGCATGAGCCATATGTCTTTTACAATGACCGCTTGTGTTTTAACTTGTCAACAGAGTGTATGTTGTGGTATCTCTATCACTAAGATTGTGCCAACTGTAATTGCTCTTTATGTACAGTAGAACCTGTCTAAAGTGACCATCAGAAAGAGGTCTAATTACAGGTCTGTAAGGCAGGTGGTGACTTTATGCAGGTCAAAAGTAATGCAGAAAACGCCAGTAGGAGTTTTCTTCATTACTCTTGACCTACATTATGCAACCACTTGATTTTTAAGACTCCTATAATGTTCATTAAATGAATGGCCGCTTAGGACAAGTTCTATTGTACATGTTTTGTATAACTATATAACAAGTATATCTGATACTTACAAGGTTTATTTCCATTATAGATTCAGGTCTTCTGATTTATCAATACATGTGTACCACTTTAATACAAATGCATTGAATATGATGAAAGTTGTGTTCAGCTTGGTTGAAAGGAAAATCTGATTACATTGATAGATTTACTTTACCATGGTCAAGTCACAGCAAGGTTAGCCCTAAATCACAGCCCAATTAAATCATTTAATCTGTCACTGCAAGCAATAATCCTGTCATTTAACCATTTACTTCATGAATATTTATGTCAGAAATGATATTTATGTAAGAAATGATGACATCATGAATATTAATTAGATTAATTTTTATAATGGTTTTATTAACACATCATATTTTTGTCAAAGCAGAAACTAAAATTAGAATCTCACGGATCTTTATTATTCCATAAGCAAACAGAGCAGACCTTGATCAGACGGCTCCTATTAGGAGCCATCTGATCTTGGTCTACTCTGTTTGCAAAGGCGTAGAAAGGCGTATTTATCGAGTAAAGGGTTAATCAACAGAACACAAATCGTATTGAAATCATAAATAGTGTACTTTTATTGCTGTATCTTATAATAAATCAGAGAATCCAGAATTTAAGTTGGCTTTATAATGGAATAACTCTTTCCTCCATAAATACGCCTTTCTACGCCTCTGTAATAGTCACTTTTTGAAACACAATTCTAATATTTTCCTTTCCTCTAGTAAAATTTAATGCTCCTTTTCAGTAGATTTATTCAAAAAGGTTGGGTCTAAAACTTGCCTATGAAGGAAGGGGTTTAATGTTGATCAGATTCTGCAGTTTTTGTCCTAAGTAAAGTATTTAACCCTTTCCCTGTTCTATGTTTATTACAAATTTCAAAACCTACTGAATATTCTTGGACAAAATAGTTATAATGAAATACAGAAGGTTGAACATTGTAGAAACTATAGAAACAGATCTTTCAAATTCTATTAGCAAACAGAGCAGACCTGAACAGACGGCTCCTATAGGAGCCGTCTGATCTGGGTCTACTCTGTTTGCAGATGTGTGAAAACATGTTTATATGAGGGAAAGAGTTAAGTCCGTTGTTCATAACCCAATTATCAAAATTCAGCTAATTAATATTCTTAGTCATCATTTCCTACATGAATATTCGTCAGGTAAAGGCTTAACCATTTCCTTCACATAACTACTAATTTCATGCCTTTGCAAACAGAGTAGACTCAGATCAGATGACTCCTACATGAGCCATCTGATCAGAGTTGTTTGCTATGAAGTTATGATAGAGCTGACTCTGCCGTTTCTACCAAAACTAAAACATTATGTGTACATTACACCATTATAAAAATTCAGCTAATTGATATTCATAATTATCATTTCCTTCATGAATATTCATCAGGTAAAGTGTTAATGTGAGAAACCACACTTTAAATAACTTGGTCAGGGTGGCAGATGAGTAGCCCTACTTACAGTGAATAGCTAAGATTTCAGCGAGGCAGGTAGCAATGTGGGAATGGAAGCTAGTATATTTTTTTTAGAAAATTTGCAGCCTATGGTAGGCAAACTTGATGCCAAGAAGTTGAGGAAAGTTCTCCACATGTTTACCATTCCAGTGTTTTAGCTTAGGACATGACAATTACTGCCACGGCTATTTATTGAGAAGCCTTTATCGCAGGGGCAAATCAGACGGGATTCTGGGTATGACGTGGCAGCAGCAGATCTCTGGCACTGATTTGTATCACCTTGTCAGCAAGGGAAAAGGTGAACATGATTCACGATGGGGCCTTGAAAGCCTCAAAAAATAAAAATATCAAAATGTATTCAAAGTGATCGAGTTGATTGCAGTCAGTTATGGTGATAGATAGACTGGCACTGAGTAAACCTTTTAACTGTAAACCAGAGAGCTCCAGATAAGATGCGTAAAATTCAAACATTTTAAAGAATAAGTTCTTTATTATTTCTCCACCGAATGCTATATTGTGACACCTCTTAACCCTTCGCTTGCTATTCACGTCAATATACCTACGTGTAAATAGTGAAGACCCAGATGAGACAGCTCCTGCAGGAGCTGTCTCATCAGGGTCTGCACTATTTACAAGTTGATTGTGCAGCCAATGCAATCTACAGCAGTGATTGTACAGCGAAATACTTGTACACATTGAAGATATATGTAATTATACAACAGGGCATGGGTAAAGAAGGAGAATTGTGTTTTAAAATTCAGCAAGAGAAGGGTTAAGAATTGTCTCTTCAAGACGATTTTAGAGAGTAGTCACAACATGGGGTTTGATGGAAAAAGGACTATTTTAGTGTTTGTGTATGCATCTTTATCTGTTGCTCTGTGTATAAACCCTTAAACCCTGTTGAATAGTCATGTAAGAAATTATAAATAACATCATGAATGTTTGCCATAATCACATTAATAAACATCCCCCACTCTAATAAATGTCCCCCTTTACTTACTGGGGGTAACATTACAATGACCAGTAAAACAAATAAAACCATTTTTAACCTTTACTCCATAAATACGCCTTTCTACGCCTCTGAAATAGTCACTTAATGAAACCATTGTGATAAATAGAGCATTTGCTCCTATTGGAGCAAATGCTCTATTTATCACAATGGTTTCAAACTACAAAATTCTAAAACATTTCTTTTCTCTGGTTAATGCTCCTTTTCGGTAGATTTATTCAAAGAGGCTGGGTCTAAAAATAGCCTATGAGGGAATGGGTTAACTGATTGCAGACAGAAAGCAATGTTGAAACCTCCCCTAGGAGTACACTGTTACAGGAAGCTCCTTTTAAAAAAGGTAAGGCCCCTGGGAGCATTTATTAGAGGGAATACAGTATGGGCTGAATGTTTATTATAAATGGCGTATGTACACAGGATTGTTTTTGTACTGGTAGAAACTATAGAGTCGGCTCTAGTTAAACCCATAGCCTGCCAGTCACAACTATAGTTGCATTTGCAAACAGTGTAGATCCAGATGAGAGAGCTCCTGTAGGAGCTCTCTTATCTGGGTCTGCACTGTTTGCCATGGAAAATCCATGCCTGCATTGCTTTGTGCTTTTGCCTAGGAAAATCATTTCAACATAATTTGTATCCTGTATATATATTTGTAAAGATTTGTTTAATTAGTATTCAATGATGGCAGAGTGATAAAAAAGTATGTGGCAGGCTATTAGGTTTAATATCATGAGTAATTTAGAGAGCAGGCCCTGATCAGACATGTGTAAGTTCCCCATGTAACAGAAATGGCCTGATGTGGGTCTACTCTATTTACAATGGCCTGAAAAAGGGTTTGCATGAATGTTTTTAGGGGTTAACCTTAAAAGGTTCTGTAGGCCTATGCAAACAGTTTGGGCCCAAATCAGTCAATTAGAGATGCTTTGTCTGTTCTGGATTGGACGCTTATCCTTCACAAGGTGTCCCGTTTTTGGGGTGCCTTGGCATAAAGGAAATACAGCCAAAGTTGGCTTTTCTCAGAATCTGATCAGCCTTCAGATTCAGCCATCTGATATGATCCTTAAAATGTCCCAGCCAGTTCATAATATTAACCCTTTCCATGTTCCAAATTTCAGTACATGTACCTACATTTATATGAAAAAAAGGGTTAACACTGGGTCAATAGTTTCATAGAAGCTTTAAAGAATCATAAAAGTTTCAGAATTTGAGCGGACATATTTATGGCATGATAAGGTGAACTCTTTGCTAGCTTGGTGTTCTGATAATCTTTTTAAACTGTATGGATCCACATGAAATACACATTAACTGTTACTCAGCATCTGACCTTGTGTTTATAAACACAGGCAGAAAATATCTTTGCTAAGAATTTAATCAAACACCGATTTTTGCAAACAGTTCCTTAGAGAGCTCTTAAAGAGTTAACAAGCCTATTTTACACTCCAGCGAGCCCAGAGCTAGACACAGATCCCGGGGTGACATGCAATGCTGTGTTTTAGCCCGGGCCTGTCAATATTTAGTACACCCATGAGTCTGAGAATGATTAGATTTAATGAATGTTTTTCATTAGCTTTAATGAAGCGAAATGTACAGCATTTCCACACACATGCTTCGTTATTTCTAGGCACATTGATCAATTCAACATTGCTGTATCTGAATCCAACATTGCTTTGAGCTAACTTGATTTAGCAGTGAGGTGGGTGTCAGCTTCCTCTGAGAATACCAGCACTTCTTTCTTCCATCGTTTTGTTTGTTCAACGTTTTTTCAATAATTATGATTTATCATTCCCACCTAATCTGTACACACTGATTGGAACAGGCCAGTAAATCATCATTCCTAGGATCCACGCTTCTGTCCCAAAGATGTAGGATGGCAGTCACTTTACAGTTGAACCTGTCTTAAGCGGTCATCAATAATAAGTCTAATTATGGGTCTGTAAGGCTGGTGGTAGCTTAATGCAAGTTGAAAGTAATGCAGAAAGCTCCTATCACTGATCAGACGGCTCTAATAGGAGTCATCTATCATCTGGGTCTACTTAGTTTGCAAATGCGTGAAAATGTATTTAAATGAAGGAAAGGGTTAACCCTAATTACTGGGTGAATACATGTACAGTAAAACAGCAGCCAATCTAGGGAAATGGCTAATTTGGCCACTTATAGCAGGTGACCACTTAATCCAGGTGCAGGTTTCCAGGCATACTTTCGAGTGATTCTCAAACAGATATCTATTGCATGTATACTGATAGATATGTAGAAAGGCCTATCAGTCAGGCCTTTTTCTGCTGTCTATACGGGTCTGTTAAAAGAACCCTTTTCCAATGCATAATGTGTAATATTTTCCAAATTTGGGGGGGAAAATCCCAATAGAGACCAAATTTTTATAAAAATGCTAAAAAAAGTTAAAATGTAGAATCCGTATGATCAGGGTTTGCTCTGTTTCCTTATAACATAAACTAGATTTCATTCTACAGTTTCCACCATGAATAAAATACAGTAAATAGGGTTTGTCTAATTAATATTCATGGTGTCATTATTTCATACATGAATATTCTTCGAGTAAAGAGTTTATAATCTCTTGGCATTCTTTTGTTAAATTTTGTGCTGGACTCGTAGAATGCAGCAGTTTTGGATACTGATGAGATGTCTGAATATCTTTGTGCCTGATAGTTTCGAGTTACAATAGAACCTGTCCTAAGCGTCCATTCATTTATTACCTCGTCTGTTTCGAAGAAATCACAAGCTATTGTCGTTGTCGTCCAAAATCTTAACATAAAAAGTATGGTGTATAAGAGGTATCAACATGAAACTTCATAGGTTAGTAGATCTCATTGAGGGCAAGGCCCCTACATATAAGAACCATAACTCTTGATTTCAGATTTTTGGAGTTATGGCTCTTTATATTTTTTGATAATGACGACAGACGTCGTTTGCACCCGCTTGCGGTGCTCTTGTTCAACATAATTATGAGTCTTAACCCTTTCCCTGTTCTATATTTAGTCCAAATTCAATACCTGAATATACTGAATATTCATGGTAAAAAAGTTATGATGAAATATGGAAGGTGGACTATTGTAGCCATTTTAGAAAGTAAAGAAACAGACCTATCAATTTCAATCAGCAAACAGAGTAGACCCTGATCAGATGGCTCCTCTAGGAGCCATCTGATCTGGGTCTACTCTGTTTGCAAATGCGTGAAAACACATTTATATGAGGGAAAGGGTTAAAAAGCAGGTGGTTGCTTAGTGCAGGTCAAAAGTAATGCAGAATTTAGCTCCTTATATCTGCATTACTTTTGACCTGCATTAAGTGACCACCTACATTACAGACCCATAATTAATCCTCTTTTTGATGGCCGCTTAAATCTTTTTTTTTATGCCATGAATATTAAGGTAAGAAATAATGATGTGATGAATATAATAATAATAATAAATAATGAATATAATAATAATAATAATAATAACGACTTTATTTTAAGTGGATTACATATTTGGTACAAGACCAATTTTCAATATGGTCCACAATAGATTAGATTAATTTGTTATAATACCACATGGACATATGAACTTTTGACCATGGCAGAAACTGAAGAATCATATCTATATTATATCATAAGCAAACAGAGCAGACCCTGATCAGACGGCTTCTATAGGAGCCGTCTGATCTGGGTCTACTCTGTTTGCAAAGGCATAGAAAAACATATTTATGGAGTAAAGGGTTAGACTGGTTTTACTGTAATGTCAACATATTAGTTGTAAGATTCTATGTATGAGGTATGTTTATCTATCGCGTGTCTATGTATGAGGTATGTATATCGCCTGTGTTTATCATAGATAGTATATCATATATGTTACGACAGAATCATTACAATTGATGTATTCAATGAATAAAGACTCATTTCTCTGGTTTATGGGTTATATGCTTCGCCATAGTGCTACAAAGCACAAGCCAGTTTGGGCTGGACTTTATTGTAGGATCGATGGCTGTTTATACCTTACAAGGGTTACACAACTGTTATTTCAAATTTGACCCCCACCATCCACCCTCACTCCTGCCCCCACCCCCATCCCAAAGCCCAACCCGCATGTCCAGTGTACACAGCTTTAATTAAAAATTATGTTAAATTTTCGGAAGACATGAGTAACAACCAGAAACCCTGTCTTTCATATATTTTTTTTTCACACCTTTGTGAATAGAATAGACCCAGATCAGAGATCTCCTGCAGGGAGCTGTCTGATGAGGGTCTGCTCCGTTTTCTTCTGAATTAACCCATTCCCGCATATATACGCCTTTTGACGCTTCTGTAAAAGTCACTTTATGAAACTATTGTGATAAATAGAGCATTTGCTCCACAGGAGCAAATGCTCTATTTATCACATTGGTTTCAAAACTACACAATTCTGAAAATTTCCTTTTCTCTAGTTAATGCTCCTTTTTGGTAGATTTAATCAAAGAGGTGAGGTCTAAAAATAGCCTAAGTGGGAATGGGTTAATATAGATCTGATTTTACAGTTTCTGTCATGGGCAAAGTAACGCTAATTTATATTCATACATTTGTTTTATTTCTTACATGAATATTCATCAGGTAAAGAGTTAAATTGTCAGGAACATGCCTGACCACCTGACTCACCTGTCAATCAGCCTAGACTGTCAATTAGCGTTGCTATGTTTAATCACCTTGACTGGGCACAGATATGCATCTCATCTTGCCACTGAATGACAGACCCGTAAAACATCTGTAAAAATTCAAACAGCTGATTATTTTTATTGGTTCCTAATTACTCTTGCACATAACATACAGACAATGTCTGTTTAGTTGTTGTCTTCTGCACACTGCCGGCAAATTAGTGTGATATTTACGAACAGATAAGATCCAGATGAGGAACTGAATGACTCAGAATATCTATAATTTTCAAAAAGCATTCCAGGCAAAAATCTTTATCATAGAATTTAAGCTGATATCATTTTATTTGCTGACTACAAGACTTAAAATGTCTTTGTCTGTTTATGCAGATATCATACGTGTGCATTAATCTATTCAAGATTGTTCAGTTTTTCGGTATAACAAGACTGTATTAATTTGCAGCAAAAAGCTTGGAGGTATGTGCAATGATTCCCCCATTGATCTGGTTTTATTTCTTATCTCATCTTTACTTGCGAGCTTAAATGTGAAATTAGTACCGGTAAAGGTGTATCTAAGTATTTTAGATGCTTGTTGAAAATTGGTCTTAATTAATTAATCAATTACGCAGATCTCTTTAATGATTTATTCTGCCAGCGGAGATGATGTTAATCTATCATCGTAAAATTTATGACACTTTATAATGATAGACAGGTGTCAGGCGGAAGGAGGAGGCAATTTGCGTGTTATTTACACCTGATGCTACCAGAAAATAGTGTACAACTGAAGGTACTTTACGGTACTTAACCCTTTCAAAACCAGGAAACTTTCACCTATTAATATTAATATTTACTTGAATTCTTAATTCAAATATAAGTTTCCAGGTTTATATTTTAAAAATATTGTGTACTTGTAAAACAGTTTTGGTGCTGATAAGACGTTGAGTTATTTCGATGTCTCATCAGGATACAAACTGTTTGCAAAAATTGTCTGTAAATTTACTAATAACGTGGAATGAATTAACTCTGACTGAAGGTAGTACACTAAAACTATTACAGTTAAACCCCTCTAATGCGACCACCAAAAAGGTTTATAAGTCTGGGTCTTAATTGCAGGTGGTAGCTTAATGCAGGTCAAAAGTTATGCAGAAAGCTCCTGCGGGAGCTTTCTGCATAACTTTCGACCTGCATTAAGCAACCACCTGCTTTTAAAGACATTTATTTCAATTCATAATGTGGTCGCATTAGAGGGGTTTTATTGTATATGTGTAGAGACTTTGCTTGTAACTGACAAAACTGCAGATTTTTCAAAGTGGTATAGTCTATCATTGCTTAATTAATGGTAGAATTCATTCAATATCAAAAGTTATAATTATCAAGAAGATATTCAATGACGAATACAAGTGGAGCTTTTAGTCCTGGGCTCTCTAATCTAAGAGCCCCCTGATCTGGATGCACACTGATTGCAAAGGCCAGTTAATTGATTTCCTGTATTTAAAAGGTGTAATGGACAAACCGGCTGGTACTTGTATATAACCCTGTCCCACTCTTAAACAACTTTTGGCAACTTTGCAAACAGAGTAGACCCAGAACAGACAGCTAGCTCCTATAGGAGCTATCCAATCAGGGTCTGCTCTGTTTGCTTATGGATTAATTATTATAGATTCTATCACAGCCAAAATTTCTGTGTTAATATGTATTTATAATACATTCTTAAATTAATACTCATGGAGGAAAGAGTTAGAATTGGACTCACTAAGATTTGTTTTTGGAGTAAATATTATTTTATTGTAGGAGGATGTTCATATAAATTATATGCTGGAGTAAACCTTGAATACTTATAATGAAGAAAATACATTAGCCCTTTCAAAGCTGAATTTTCAAATGGACTATTCAGAGCTCCAGATAAGATGCATAATTTAAAATCTTTTCAAGTATAACTTTTTTTATATCTCCACGAAACCCTATGTTGTGACCATTCTTTAGAATCGTCTCATCTCATAAAGAGTGGTAACAACATAGGGTTTGGTGGAGAAATGACGATTTTAGTATTTGAGTACACACCTTTATCTGTAGCTCTGCTATTCCAAAATTCAAAAAACGCCAAGTTTACCGTGAATATTCAGGGTTATTTTGTAAGAAAAGCGAACATGACAAACAGCGCAGACCCTGATGAGAGAGCTGCTCTAGGAGCCCTCTTGTCTGGGTCTACACTGTTTGCAAATAACATTAGTGACTCCCTTCCCCGCATTGAAAGGGTTATGGGATTACCCAAAATATTTGGACACTCAATCTCCCTTCTTCATGGGTTTGTATATTTTTTTTTATAAAATATATAATTTTGATAACATGGGGAAAACAATTTTGACCATGTGCCTTTAATAACCCTTGCAATGCTGCATTTTCAGAGGGAATATTTCAAAATTCAAATAGGTCAAGCTTATTGTGAAATTTGAGGGATTTTTTGTAAAAGAAAGTGTAGCATGAACCTGCTCATCTGAGTCTACACTGCTAGCAAACAATTAGACTTCTTCTTTAGTACTCAAACAGTAATACGTTTTTAACCGTTAAAGTGTGGGTATATTAAAGACCTTTGCAAACAGTGTAGACCCAGATCAGAGAGTTCCTGGGGTTCTTCTGATCAGGGTCTGCACTGTTTGTCATAAACATTTTCTTTTATACAGTAAAACCTCTCTTAACCGGCCGTTAAATTTAGTATGAATATCGGTCTTGGAGACAGGTGGCAGCTTAATGCAGGATGAAAGTCATGCAGAAAGCTCCTCTAGGAGCTTTCTGCATGACTTTCACTCTGCATTAAGCAGCCACCTGCCTAAAAGTATCTAAATTCTTATCTACTAGAATTCCGGTTAAGAGAGGTTATACTGTAGTAAAATTTGATATAATAATAATTTTTATTTATTTCATACTCAGAAGGGGAGGGGCCAATTTTTGATTATTCAGCAGTTTAAGGGTTAAAAGATATACACTTCCTACTTGGGACTAGCACATAAAATATTTTGTTTGGTCTCAGTTCTAATTGTTTTCAAGATTCAGTTATAGCGCAGTTGGTCATTGTTTGTATTCCAATGTCTCTGTGATACAGTTGAATTTGCTTTTCTGTGGACAAAGGGAGACAACTCTTCTAACAAAAAGTTTTCCGAACTCTTCAGCTAAGCTGTTATGATTTAAATTTCTTAACACTTTCAAAATGTGTGATAATTGTTGAGGCTTTCATTTCAGATTATTGCTTTTTAATTCAGTTGTTTTAAAAGCAGAGGATCTAGATTTTAGTTTGATGCAATATGCACAGTATCTAAAATATCCTGATAAATATTACACAGTTTGACCTCAGCTTGAATTTGTTAACTCTTTCCCAGTTTAACCCTTTCCTCCATCAATACATCTTTGTTACACCCCTGTAAAGGTCACTATTTGAAACCATTGTGATAAATAGAGCATTTGCTCCTATTTATCACAATGGTTTAAAAAAAATACACAATTCTAAAATTTTCCTTATCTCTAGTAATGCTCCTTTTTGGTAGTTATATTTTAAAGAGGTTGGATAAAAAAAAATAGCCTATGGGGGAAAGGTTTAATATTCATGTCAGAAATAATGACATTATAAATATCTTTTAGCTGAATTTTTATAATAGAATATGTGTACATCATCAATAGAATTCATGGTATTGGCAGAAACTAGAGTTAGATCTATTATAACCAAACAGAGCAGACCAGGCTCCTATTCTGGGTCTACTCGGTTTTCAAAGGTGTGAAAATGGGTTTATATGAGGGAAAGGGTTAAACCAATACTTGATAAATACACCTTTTAACCCATTCCCGCATATTGACGCCTTTTGACGCTTCTGTAAATGTCACTTTGTGAAACCATTGTGATAAATAGAGCATTTGCTCCTATAGGAGCAAATGCTCTATTTATCACAATGGTTTCAAACTACAAAGTTTAAAAAAATCCTTTTCTCTAGTTAATGCTCATTTTCAGTAGACTTATTCAAAGTGGTTGGATCTAAAATAGCCTATGCGGGAATAGGTTAATGCCTTTTCAAACAGATAAGACCCAGATCAGACAGCTCCTGTCTGATCAGGGTCTTCACTGTTTGTTTATGTAAATTCTGATTCTACTGATGATGGCCAGAATTTCAAGTGTTTATTATGATAGTATAATACATGTAATTACATCAATATGCATTATGTCATTATATCTTACATGAATGTTTGTGGAATAAAGGATAATTTTTTTCTTACATAATGGAAGGGTTAATCTGCAACTCTTTATGTTGCTTAAGGAGAAGATGTTGACAATGGTTTTGATGAAATTGCTACTTTGTAACTATTTCATTTGTAACATATTGGGTATCCTTGAAAACATTAATTGCACAATTTTTATTGTACATCTCAAATCGTATAACTCTTTGCAAGCACAAGTAATTTTTGTATGCAAAATTGTCAGTGCTACAAAATCTTAATGTGTATTTTTACAGTGTTTCTTTTTAATGGTCAGAGTGTCCCACATTTTCATTTTTGAATCCTACTGAGAAGCCAAGTTACTCGGCTACTCTTCTAGATCCAAATTGGCTGCGAAGGCAATCAGGAATTCACGTGCTAACGCCCAAAGAGTTAAAAATCTTCTTTCAGAAGAGCACCAACTTGGGGTTGAGAAACTTGTCTAATTAACTGTTGATTTGGCAGAAATATTTGGACTCTTGTTGAAAAGTAAACACACCAATATAGGGGGGAAAACACAGTGATAATATTAGCAAGCAATCGCCAAATGTTTGTTTAACATTAGACTGTATTGACACTTTGACAATTTTAGTGTGTATATTTACTTTGCTAATAACTCTATGGCTAGCAATGAGGGAAGTGAGCTTTTTCAAATCTTTCTCAACTGGTTAATCCTCAATGAAATGTAGTACAGTAAAACCTCTCTATAAGGCCACTAAATTGTGTTAAGTAGTTGGTATTTAGGGCAGGTAGCTCATGCTTAAAGCAAGGTGAAAGTAAAACAGAACGCTCCTATAGGAGCGTTCTGTTTTACTTTCACTTTGGTTTAAGCAGCCTGACCTGCCTCACAAATTGCTTGATGTAATTTAGTGGCCGTACGCATTATAGAGAGGTTTTACTGTAGTACAGTAGAACCAGTCCTAAGAGGTCTTTCATTTATTGAACATAGGAATTTTAAAAAAGCAGGTGGTTTGCTTAATGCAGGTCCAAAGTAATGCAAAAAGCTCCTATAGGAGCTTTCTGCATTACTTTTGACCTGCATTAAGCTACCACCTGCCTTACAGACCCATAATTAGACTCTATAGTTAAATATTGATGGGCTATTCCACTCTGATCATTCAGGGTTGAAAAGGACCCCATGAGCCGATCATGTGCAAGCAACACAGACCAAGATCAGAAGGAAAATGTTAGAATATTGTAGTATTGAAACCATCTATGTGGTCTACTCTATTTGCAAAAGTGTCTTAATCCATTACTCAATGAATAATTGTGATCTCATTATTTCCTATGATATTGAGCAGGGAAAGGGTTAAACACCGATGGGCTTTTCAACTTTGAAATTTTCGGCGTTGAAAGGGTAGGAAAAACAATATAGAGTGTCTGAGTCACAGTTTGGATTCTAATGAGACACCAACTTACTGCATTTCATACTGGATCAAACCTGTGTTTACATATAGGATATCATGAATCTATTGCTAGCATGCAAAGAGGAGCCGTCTGATCAGGGTCTACTCTGTTTGCTGATGGAAATTGATAGATCTGTTTCTTTACTTTCTAAAATGGCTACAATAGTCCACCTTCCATATTTCATTATAACTCTTACCATGAATATTCAGTAAGTATTGAAATATAAACTAAATATAAACAGGGAAATGGTTAAACCATTTCCTTGATAGAGATGCCTCTTCACGCATTTGCCAGCAGAGTAGGCCCAGATCAGACGGTTGTTTGATCAGGGTCAGCTCTGTTTGCTGTAGTTTCTGCCATGGCCAAATAAAATCTGTGTTCCTATGCCAATATAAAACTAAATCAAATTCAGCTGATAGTATTCCTGATGTCATTATTTTGTACATGCATACCGAGGGCTAGGTGCAAAACTATTCTAACTCATTCACTTTGTGAAGGAGTTAGAATAGTTTTGCACCAAGCCCTTGAATTACAAGCAAAGGGTTAATACAGATGTCATGGCTCTCTCTCTCTAATGGCATGACAGTGTTTGTCTCATTCAAACTCAATTATCTGATTTGTTGAAAAAATACAGCAGGACAGCATGATTATAAACTCTTCACAAACTAAGTAATTGTCGACTGCAGCACTTCTTGTCTGCTATGATTCTCAAAGTTTGTCGTCTGTTTCTCTTCAGAAATGCACTCAAAGTGCCAAACAGTTTGGTTCCTGATTAGTGACACAATCAGTGCTTTACGTGGATATAAATGGTTTTGCAAAGGTTGTCCCAACTTCACTGCTAGTGGGCAAAGAGTGAAGTGTCAAATAAATATCCCTTGTTAATAGTGCATTTTGCATTGACATGTCATGTCATCAGCGAAACCTTGAACTTATTGAGCAGATCATTGTCTGCTTCAAGTTTTACGTGATAATTTTCTCTTCATCCTTTCCGTAAAAAATACAGTCTGTGTGTCAGATAAGTTAAGATTCTGATATGTTGTCGAGCCATTCTGCTTTTCCTTTGGATCCAAACTCTTTGAAAGGTTGTCATGATTTTTTTTTTTTCTAAGTGTGCTTGAGGTTAATTAATCTGCTCATTTTTTTCCCCAATTTCCTTTTTATGGCTAATGCAAAATGTTTGAAAGTCGAAATTGGGGAGAAAATGGATCAAATATTGACACTTGTCAAACTCATGGTGTCTAGTGTTTGGTAAATAGGCTTTAAGCAGAAAATAATTTTATTGAAGTAGACAAAAGAAAGAAGAAGTGCAGTCCAATTCTAACCTCTGAAATTTAACCCTTTCCTCCATAGGCTATTTTTAGACCCAAGCTGGTCTTTGAATGAATATACCCAAAAGGAGCATAAACTAGAGAAAAGGAAAAGTTTAGAATTTTGTAGTTTGAAACCATTGTGATAAATAGAGCATTTGCTCCTATAGGAGCAAATGCTCTATTTATCACAATGGTTTCATAAAGTGACTTTTACAGAGGCGTAGAAAGGCGTATTTATGGAGGAAAGGGCTAATGAAATGAACTGCTAGCATACCCTATTTACCCTAAAACATTCGGACAGACAAACTTAAGCAAATAGTGCAGACCTAGATCAAACAGTTCTGAAGGAGGTGATAGATCAGGGTGTCTACACTGTTTGCTGCTATTATCAGTCTGAATACTTTACGGTAATTAGGTTAACCAGTTTTTTTTTAACTCTTTCCCCGTTGAATATTCATATCAGAAATGATGACAATGTGAATACTTATTAGCTGAATTTTTATAATGTACACATGAATGTTTTGTGTTGGTAGAAACTGTAGTCATATCTGTTATAATTTCATAAGCAAACAGAACAGACCCTTATCAGACTACTCATATAGGTGCCATCTGATCTTGGTCTGGCATGAAAAGGTGCTTGTATGAAGAAAAGGGTTAAAATGTTTCCTATGTAATGTTAGTTATATTTAATTAGATGTAATGTTAGGTATATGTAATGTTAGTCATATTTAATTAGATTTTCTACATAATTATGCTTCTTTTCTACAGCCCTCTCCATCCTTCTGGTGTGTCTTTTATGAGCAGAGGCTAGTGTTTATAATTAATGATATAAACAAGTATTGTATATTAGTCTGGGTGGGCATCAAATTTTCAGAAAATATAGTAAAACCTCTCTATAACAGCCACTAAATTACAGCGTAGGAGCGTTCTGTTTTACTTTCACCTTGCTTTATGCATCTTCTTGTCCTAAATACCAACTTAATTAACACAATTTAGTGGTCGTTATAGAGAGTGTTTTTTTTAAATTTTCAAAGTTTGTACCATGAGTTATATTTATCTTCTTTTTTTTTTTAATCTCTAATTCGAGTTGAGAGAAGATGATACAAAAGCATACACTTGCATTGCAGACAGACAGACAGATTGATCCATTATTGTCTCAGGAAGCTTAGGTGACTCAGATGTTATTGTATCTTATTATTGATCATGTTTTATTTTCTACTTTCAGGTGCTGTTGTTTAGCATAGCCTCAGCCATCTATCTGTATTACTTCAAGTAAGTTAGTATTTTAATTAATACAAAGCGAGTTTCTTACATATGATGGCTACTGTGTCTCATGGTGCTTGGGATCTTGAGTTCAACAAACACTTTTAGACTGGAATATTCAAACAGATATTTTTTTAGTTTCCCGCTGGAGACTGAAATATGCTCAAACTTGTTCTTTTGGTTTCCTGCTTTTTTTGGGGTTTTTTGCTTCTACTATTCTAAAACTATCATATTAGAAAACATCGTTTAGTTTTGAGTCTGGGGATGCTTTGGTGAGCTGAAAACCTGGGTCAAAGGTTATAAAACTTTCGGAGTCTAGATTCATCCTCAAGTATCTGATTGGTCAGATACTTGAGGATGAACTTGATCAGACTCACACAGTTTGAGCCATCTGATCTGGGTCTATTCTGTTTGTATAGGAATTGTATATCTAATATGTATACCACAGTTTCTGGAATTTCATTTTCATGTACCATTATAAAGGTTCAGCTAATAAACTTCATGTAATTATTTCTTACATGAATATTCATTATCTATAGGTAAAGGGTTAAAAAATGAAGGGCCAAGGTGAGCTATTGGGATTGCCCTGTGTCCATTGTGTGTTGTCATGAATTATCTACTATTTCTTTAAATGACCTCTCCTAAACCACTTACTGGATTTTCACCAGTTAGTCTAGTTCAGACTTTCAGCTCACCTGAATATGCTCAGGTGAGCTTTTGTGATCATCCACCGTCTGGTGTCTGTCCTGGGTCTACTTTTTTGCGGGTTTTACATCGCTTTAACAGTATTTTAGTCATATCACGACGTCCAGCTAATTACAGGTGGAGGAAGACCCTAGAGGTTATTCTGTGCACAGAACAAATTACATTGTTTCATGCACAGAAGAACATCCGGATAGAACCACCGACCTACCGCAAGCCACATGAAAATTCCAAATGCCCAGACCTGGATTTGAACCACAGTGGTCAGGGGCTGTTTTAAAGATTAATTTAAAGATAAAAATTAAAGAATCTGGATCCATGGCAACCAAAAGAAAAATAATTAAACGTCTTCTTCAAAACCAGTGGTCAGAATTCAATAATATTTGATGGAAATAGTCTTCTTGTAACCCTCTACCAAAATTGCTAAAATCATGTTGATATCTCAAAAAACATGGCCGTCAGGGGTGGGGCTAGATTTCATTATATAACTTAATAAAAAAAAAACCTTTAAAGATTTTCTTGTCCAAGGCTAGTGGTTCATTTTGAATGGCATTTGGTAGGACATCAATGGTCTATGGACACAATTCTAGTTTTTCCTGTGACATCAGCCATTTGTCATATTTTGCAAGATAAATGTCCTACACCCTCAATGATTGTGTTTGTTCTTCTTGAGTTTAACAAGGATTTCCTCTTTATCAAGGTCTTGCTAAAATCCAAAATCACTTAAACTTTTAGCCTGAATTAATATGTCTTGTCTGCAGACAATTTTGTCTGCTTGCCTTTCAGAAACTTATTTTTCAGCCATATTTTCCTATTTAACCCTCTTACTCCATAACTATTCAAGTAAGAAGTAATGGCATCATGAATATAAGTTAGATTGATTGTTACAATAGCGCATGGTCACAGGATAGGAAAGGCATAAAAAGGCGTACTTATGGAGTAAATGGTTAATACATTGTTTAGGCTTTCAGTGTTGGAAACAAATCACTATACAAACAGTGTAGACCCAAATGAGACAGCTCATTAAGGAGCCCTCTTATCAGGGTCTGCAGTGTTTAGGTCATGTTACACATAGTCACCTGGTATCTCATCATACACAGTCACCTGGTATCGCATCACGCATAGCCTGTGTGAACTGGTATCTCATAAGACACATAGTCACCTGGTATCTCATCAGATACATAGTCACCTGGTATCTCATCAGACACATTGACCTGGTATCTCATCACACATAGCCACCTGGCATCTCATCAGACACATAGTCACCTGGTATCCCATCACACATAGCCACCTGGGATCTCATCAGACACATAGTCACCTGGTATCTCATCAGATACATAGTCACCTGGTGTCTCATCAGACAGTCACCTGGTATCTCACCACACATAGTCACCTGGTATCTTATCAGACACATAGTCACCTGGTTTTTTCATCAGACAATAGTCACCTGGTATCTCATCAGACACATAGTCACCTGGAATCTCATCAGACGCAATAGACACCTGGTACCTCATCAGACACATAGCCACCTGATATCCTATCAGACATGTCACCTGGTATCTCATCAGACACAGTCACCTGGTATCATGTAAGACACAGTCACCTGGTATCATATGAGACACAGTTGACTGGTATCTCCTCAGACTCATACGGGTACCATTTGAAAAAACCATCAAAGATTTATTACAAACCTTCTTTTTGATCTAATGAACAAGATTACAAAAGAAGTGTAGCTGTTTTCAGTAAAGGCTATTGTTTTTACCTGTCAGTCAAAATTGACATGTATTGCACTTTTTCTGTTGATATTTTCCCCCAAGTTACTCTTGAAAGCTATTGAAAAGGTTTTCGATCCCCACGAATAATAACGTAATCATTCATATGGTATGTTTTAAGTAAACATGCTGATTTGAAGTTGTTTGTAGTTCAAAACAACCCCTGGCAAGACAGTTGATAAGTCTACTTGTATGTTGAAAAATTCGGATCACCTGGACATCGATAACAGTGTAGGTCTAGGTAAGCCATCATGCTGGAATGTGGTGTAATCTCTGCTAACAGTGCAGACTAGTGCTTAAACAGTTACTAAATTTGTAACCGGTTATTCTGCGATTAACCGGTCTTAAATACTTGGGACTCTCAAAAAATCCAATAGACTCTCAAATTGACAAAGTAGGGGGTCCTAAGGAGCAAATGCTCTAATTATAATAATGGTTTCAGAACTACAAAATTCAAAAATTTCCTTTTCTCTAATTAATGCTCCTTTTCAGTAGATTTATTCAAAAGAGGAAGGGGCTAAAAATAGCCTATGAGGGAATGAGTTAAATAAATGATGGACTATCCAAGGTTTAGGATTGAACTCTACAGAGGGCTAATCCTTTACACCATAGAGACACCAGTTTGCACCTTTGCAAATAGAGTAGACCCTGATCAGAGGTCTCTTGTAGGAGCCGTCTGAACAGGGTCTACTCTGTTTGCTTCGGGAATTAAATAGCAATGACTCTACAGATTCTGCCTTTTCCAGACATTCCTGTGTTCATATACATGTATTGTGATAAAAGTTCAGCTAATCAATTAATATTCATGATGTCCCTTATTTCTTACATGGATATTCATGGAGTAAAGGGTTTCAAGTATATGGGCACACTGTGGCAGATTTGGTACCTGAAATATTATGGTAGTGAAGGCACCAATCACACCTGCACAGCAGCTGGTTTCAAAATGACCTCAGGTGAATCATTTATCATACATAACCTTTTATAACCATAATGTTAACAGTAAAATTATTGTTGTCTGCAAAAAATTGTTGTCTGCTATAGTTCTCAAAGTTATCTTTTCTTCTGGTTCTCTGTTTGTACAATCTGAGAGATTGGATTTGTATAATGATTCCTGATCCAACTTCATATCTTCATAAATATTAATTAGAATATTTATTCTTGCATGTAAACTCAGGAATGTTTGGCCATGGCAGAAACTCTAGAATGAGATTTATGTAATTTCATAAGCAAACAGAGCAGACCCTGATCAGGTGATTCGTACAGGAGCAATCTGATCTGGGTCTACTCTATATGCAAAGGCATGAAAGAGCGGATGTATGCGGTAAAGTGTGAACCCTTTCCATCATAAAAACACCTTTTCACACATTTGCAAACAGAGTAGACACAGATCAGACGTCTCCTATAGGAGCCCTCTGATCAGGGTCATATCTGTTTGCTTAAGAAATTGTGTAGATGTGATTCTATACTGTCACAGTCAAAAGTTTTAAAATAGTTTATCTCATCAATATTCACAATGTCATTATTTCTTCATGAATATTTTAAACAGGGAGAGGGTTAAGTGTCACAATACTGTAAAACCCATATTGTCATGGATGTATCATATTTGGAACTTTCTATATTACTTTTGCTATTGAATTAGCTACCACCTTCAGAAAATCATGATCCCTCAGTGTTTAGCCCTCAAATTCCCTGTTTGAATATTCATGACAGAAGTAATGACATCATGAATATTTATTAACTAAAGTTTATTAATGGCATAATTATTTATGCAGGCTATTTTGGTACTGGAAGAAACTGTGGAGTCGTATTTATATAGAGTAGAACCCCTCAAATGCGACCACTTAATGATAAAACATGGGTGTCTTTATAAGCAGGTGGTTGCTTAATGCAGGACAAAAGTAATGCAGAAAGCTCATCTAGGAGCTTTGTGTATTACTTTTGTCCTGCATTAAGCTACCACCTGCATCTAGCACCCAGAATTATACATATTTTAGGTGGTCGTATTAGCGGGGTTTTACTGTAATTTCATAAGCAAAGGGATCGGAACCTGATCAGATGGCCCATACAGGAGCCGTCTAATCTTGGTCTATTCTATTTGCAAAGAGGTGAAAGGGCATTTATATGAAGGAAAGGACTAAAAGAGAAGCAGATCACACTTTTACAAAGGAAAGCTGCTTTGTGTTTTGACCTGACTTGGGAATATGGGCTCATGGCATTTCGGTGATGCATTCCTTTACCATGGAGACAGTGACCCTGTTTCTCTCCCCATTTATTTTGTCTTTTATACGCATGATGAATCTTCCCCACCCAGGTCTTCGCCTTTGAGCAGGCTTCATCTACATAAATAATAAGAAAGTAAGTGTTTAAATCAAAATGAGAAATGATATTTTGAACTGACAGCGCCATTTAATGTTGTCTGATCCCATTTAATTTGATAGTGTGCCTTGGTAGCTGGGGTATTCTCAGTTTCGGAGCTATATTTACCTCATTTCTAAAAGGCATAATTAATCACCACTCCCTCTGATTTAAAAGGAGTTGGTATGTTTGTCCAATTCGCACTGAAACTGTTCAGGGGTTCAACTTTTAGCTTTCTAAGTCATCATCATCTGCAAAGGTATTTTGTCTGCTGAAAACAGTTATGTAGTTTTTCTTCTGTATTCTCCAAAATCCCAGTGATAGTGTCAAACAGTTTTGACATTGATGAGACACCGAGTCACTTGGCATCTGGTCTAAATCCAAACTGTTTGCATTAGGTAATCCCAAGTCAGCCACTAGGGAGTAAAGAGTTAATTAATGCATTGTCAGAAGGGGAACAATGGCGGAAGCCCTTGGTGACTGTCATTTGTCACCAACGAGATCTTCCATTTTAACCCTTTGAATGCAGTAAACCAGTGCTGTGCCATTTGCAAATAGTGTAGACTCAGATCAGAGGGCTCCAGAGGAGCCCTCTGATCAGGATCTGCACTGTTTGTCATTCAAACTCCAAATTGCAAATTTGAGCATTTCATGTTGACTTTGGGTTATGTATTTAAACACGTATGTTCAGCACTCAAAGGGTGGAACAGGACTAAGTGATAATGTTATCAGCCTGGTCCAACTTTGGCTTTACTTCTATTTCTGATTTTAGCATACAATATTTTCAAGAAATTCGAGAGTTTTTCTTACTTTCATTGCAGACCAGTGAATAAATGTTATTGTCTTGATTGCTGGCACATTCCATTGGATTTATGTTATATGCAGATGGTTTTAACCTGACTTTAATTCTTTGCATATAAGCATATATATCTGTCCATCATTATGCATGATTTTTCACACTGCATTAAGCAACCGTATATTAATTGGACACATGAATCTTAAAAAGCAGATGGTTGCTTAATACAGGACAAAAGTAATGTAAAAAGCTCCTGTAGGAGCTTTTTGCATTACTTTTTACCTGTATTAAGCTTCCACCTGACTTGTAGACCAGTAATCAGACCTCTTTTTGATGGTCTCTTAAGACAAATTCTACAGCACCTCTCATCTGGCACTATAAATGTTCTCTTAGTGACTATACTGGTTGGTATTGTCCAGGTGTCCCTCATTTCCATTATGCCTGCCATATCATCTTCAGAATTTAACCCTTTCCCTGTTCTATATCGATATCTTTTTCAAATTTCAATACCTACTAAATATTCATGGACAAAATAGTTATAATGAAATATGGAAGATGGAACATTATAACCATTTTAGACACTAAAGAAACGGATCTATAATTTTCCATTAGCAAACAGAACAGACTCTGATCAGATGGCTCCTGTAATCCAGGTCTACCCTGTTTGCAAATGCATGAACAGGCATTTATTTATATTGAAGGAAGAGGTTAATTTCAAAATGCACTCAATGCAGCCTGCATATTCTATGCTTAGCTTGTCACTCAGCGGGGACTGCTTTGATTGAATCTTGGAATTGGCCTGAAAATTGCTCTTGCATTAGCGAACTCTTTGGGCGCTATCAGCGAATTTGTGATTACTTATACGAACAGTTTAGATCCAGATAAGACGTTGTGTAACACAGCCTTTTGTCAGGATCCAAACTGTTTGTCTCTCTGGTTTTTTTTTGCCAAAACAATTGGAGAAAAATTACCTTTGAGATTTTTAACCAACAACAAAATTTTATAGATGACAATTACTTAGCTTGTAAAGCGTTAATGCCTTTCAATAAAATGTGAAGAAGAATTCGACACAGCAAGGTGAGACTGAAATAACGCTTACCCTGCTGTGAGTGTCTGGTCTGCTACTGAAGAGATTGCGGTCTGCTTAATCAAGTATGTAGGAAAGTAGCCTGATACATTTCTATCCTTCTATGTAAAAAATAAGATTAAAACTTGAGTATTAAGTAAGTAACCTCAGCATAATTATGATCTATATCTGACCTGCTTGCCAATCTGCTTTATACATCCTCATATAAATGTGTTTTCACGCATCTGCAAACAGAGTAGACCCAGATCAGACGGCTCCTAGAGGAGCCGTCTGATCAGGATTTACTGTTTGCTTATAGAATTGGATAGAACGGTATCTTTGCTTTCTGTTCCACCTTGCATATTTCTTTATAACTCTTTTGTTAATGAATATTCATTAGGTATTGAAATTTGAAATAAACATAGAACAGGGAATGGGTTAACCTATAGAACATTTAACATTTTCAATGCTAGCAGCAAATAGATGATTTCGTTTGAAAACAGTGTGGATCCAGATGAGATATTGAGTAAATATCAATGTGCCTCGTCTGGATCAAAGTGTACGTGTCTGTCACTCTTATGTCTTTCTCTATTTCTGTGGAGAAAGAACATTTTTATTGCAGTAGAGGAACACATTTGAACAGACAAACATTTACACTGTGTGTTAACCCATTCCCTCATATAAACGTGTTTTCACGCATTTGCAAACAGAGTAGACCCAGATCAGACGGCTCCTAGAGGAGCCGTCTGATCAGGGTCTGCTCTGTTTGCTGCTGAAATTTGAAAGATCTGTTCCCTTACTTTCTAAAATGGCTACATTGTTCCACCTTAGTTTGTTCATGAATATTCAATAGGTATGGGAATTTGAAATAAACATAGAACAGGGAAAGGGTTAAACGTATTCAAAACTAGAAGCAGTGAGAGGATGGTGAAGATGATTATCATTATACCTGCCAGTCAACAGAGTAAACCTTGAGCCGATGTATAGCCTACCCATCTTAATGTAGATCCAGGTGATACGCTGTAACAACTTCTTGATCCAGATAATTGCATGCAGATTGGTGTCTGATCTGGATCGCTTGTATTGGAACATTTCATTGAATGAATAATAAGAGGCAGTTGTTGAAAAATTAAGATAAGTCATTTTCAGGAGATGAAAGGATTTGAAGCAATGCAGAGGTTAAGATTGTTGCGTTTTGAGTGATAGAAGATAGGAGTTGGGAGGAGAAGTTCAAGATGTGCTTTAAGGGAGATCGACGTGGAGGTCGCACAGAGAAAAGCTGTTAGCAGAAGAGAATCAGATCTATAATACATAGGCGAACAGAGTAGTCTTTGATCAGACAGCTCCTACAGGAGGATATCTGTTATACATAGGCAGCTCCTACCAGAGGATCTGTTATACATAGGCAAACAGAGTAGACTTTGATCAGACAGCTCCTACCAGAGGATCTGTTATACATAGGCAAACAGAGTAGACTTTGATCAGACAGCTCCTACCAGAGGATCTGTTATACATAGGCAAACAGAGTAGACTTTGATCAGACAGCTCCTACCAGAGGATCTGTTATACATAGGCAAACAGAGTAGACTTTGATCAGACAGCTCCTACCAGAGGATATGTTATACATAGGCAAACAGAGTAGACTTTGATCAGACAGCTCCTACAGGAGGATATCTGTTATACATAGGCAAACAGGGTAGACTTTAATCAGACAGCTCCTACCAGAGGATCTGTTATACATAGGCAAACAGGGTAGACTTTAATCAGACAGCTCCTACCAGAGGATCTGTTATACATAGGCGAACAGAGAAGACTTTGATCAGACAGCTCCTACAGGAGGATATCTGTTATACATAGGCAAACAGGGTAGACTTTAATCAGACAGCTCCTACCAGAGGATCTGTTATACATAGGCGAACAGAGTAGACTTTGATCAGACAGCTCCTACAGGAGGATATCTGTTATACATAGGCAAACAGAGTAGACTTTGATCAGACAGCTCCTACAGGAGGATATCTGTTATACATAGGCAAACAGGGTAGACTTTAATCAGACAGCTCCTACCAGAGGATCTGTTATACATAGGCGAACAGAGTAGACTTTGATCAGACAGCTCCTACAGGAGGATATCTGTTATACATAGGCAAACAGAGTAGACTTTGATCAGACAGCTCCTACAGGAGGATATCTGTTATACATAGGCAAACAGAGTAGACTTTGATCAGACAGCTCCTACAGGAGGAACTGCAATACATAGACAAACAGAGTAGACTTTGATCAAACCGTTCCTACCTCAGGTGTCAGACTCAAGCTGTGTGCAAATGCCAGATATTTGAGAATGATGATGGCAACAATAGAGTGGTCAAAGGATAAAAGTTTTGTACTCAATACAGAGCTTCAGACAATGATGCCTACCAAAATACTAAAATCATCATTTCTCCACCAAACCCTATTCTGTGACCACTCTTTAGAATCATCTCGAAAAGGTTAAGGTTTGGTTGAGAAATAAAGGAGCCATAATGCTTGAAAATGTTTAAATTTACGCATCTTATCTGGAGCTCTGTGAATATGACAAAATTATAACCAGATACTTGTCATGATGGCTTTAGCTAAGGTAGAATCTCAATGAAGTGGTTTAACTGATTGTACTAAACATTGAAATATTTTTAAGAAGGTTGATTTGAATGAAAATATATGTAATGCAGAATTGGAACTATTTCCTGCATTACTTTCACCTGCATTAAGCTACCATCTGCCTTCAAGATCCAGATTTGGACTTCAATTTACTGGTCATTGTAGAGAGATTATACTGGAAGTACATGAACTCTTCGCTGGTACATGTACCATGTTATTGCCTTGGACAGGGCTTTCCAGCAGTTGCCAGGCTTTTGTAGGGTACTCAGTATTGCATGTAATGCTTCACTATAACCACACTTTTGCTTTAGACTGGCCTTCCCACAGCACTCAGGCTGTAAATGTTGGGTACTATATGACATGTAACACTCTTCACTGGAACCATGCCATTGCCTTAGACAGGCCTTTCCAGCAGTGCCAAGGCTGTAGTAGGGTACTTAATTACATGTAACTCTTCACTGGAACCATGCCATTTCCTTAGACTGATCTTTCCATGGGTGCCAAGGCTGTAGTAGGGTACTGTATTACATGTAACACTTCACTGGAACCATGCCATTTCCTTAGACTGATCTTTCCATGGGTGCCAAGGCTGTAGTAGGGTACTTTATTACATGTAACTCTTCACTGGAACCATGCCATTTCCTTAGACTGATCTTTCCAGCAGTTCCAAGGCTGTAAATGTTGGGTACTATATTACATGTAACTCTTCGCTGGAACCATGCCATTGTCTTAGACTGATCTTTCCAGCAGTGCCAAGGCTGTAGTAGGGTACTTTATTACATGTAACACTTGGAACACTTTTTATTTTTAGACTGGCCTTTTCAGCAGTGCGGCGGGCAAGGCTGTTGTAGGGTACCAATTATGACGTGTAATTCTTCACGGGTCAACCACACCATTTCCTTAGACTGATCTTTACAGCAGTGCCAAAGTTGTAGTAGGGTACTTTATTACATGTAACTCTTCACTGGAACCATGCCATTGTCTTAGACTGATCTTTCCAGCAGTGCCAAGGCTGTAGTAGGGTTCTGTATTACATGTAACACTTGAAACACACTATTTTTTTAAGACCCCTTGACTTTAACGTTGGTGATCATTTTTTCGCCATGGCACATAATAATTATATACTTCAAACTTGGCATGCATGTGCAACTTATGGAGGCGAACATTTTTTGGGGTGACTTATTAAGGTCAAGGTCATACATCAAGGTCCAAGGTCACATTGGGGGCATAGTGTTTCAAACTTGGCATGCATGTGCAACTTATGGAGGCGAACATTTTTTGGGGGTGACTTATTAAGGTCAAGGTCATACATCAAGGTCAAAGGTCACATTGGGGGCATAGTGTTTCATAAACACATCTTATTATTTATATTATTATTTTATTATTATACCACATTTATATAGCATGTATTACATGTAACTTTCCACTGTAACCAAACTCCATTGGCTTTAACTAAGGTTGGCCTTTCCAGCAGTGCCAAGGTTGTAGTAGAGTGAGCTATTGTCTTAGACCATCCATGTCAGCAAGGTTTTTGTAGGGTCCATGTTTTACAGTAAAGTCTTATTAATGTGACAGCATAATTCATTAACGTGGGACTCTATAAAGCAGGTCCTTGCTTAATGCAGGGCAAAAGTAATGCTCTTATGGGAGCTTTCTGCATAACTATTGTCATGCATTAAGTCACCACCGGTTTTAAAAATCCAAAATTAAACTTCTTTTGATTGGTCGTAAAAAACTTTTCTGTACTTTTAACTCTTCACTGGAACCACGCCATTGTCTTAGACCAACCTTTCTAGCAGTGCCAAGGCTGTTGTAAGGTGTAGGGTTTCTTTTAAACTGTGGAAGATTGGCAGACTCTGGTCTCTGCCTGATCTTTGTAGTGATCCTTGAGTGATAAGAGTTTACAAATATCCCCTTTCCACTGTGAAGAATGCTGGTAATTTTTCTCTCACTGCTGCCACCAGTAGCAGTTCACTGTTCTCGTTAGCTATAAATTTTCGTAGGGTAAAACTATAGAGTAACTTGAGACATGTAGCCAGGTTCAGTCCTAAGATATCAGAGCTTTAGCCCTTTCGCTGTTGCATATTCATGTAAGAATTTATGACATCATGAATATTTTTAACCCATTCCTGCATATTGACGCCTTTTGATGCTTCTGTGGAATTCATTTTGTGAAAGAAATCATTGTGATAAATAGAGCATTTGCTCCACAGGTAGGGTACTTGAGAGGTTGGCTCTATAGGAGATGTCTGATCTGTGTCTACTCTGTTTGCAAAGGTGAGAAAAGGTGTTTATGAGAGCAAGGGTTATCAAATGACCTAAAGAAAACTCTGTGTTCAATAATGTTCTATAATCATGACATTTTAAAATTAACATGCCAAATTGAAAATGTCATGTCAATTTCCCAATGACATAGATAGATTTTGATTAAGTGATTTGTTTTTCCTCTCAACATGAAAAATGCAAAGTAGAAAGGAAATGGACCCCTAAGTAGATGCGTTGTCATTGTAATGACACTGTCTCCAAAGATGACTCTTAAAAATTATTGAAGAAGACCCAAAATATCCCTCTTGAAATGCTGAGGCTTTGCAGATATGCCACAAGAGCTCTTGAGTATAATGCATCACCCATATATACTCATTTGGATATTAGCATGTCCTTCTAACCATTTCCGTCATGTAAATGCCTTTTCATGCCTTTGCAAACAGAGTATACCCAGATCAGATGGCTCTTGAACTTCCCAGAAGAGAGACCGGGCCCAAGGTTATAGAACTTCTGATTCAGAGATCATTCTCAAGTATCTGATTGGTCAGAGACTGAGCAAGCTCAGAATCTGGCCAATCAGATGCTTGAGAATGATCTCAGACTCAAGCAAAAAGTTTTATAACCTTGGAGCCTAGTTTAGCCTTACAGTTAAGTTTTAGCACTTTATAGAGGTTAAAGTTCACGAAAATAAATGCACTTTTTTCTCAAGTTCACACAGTGACAGTTTTATTTCTTTCCAAAATTATTTTTTATCAGTTTCGACCACCGCTTGCCAGTCTATGGGTTAATCCACATTCTCGATCATGTTATTTTGTTTATTATATGTCTTAATCTTGTTTAATCAAAGGCATTTATATGAGGGAAAGGGTTAACGTAAGAAAACTATATACCAACTGCACAGTGTGGCATTGTATATTACTTTCTAGGGATTGATTCATGTCAAACGATGCATCATATTTCCACCTGCAGAATTTATAGTAGATCCGGGGCTTTGCCCAAGAACAGCCCCATATGGAGAGCTTTATGAGAAATCTATGTTGGGGCTCTTGTACTTGGGCCGGCAGTGACAGTCTGAGACAGAAAATTGATGACTTAATTCCTTACAAGAGCTAAAACGAACCAAATAGGATAAACATGCTTAGTAAAATCTTTGATGTAAGCCGCAGTGTTTCCCAAAATTGATCATTTCGATGGGAAAGTTTACAAGCAACGCAGGATTGCTCCGGAATTTAGTGGCAGATATGCTTCAAGTGTAGGGAGATATGTTTTAGAAGTGTCACCGGCTAACACGTTCCCTGACTTAGGAACGAGCAAACAGCAATTGAAAATGTCACCAGAAAGATCAGCTGCTGTGGTATAGTCATCGGACAGCCAATGAGTGATATCCACATACATTTCCAGTGTTATTTTATCTTTCAAAAGTCAATTTATCAAGACTGTACCTTATACAGTGTGAAGTAAAATTAACACTTTTTAAAGTTATTTAAACCCAAATCACATCATCATATGTTCAATATATTCCACAGCTGAACTTAGTGTTGATTGAAATTACATGACTTTAGAGAATTAATAGATGCAGGATTCATTTTAGAACTTTAAGAGTACCAAATTACCTACATAATTTATTTTCATCCTCATAAGGAATATCAAGAGGGACTCGTGTTTGTTTAATGGAGTTTGCATTCCGTTGTCGCTGGCTTTTAGCCACAACTCCTCCGCTTCAAACCTCCTAGATCAGTAACCTGCGGGTTTTTACATGGGCCTACATCCTGTCACTAAATCCTCATGCCACCTTGCATTTTGTTAAAGCTGCTGGTGCCAAATATCGCTGACAGTAGCGTGACGATACTCACCTTACTTACTCTAAATATAAGGTCACTTTGTCTATGTACTCGGGTTTGTGAAGCTGAAAAGGTCAATTAATCAACACAGTTTTGATGATTACTTTAAATTAACCCTTTACTTCATGAATTTTCATGCAAGATTTAATGCTCTTGAGTTTACTCTGTTTGCAAAATACATAGACATTTTATATGAAGGAAAGGGTTAAACAAATGATGTAGCCAAAAGTGTCGACCAACATGGAACTGCTCCTTCAGGAGTCAATACTTTATTTGCAGAGGCATGAAAAAGTGTTCCCTTATCGGTTGGTTAGTCTGTGTGTCATTGGGATTGTTGGTTGATTTATGGCACAAAGTACATCCACATCAGAAAGTTTGACAGACAGATTGTGCTATGTTAAAATAATTCTAATCAGTGTTGAATCTACATGTATATGAAAATTTGACGCTGACAATTAATTACTTTGTATGCTGATAGTGAAAGTCAAGAGTTTAGCACTTTCAATGCTGAATTTCAGTGTTTAACCATGTCCTCCAATGATAGGCTATTTTCTTTGAATGAATCTACCGAAAAGAAGCATAATTTAACTAGAGAATAGGAGTTTTTTTTACAATTTTGTAGTTTGAAACCATTGTAATAAATAGAGCATTTTGCTCCTATAGGAGCAAATGCTCTATTTATCATAATGATTTTAATAGGTGATTTTTACAGAGGCGTAGAAAGGCGTATTTATGGTGGAAAGCGTTAACTATAAAGGGAGTCCTCGCAGTATGAAAGGCCTTAACTGGCTAGATGGTTTTGAATGACAGACAGTGCAGATGCAGATCAGAGGACTGTGAGAGGATTATGGATAACAAACAGTGCAGACCCTGATCAGTGGGCTCCTAGAAGTCCCTTGATCCTTGTCTACACTGTTTGCAAATGCCTGCGCATAATTTTCCCCCATTCGAAGAGTTAATTTCATCATTTTGATAACTTACAGTGACGAGCATTGTCAAACTTGTCAATCTGGAAAAAGTTACTGATCTCCGGCCAATGGTGACTTTAAATTTTGATGACAGGATAAAGTTTTTAAGTCCCTTAACAGCTTTCGAGATTATGTTATGGTCATACCACAGCAGTGAAGGTGATAAATGTTTCAATAACCAAATTAATACCCACATCATTTATTAATTTTAATGCCTTTTTAATGCTCGGCCAATCTGGTAATACCGAAGAATCAATAGATTGGTGGCTAGCAGCGTGATATATTACTCCACAGATCATCGGGGTCTACCTGGTACATTTACACAAGATTTAAAATCTTTAGCCCTTTGCTTGATATAAACACCTTTTCATGTCAACCAGAGCAGACCCAGATCAGATGGTTTGTATAGGAGTCGTTTGATCAAGGTCTGCTCTGTTTGCATATGGAATTATTATCTGACTCTAACAATTCTTCCAATACCATCAAATTCTTGTTTACATAATTATGCCAGTATAAAAAAATTGGCTAATAAATATTCATGATGCCATTATTTCTTACATGAATATTCAATAGATAAAGGGTTAATCTTAACCACATTACTTTAAAACCCGGAATTAGACCTTTTTGTTAGTCGCTTTAGAGGGGTTTTACTGTAGTGTCACATAGGAGAATTCTTGTAATAGACCTAACCTAGTTGCCAAATGAATGGATGAAAATAGAGATTAACCCTTTCTTCCATAAATACGCCTTTCTATGCCTCTGTAAAAGCCACTTTATGAAACCATTGTGATAAATAGAGCATAAATTTTGCTCCATAGGAGCAAATGCTCTATTTATCACAATGGTTTCAAATTACAAAATTCTAAAATTTTCCTTTTCTCTAGTTAATGCTCCTTTTTGGTAGATTTATTCAAAGTGGTTGGATCTAAAAATAGCCTATGAGGGAATGGGTTAACCCCTTGTATGTGGGGAAACGAGTGGACTAGCAGTGGCAAACAGTGTAGACCAGAGATCCAGATAAGATGCGTAAATTAAAACATTTTCAAGAATAATGTCTTTATTTCTCCACCAAACCCAATGTTGTGACCACTCTTTAGACTCGTCTCTTTGATTCTAAGAGAGATCACACTTAATGAATAAACATGGGTGTCTTTATAAGCAGGTGGTTGCTTAATGCAGGGCAAAAGTAATGCAGAAAGCTCCTCTAGGAGCTTTCTGCATTACTGTTGTCCTGCATTAAGCTACCACCTGCTTCTAGCACCCAGAATTATACCTCTTTTAGGTGGTCGCATTAGCAGTGTTTTACTGTATAAGAGAAAGGGTTCAAAATATATGGATGCAAGTATTTGTAAGTGTGAATCATCTGGAACAACTCTGCAGGTCAAAGTTGATAAAATAATTTTGAAGAGAAAGCTTCAGTCTGGTATTTTTTCCTCAATCTGGAGGCATCCACTGTGAAGAAAGTAATCTGGCAGTGAAAGATAGGCCTGGTTGTCTCGTTCATCAATTAAAACATTTATTTTAATTCGGAACAGACAGCTGTAGTCAGATAATGGCAGCGTAGTTTCCTGTTATCGGCTGACAAAGCCGCCATCAACACCTCCGTTACTAGAAAGTCTATAAATGTTAACTCCTCCCAAGTATTTGCTTTACGGAAAAAGTTATTATCCCTGAAACTTTCAAATTTATATTTTTGTTACTGTCCGATGAGTATTTTCTGTTATTAAAGGTATCATTATTTGTCTCCCCGCATTATTTTTGCCAAAGTAAAAAAAAATTGTATGATTTCAGTTGTGTGCAGAGGGCAGATTACTGTTCTGTTGATTTGGAATATAACAGTTTGAGAATCCAAGTCTACTTTGATGGTAGACAGTTGAAGGGCTAATTTTGTTGATAAATTTTCATTACATGTCTTTTCAACATTTAAAATCTATCCATGAGATTGAATCTGTCTGTTAGCTTTGTTGGGTTAGTACAGCGCTACTGGGAAATCAGGATTAAGATAGCTGCATTTCCATGACTACCATGCGTAAAGGTGATTTGAAGGGATACTTGTGTCACAGGGCCTCATACCAAGTTTGATTAATCACAGCAAAACCATCTCATTTCAAGCTGGGACTTCTGTCATTATTGGACAATTTGTTATGACCTCACAGTGTCAACTGAACTGACAATATTATCAAAACATGTCGTAAGCGTAAGGTACATTGTCAAACTTTGGTCTAAATTTTCCGAAATAGTTGAGAATGCTTTTGTAACAGTGAAAAACAGTAGTGTTTACAAACTGTATCTTTGATAGTGATGTTCATGTACTTCCGTGTTTTAAACCTTAAATTACACTAGGAATATTCATGTTAGAAATACTGACATTATAGAATTTTATGCTAATTAAATGATTTTGTAATGGCATAATTGAACACAAAAAATTTGGTCATGGTAGAAAATATAGAATCAGATCTATATAATTTTGTCAGGAAACAGAGCAGACCCTGATCAGACAACTCCTTTAAAACCATTATTTTTCAAATATAAAAATCACATGCATATGAAAATTTAAAATCAATATTATGTTCTTAATTTTTTTGATTTTCCGATGTTTAAACATCTTTGCTATTGAAGTTCCTAAGTGAGAACTGCATTTCTTTCGACTGCTTTAACCCTTTCCCTCATATATATGTGTTTTCACGCATATATAAACAGAGTAGACCCAGATCAGACAGCTCCTAGAGGAGCTGTCTGATCAGGGTCTGCTCTGTTTGCTATTGGAATTTGATAGATCTGTTTCTTTACTTTCTAAAATGGCTACAATGTTTCACTTTACATATTTCATTACAACTATTTTGTCCTTAAATATTCAGTAGGTATTGAAATGTGAAATAAACATAGAACAGGGAAAGAGTTAAAAACACGTAATTTTCCTTAAGTATCAATAGTTGAATTTATTTCAGAAGCTTTACTCAGGGCCCTGCCCTATAGTAATCGCATTTGCTGTTTGTCCGTCTGTCTGTCAACACTTTTGATGTGATGCAATAACACAAACAGTACTTCACATATTGGTTTCAGGGCATATGCTTAGTATCATCAGATCTAGAGGAAGACGCCTATAGTTTTTGGGTTGAATCAGATCACTATGTCTACAGTTATCTGCCCTTGATTACAGGGCCCTCTCTGAGTCATTTTTTTAGTTAAAAAGGTTTTCTCTTATATCTGACTACAGATCACAGTCAGAAATGAAATGAATTTCATCTTCAACTTTTCCAGCATCAATAAAAGTACAGAGTCTTTGTTCTACGGCTATCTTGGGTTTAGAGTGATTTGGCTTGTTTCAATACATAAAGGTAAAGAGCATGAACGTAATTTAAAAAGAATGTGACGATGATCTCTCAGTAACTGTAAAATGCAATAAAATTCAGGAAACAACTTTGATATGTTGATATGACTACGGTTTCTACCTGTGATAATACCAAAAAGTCCTATGTACATGTGCCATTATAAAAATTCAGCTAATAAATATTCATGAAGTCATTATTTCTTACATGAATATTCAACAGTGCAAGGGTTATTAATAGTGATTGACCATTCAACTTTCAAAGAAGTTTAAGTAATTCTAAGTGCAGAACACCTCCGCAATTTACAGACATGAACAGTATTAACCCATTACCTCATAGGCTATTTTTAGATACAGCCTCTTTGAATAAATCTGCCGAAAAGGAGCATTAACTAGAGAAAAGGAAAATTTTAGAATTGTTTTGTTTGAAACTATTGTAATAAATAGAGCATTTGCTCCTATTGGAGCAAATGCTCTATTTGTCACAATGGTTTCACAAAATGAGTTTTACGGAGTCGACAAAAGTCGTCAATATGAGGGAATGGGTTAAAACCGATAAATTTAGGCAAATAGTGCAGACCCCAGATCAGGGTCTTCACTATTTGCTTTCATTTTGGTCCGAGTTATCTCTTTCCCTGTTCTGTATTTATGTAAAGAAAAGTAACATTAGGAATATTTATGAATATTTATTAGCTTAATTTTTAAAATGGCATAATTATATGTACATAAGATGTCTTATCTGGGTTTCTCAAATGTGTGAAAGGTGTTTATATGAAGGAAAGGGTTAACAAAATGGTGCAAAATTTACAGTGGACCAGAGAAAACATGATTAGACAATTTTATCTGGCATTATGTATTTAAAACAACTAATTAGTATGCATGGTGTCATTTTTCTTACATGAATAATGATTCAGTAAAAGATTAAATCTAGCTAGGTAGAAACAACAGAAGAATAAAAACAAACTTACAAAAAAAAAATTTGAAATAATCTAGATCAGAACTGTTTACAGAGGTCCAGATAAGCTGTGTAAATTAAAACATTTTCAAGAATAACTCCTTTAACCCTTTCCTCAATAGACTATTTTTAGACCCAACCTCTTTGAATGATCTACCAAAAAGGAGCATAATTACTAGAGAAAAGGAAGATGTTATAATTGTGTAGTATAGAATATGGAAAAATAGTCAAACAGGGAGAGCCACACACGAAATGACACCACACCAAACACCATCAAACAAGAAACGGTAAAGCCACAAGACAAAACATAACAGGACGCATATCAAGAAGAAAAACATTAAACATTAAGCATATTAAACAACAAAATTGACCGTAGGCTGAAAGCAGGAGTACCGCCTTGGAACGGCCAGCAACCAAAATAAGCTACTGGGGGACTTAAACCTGGTTTACGGGTACCCAACCTCGTCCTTATCCCACTTTCACCAAAGTCAAAATGTAAATAAAATTCCCCCTCCAGATAGGATAGGAGCAAATGCTCTATTAATCACAATGGTGTCAAGAAGTGACTATAAGGCGTATATTTATGGAGGAAAGGGTTAAAATTTCTCCACCAAACCCTTCTCATGAAAAATTCTCTTTGAGATGATTCTAAAGCGTGGTCACAGTATAGGGTCTGGTGGAGAAATGGTGATTTTAGTATGCACCTTTATCTGTAGGTCTTTTTAAAAAAAAATGTCTTGAAAGCATGTTTAGAACAAACTACACAGAGAATTGAACTAGACATTAAAATATGTTCAAGATGCTTATAGATGGTAATTTTGTGTACAATACTGTTAGCTATGTTTGGTATGCAACTTTAGTGGCGCTGGATTCAGCAAATTTCTTCCTCGCATTTGTTAGTGCCTGATTGATGGATGTGGAACTTATCATCGACTCTGGTCTGTGCCTGTGCATTCATAGTTGAGGCAGAATTAATTTTTGCAATTAACTACCAACACCTGTTGTTTTAAGAAGACAAGCTGCCGATGAGAAAAAAAGTGAGGAATTTCCTGTCAATTATTTCTATGCTATTTTTTCAAGGGTAAAACTTTTTCCATTGGCTGTCATAGATAGCAGATAATTTGAAATGGACCTTTTGTTCTTTTCACTAGTATAAAGTGTAATAATTAGCTCAATGTTTTTGGATGCTCATGTTATGAATATTTTAACCCTTTACTCCATAAATATGCCTTTCTATGTCTGGGAACAGAGTAGACCCAGATCAGTAGACATCTGATCAGGGTCTGCTGTGTTTGCTTATGGATTATTATATAGATGATGCAGATTCTACAGGTTCTGCTTTGGAAAAAAATTCATGTGTTATTTAACCCATTACCTAATAGGCTATTTTAAGATACAACCTCTTGAATAAATCTACCAAAAAGGAGCTTTTACTAGAGAAAAGGAAAATTTTCGAATTTTGTAGGCTGAAACTATTGTGATAAATAGAGCATTTGCTCCTATAGGAGCAAATGCTCTATTTATCACAATGGTTTCACAAAGTGACTTTTACGGAGTCGTCAAGTCGTGACAATATGAAGGAATGGGTTAATTATGGGATTTTATAAATTAATTTAATTAATATTCATGATGTCTGATCCTGTTATTACAGCAAATGGACACGTGAAAGTTTAGCCATGGCAGAAACTGTAAAAACAGATTTGTACTATATCAAAAGCAAACAGAGCTGAGTCCCTGATCAGATGGCTTCTATTAGGAGTCGTCTGATCTGGGTCTACTGTTTGCAAAGGCGTAGAAAGGTGTATTGATGCAGTAAAGGGTTAAAAAAAATACATACACAAAAGCATGTTAAACTATTACTATTGCAACAAGAAAATTATTGACTTAAAAACTTTATAATAATACAAATGTAATATATATGTATTGACCATGAATACAAGAGCAGATATTTCGGGTGGGAAACAGGATGTTAACAATAAAGACCAATAGCTAGTTTTATGCCTCATCAGATCGGGGAGGGGGGGGGGGGGCTGCCAAAGTTACAATGGCACGCATATGCAAATTATGGAGAACATTTTTGGGGGTGACTTTATAAGGTCAAGGTCAAAGGTCATATTTGGGGGCACAGTGTTTCACAAACACATCTTGTTCTGACCTTGACATTTTTGGCTGAATCTTTATACATTTTTATCTTGTAATTAAGTTTAAAGTTTTAAAGTATGATTAAGCATTTTGTGAATGTAATTTGGGGGGTTATTTTGCATGTCTTCCTTTCATAGAGAAACATGATGTCAAAGTTTTTATTTCTCTTTTTAAAACTAAGTTGAAGCATCTTATGTGACAGTAAAAAAGAGAGAATAAATATGGTAATCAGACCAACAATGATATCAGTAGGAATATTGACATAACATCTGGTTAAACCATAAAAATAATTTTGTAATTATTGCTTTAAGGCCTCGGGTTGATTTATATTTGGCCTAATGGATTTTAAAATCTGCAAACTCACTCTAATGAATGTACTCCTAGATAACATTGTCCAGAGATAGACATAGATGCCACATATGGCATGTCGTCTTCTGTTCTTACCAGATCTTGATAATTGTAAGATACAAGATGAACATATGATTGGAGACAGGCAACTAAAAACAAGCCCTCTGAATTTTACTATCTTTTTTGCATTTTGAATGCAGGTAATTAACGCTTTGCACGAGAGCGGCGAAACTGTGATTACCTATGCAAACAGTTTGGATCCAGATGAGACGCCACATAATGCGGCGTCTCATCAGGATCCAAACTGTTTGTCACCTTGACCATGTTTTTGTAAAGAAATGAGAGAAAGTTTATTTTTAGAATTGAAGCAGACGACAATTGTTGCAGATGAAAAATTACTTATAATTAGCGTGCAAAGAATTAAAGGATTATTAACCCCTTCCCTGTTCTACGTTTATTCCAAATTTTAATACCTACTGAATATTCATGGACAAAATAGTTATAATGAAATATCAAAGGACTGGAACCTTGTAGCCATTTCAGAAAGTAATGAAATTGATCTATCGAATTCCATTAGTAAACACAGCAGACCCTGATCAGACGGCTCCTTGCAAATGCGTGACAATGCGTTTATATGAGGGAAAGGGTTAAATCTTAGACAGCCAGATGTGAATTCTGATACTACAGTACACAAACAGTATGGATCCAGATGAGGAGACGCAAGCCACTCAGAATCTCATCGAGGTCCGAACTGGTTAAATCTGATTAATGAAAAGTAATGCTTGAAGTACTTTTTATACGCCCGAAGGTTACTCTTTGGTCGTATTATGGTATGACGCTTGTCGGTCCGTCTGTCTGTCCGCTCACATGAATTGATGGTTATTTCTTTTTCTTTTTATGTGACTAAATTTTCATTTTATGTGACTATTTTGAACAAAAGAATAGTCACATAACACTCAATCCGTGAGAACGTCCATCCACTGTCTGTCCGTTAGCCACATCTTTGCCCACTCAATAACTTGATAAGTATTAGGTGTGCTATCTTCATACTTTGTAGGAAGGTTGGTCATGGCTAGTAGATGACCCTTATTGATTTTGAGATCAATTGGTCTAAGGTCACGGTCACTATGACTTTCAACTGAAAAATATTGTCAGCTCAATAACTTGATAAGTATTAGGTGAGTTGTTTTTAGCTCACCAGAGCACAAAGTGCTCAGGGTGAGCTTTTGTGATCACCAGTTGTCCGTCGTCGTGCGTCGTCCGTCGTTCGTCGTTCGTCGTTCGTCGTCCGTCGTCAACAATTTGAACCTTTAAAAATCTTCTCCTCTGAATCTACAGGGATCTCAACTTTCATCTTTGGCACATAGCATCATATTCAGGTCCTTTACAAAAGTTATATAAATTATGCCCCTGGGGTCAAAATTGGCCCCGCCCCAGGGGTGCCTTGTTTTCAATAGAAACATATAGTAAAACTTTGAAAATCTTCTCCTCTGAAACCAGAAGCTTCTCAGCTTTCATAATTGGCACATAGCATCATGTTCAGGTCCTCTACAAAAGTTATATAAGTTATGGCCCTAGGGTCAAAATTGGCCCCACCCCAGGGGTGGGCAGTTTTCAATAGAATCATATAGTGCAAACTTTGAAAATCTTCTTCTCCGAAACTGGAAGGCTCTCAGCTTTCATATTTGGCACATAGCATCATGTTCAGGTCCTCTACAAAAGTTATATAAATTATGGCCCCAGGGTCAAAATTGGCCCCGCCCCAGGGGTGGGCAGTTTTCAATAGAAACAAATAGTGAAATCTTTGAAAATCGTCTCCTCTGAAACTGGAAGGCTCTCATCTTTCATATTTGGCACAGAGCATCATGTTCAGGTCCTCTACAAAAGTTATATAAATTATGGCCCCGGGGTCAAAATTGGCCCCGTCCCAGGGGTGGGCAGGTTTCAAAAGAAACAAATAGTGAAATCTTTGAAAATCTTCTCCTCTTAAACTGGAAGGTTCTCAGCTTTCATATTTGGCACATAGCATCATGTTCAGGTCCTCTACAAAAGTTATATTATTTATGGCGCCGGGGTCAAAATTGGCCCCGCCCCAGGGGTGGGCAGTTTTCAATAGAAACAAATAGTGAAACCTTTGAAAATCTTCTTCTCTGAAACAGAAAGGCTCTCAGCTTTCATATTTGGCACAGAGCATCATGTTCAGGTCCTCTACAAGATTTATATAAATTATGACCCCGGGGTCAAAATTGACCCCGCCCCAGGGGTGGGCAGTTTTCAATAGAAACAAATAGTGAAATCTTTGAAAATCTTCTTCTCTGAAACTGGAAGGCTCTCAGGTCTCATATTTGGCACATAGCATCATGTTCAGGTCCTCTACAAAAGTTATATTATTTATGGCCCCGGGGTCAAAATTGGCCCCGCCCCAGGGGTGGGCAGTTTTCAATAGAAACAAATAGTGAAATCTTTGAAAATCTTCGTCTCTGAAACTGGAAGGGTCTCAGCTTTCATATTTGGCACAGAGCATCATGTTCAGGTCCTCTACAAAAGTTATATAAATTATGGCCCCGGGGTCAAAATTGGCCCCGCCCCAGGGGTGGGCAGTTTTCAATAGAAACAAATAGTGAAATCTTTGAAAATCTTCGTCTCTGAAACTGGAAGGCTCTCAGCTTTCATATTTGGCACAGAGCATCATGTTCAGGTCCTCTACAAAAGTTATATAAATTATGGCCCTAGGGTCAAAATTGGCCCCGCCCCAGGGGTGGGCAGTTTTCAATAGAAACAAATAGTGAAATCTTTGAAAATCTTTGTCTCTGAAACTGGAAGGCTCTCAGCTCTCATATTTGGCACATAGCATCATGTTCAGGTTCTCTACAAAAGTTATATAAATAATGGGGCCCTGGGGCCAAAATTGGCTCCGCCCCAGGGGTGGGCAGTTTTCAATGGAAACAAATAGTGAAATATTTGAAAATCTTCTTCTCTGAAACTGGAAGGCTCTCAGCTTTCATATTTGGCACAGAGGATCATGTTCATGTCCTCTACAAAAGTATATAAATTATGACCCTGGGGTCAAAATTGGCCCTGCCGCAGGGGTAGTAGACAGTTTTCAATAGAAACATATTGAGAAAACTTTGAAAATCTTCTTCTCTGAAACTGGAAGGTTAATCTCAGCTTTCATATTTGGCTCATAGCATCATGTTCAGGTCCCCTACAAGTTTTTCAAAATTGGCCCGCCCCAGGGCCAGATAGTTCTCTATAGAAACATATAGTGAAAACTTTGAAAATCTTCTCCTCTGATTGTCTGGTGAGCGCTTCAGGGCCATTCTGGCCCTCTTGTTATACTTAGTAGGAAGGTTGGTCATGGCTAGTAGATGACCCCTATTGATTTTAAGGTCAGTCGGTCAAAGGTCAAGGTCATTATGACGTTCAACTCAAATTGTTTTTCGCTCAATAACTTGATAAGTATTAGGTGTGCTGTGCTGTCTTCATACTTAGTAGGAAGGTTAGTCATGGCTAGTAGATGACCCCTACTGATTTTGAAGTTGGTGGGGTCAAAGGTCAAGGTCATGCTGACTTTCAACTCAAATTAATAGCGTGCATGTAACAGCAGCACAAACTTGGGGCGTATAATGCTCCAACACATGGGGCTGTTGTTTTTGTGTGAATTTAACCCTTTCCCACATTTAACCCATTCCCACATACAAACACTTTTTCACCTCTTTGCAAACATCTAATAGACCCAGATCAGACAGCTGCTGTAGGAGTCATCTGATCAGTTTGCTCTGTTTGCTTATGAAATGATAATAGACCTAGAGCTCTACAGTTTCTACCAATAGCAAAAACTCACGTATACAATGCGGTTATAAAAATTAATCTAATAAATATTCATGAAAACATCATTAAAACTCATCTTAACCTAATTTCTAGTAGAGAAAAATTTAGATACTTTTAGGCAGGTGGCTGCTTAATGCAGGGTGAAAGTCATACAGAAAGCTCCTAGAGGACCTTTCTGCATGACTTTCAGCCTGCATTAAGCTGCCACCTGTTTCCATGACCAATATTTATACTAAATTGAATGTCCAGTTTAGAGGGGTTTTACTGTATATGGTTTGTGGACCACAATTACTGACAATCGACTGGTATAAAACAGCTTCTGGGCAGACTTTTATGATTAATGCAATTATACAGTGGTCTGAAACTTTATCCGTCATCATTTACGTTTTGACACGGGGTAAGATGTACCCGGGGAATAATTAACAGCCTGCCACATTATTTACCATAATAAGACTGAAAAAATAGTAAAATTAATGGCAGAATTAAAATCTTTGTATTCTGTCATTGACTAAGCATAATTAGTTGCTGGTGACACGAAACTTGAGATTTTTTGTACGCTGAACATTAACTGTATGCCCTCATCTTGCCAGGAAATTGTCCTGATCTCAAGCTGTCATAAACTTCATTATAAGTTTTATCTGATTGGCTTGATTATTTATAAAACTACAGACTTGAATGTCAAACAGCTTGGATCTATATCAGATGAGGAAACATTGGGTAAATGATCTGCATTCAAGTTGTTTGGGAAATGCTCAGTTCATGTCACAATGCACAGGATCAGAATCAACCCTTTCCCTAATAATAAATGCTTTTTTCACGCATTTGCAAACAGAGTAGACCCTGATCAGATGGCTCCTATAGGAGCCATCTGATCAGGGTCTGCTCTGTTTGCTTCTGAAAAAATATAAGGTAGATCTGACTTTTCAGTGACCATCTGGGTAAAAAAAAAAAATCCCCTTTCCGTGTTCCATTTTATTGATTCTATCCATGAATATTAATGAGGTGATTAAACCCCGAATAAATTGCTAGAGGACACTAGAAGGTTAATACCACATCAAGACTTTAGACCCTAAAAGTTCAACTTCAAATGTAGCTTCATATTTTGGCACCAATTGTGTTCCTTATTAATCACTGCTTACTTTGCATAATTAACCGGATTTTATTTTATTACAGGTATTTATTTTTTTGAGTAAAAATAAATGATGGGATTATTTTCAATTATGTGACTTTTAAACATTATATGTGTAGATAATTTTCAGATGATTAAGTGGCGTGTAGGTTGTTGTCAGCCTGTAATTGATATTTGCAGTGGCCCAGTGGGTTATGGTGTTTAGAACCCTTTCCTTCATACTAACCAATTTTTCACTCCTTTGCAAACAGAGCAGACCCAGATCAGATGGCTCCTGCTCTGCTCTGTTAGCTTATGAAATTATAACAGATTGGCTCTTCAGTTTCTACCGGTACCCAAAATTCATGTGTACATAATTATGCCATTATAAAAATTGCATTTACACCATGAATATTCATGTAAGAAATAATGACATCATGAATATTAATTAGAACATTTTCTATAATGACAGATTTAACCCTTCGCTTGCTATTCACGTCAATATACCTACCTGTATATAGTGAAGACCCAGATGAGACAGCTCCTGCAGGAGCTGTCTCATCAGGGTCTGCACTATTTACAAGTTGATTGTGCAACCAGTGCACTCCACAGCAGAGATTGCACAGCGAAATACTTGTACACAGTGAAGATATATGTAATTATACAACAGGGCATGGGTAAAGAACTGTTTTTTTTAAATTCAGCAAGCGAAGGGTTAATTATTACAGAAACTGTAGAATCATGGCAGGCAGTGTAAAATCAGATCCATATTATTTCATGAGCAAATTGAGCAGACCCTGATGAGACCGCTCCTGCAGGTGTCTGATCCGAGTTTTCTCTGTCTGCAAACGCATGAAATGACGTATTTATAGTGTAAAGGGTTAAATTCTTCCATCCACATCCAGAAGATAATTGAATATGAAACAATGTTACAGAAACTTACTTACCGGTATTATAAGGAGCCATTTAACCCTTTCCTCATGAATATTTATGTAAACTGAATCTCTCTGTTTGCTCATTTTACAATAGATCTAGATCTGACTCTATAGTTTCTACCAATACCAAAAGATCCTGTGTGCCAATGCCATTATGAAAATTCAGTTAATGAATATTCATGATGTCATTATTTCTGATATGAATATTAAACAGGGAAAGGGTTAAGTAACATGGATTTAGGTAAAAATATTTTGAAAAAATGTTGAATTCAGGTATTTAGTGAAAACTGTTGGGTTAGGGCAGAAACTGGTCAGTTGTTTAAGTATTATGTTATACTGCGTTTTACATAATCTCATACTAGAAACTTTACAGTACTTTTAGGGCTTTGATTTCTAATAACCTCTTTCCCTCGTATAAGTGCCTTGTCATATATTTGCAAACAGAGTAGACCCAGATCAGATGACTCCTATAGGAGACAACTGATCCGGGTTTGCTCTGCATGCTTTTAACATGATATAGATTTGATTCTAACAGCATTTGTCAATAAAAAAAAGTCTTGAAGAGTTTAACCCTTTCCCTCATATAAACGTGTTTTCACACATCTGCAAACAGAGTAGACCCAGATCAGACGGCTCCTATAGGAGCCGTCTGATCAGGGTCTGCTCTGTTTGCTAATGGAATTTGAAAGATCTACTTCTTTAGTGTCTAAAATGGCTACAATGTTCCAGTGTCCTCCATATCTCGTTATAAATGTTTTGTTTATGAATATTCAATAGGTATTAAAATTTGAAATAAACATAGAACAGGGAAAGGGTTTAAAAGTTCAGCTGGTAAATAATCATGATGTCATTATATCGATTGGTGAACAGGGAAAGGGTTGGTTAATTGATTAATCTTTGCTTGCTAGCAGCTAAACCGTGATTATGTATAGCAAACTGTTTGGATCCAGATGAGACACATATAACGGTCAGTGTCATCAGGAGGCAAACTGTTTGACACTTTGACCATACAGTAAAACCTCTTTATAACGGCCACTAAATTACATCAAGTATTTTGTGTTAAAGGCAGGTGGCTGCTTAAAGCAAGGTGAAAGTAAAACAGAACGCTCCTATAGGAGCGTTCTGTTTTACTTTCACCTTGCTTTAAGCAGCCACCTGCCATAAATGCCAACTAAATAACACAATTTAATGGCCGTTATAGAGAGGTTTTACTGTATTTTGCAGAAATGAGAGAAATTCTATTTCAAGAATTCATTTGCAGACGACAATGGTTTCAGATAAAGAATTGCTTAGTTTGCAATTCCCTGTTGACTAACTCACATAAGAAATAATGACTTAATTGATATTAAATATTTTTTTGTATTATGGCATATGAATACTGGACATTTGGCTCAGGCCAAAACTGTGGAATCAGATCTATATTCAACCATAAGCAAACAGAGTAGACCGAGATCAGATGGCTCTACTGTAAGGAGCCGCTAATGTTTGATCTGAGTCTACTCTGTTTGCAAATGTGAAAACGTGTTTATATGAAGGAAAAAGTTAAGGGTGTTTTTATGTAGATGTCAGTGTGAGCAGTAATTGTCATGTTGACAGTTGTCAATACAGTTTGTATTACCTAGATACAGAAAGAAAGATAAATTTATAATTTCCCCCAAAAGGCAATAAAGATTTATGTTTAATTAATTCAGCTTGCGTAGCAGATGGAAGACTGTGAATAAGTTGGCAGTTATAGCCTCCTCTTTGTCTATCAGTCAATTGCTTTCATAAAATGTATGTTTTTTGTTGATCAAACACAAGATGAATTTAAGTGGGCATTTACTCTTGTCCATTTGTCTGTCTTAGAGGAATGGATAAGATGGGTAAATAAAAACATTTTTTCCTGTAGGAGCAAATGCTCAATTTATCACAATGGTTTCAAACTACAACATTCAAATATTTTCTTTTTCTCTAGTTAATGCTCCTTTTCTGTAGATTTATTCAAAGAGGTTGTATCTAAAAATAGCCTATGAGGTAATGGGTTAAACGTCTGTCACAACTTTGGTTGGTTGGTTTGTCTGTTTGCCCCCAACTTTAATGTAGGCGATTCTTTTGTCTCCATTGCACATAAAATTTATTACTTCAAAGTTGGCATGCATTTCTAGGGGTGACTTATTAAGGTCAAGGTCATACATCAAGGTCAAAGGTCATATTAGGGCATAGTGTTTCGCAAACACATCTTGTTCAAAATCAGTATTCATGTTTCTAACAACTCAGAATCATGAGAATACCTTCAGCTTTTGTTACTGATTGCAAAAAGGTCAGAATACCTGGCATGCATCATGCAATAATTTTTACTACTGATTGCAAAAAGGTCAGAAAACTTGTGGTGAGACTTACTCTTAGCACTCAGGTTGCAAAGGAGATAGAAACAAAGTTAGTATGGAAGAGTTTTGTGAAACTGTACAATCATTATCTGTATTATTCCATAGTGGAACAGCAGACCCTGATTTGATCCCGGAGCCATCTGATCTGAGTCTACTCTGTTTGCAAAGGCATGAAAAGGTGTTTATAAATATGGAAGAAAGGGTTATAAAGCATCATTAATCTATTAAAACTGTCTGGATCCATAACTTGGTATTTCAGAATACATTGTCATTATTTGACATTTATCATGCTCAAGAAATGAAACCAGGGTCCATGCTTATAAAACTTTCAGTTGAGTCTGAGTTCGTTCTCAAGTTTTTGATTGGTCAGATTTGAGCCTTTGGCTCAAATCTGACCAATCAAAAGCTTGAGAACTCAAATCTGACCAATCAAAAGCTTGAGAACAAACTCAGACTCAACTAAAAAGCTTTATAAGCATGGACCCTGGAAAATCTCCTTATAAACCCATTCCCTTTTGAATATTCATGTAAGAAATAATGACGTCATGAATTAATAGTGATTAGATTATTTTTAATAATGAAAATAAGCATGAACACAGGACATTTTGGCTCAGACAGAAGCTGTAGAATCAGATCTATTATAATTTCATAAGCAAACAGAGCGGACCCTGATCAGAAGGCTCCATCATTTATAGAGTTAACCCATTCCCTCATATTTATGCCTTTTGACGCCTCTGTAAGTGTCACTTTCTGAAACCATTATGATAAATAGAGCATTTGCTCCTATGGAGCAAATGCTCTATTTATCACAATGGTTTCAACACTACACAAATCTGAAAACATCCTTTCCTCTAGATACTGCCCCTTTTCGGTAGATGTATTCAAAGAGGTGGGATCTAAAAATAGCCTATGTCGTAGGTAATGGGTTAAAGAAGTTAACTCATTGAATATGGGATACAATGCTTCATGACAATTGCAGACTGTGTAAACCCAAATCAGAGGGCTCCAGGAGGGGTCAGCAATGTTTTTCATCTAAATATCATCTAGTAAAGAATTTGGTTATCTTGAATTGAATTCACTTAGAGGATTAAAACTTGATGCCATAGACATTGGTGTTTGTTACAAAGACTTAACCCATTACCTCATGGGCTATTTTTTAGACCCAACCACTTTGAATAAATCTACCGAAAAGGAGCATTAACTAGAGAAAAGGATTTCTTTTATTTTTGTAGTTTGAAACCATTGTGATAAATAGAGCATTTGCTATAGGAGCAAATGCTCTATTTATCACAATGGTTTCACCAAGTGACATTTACAGAAGGGTGAAAAGGCGTCAATATGCGGGAATGGGTTAAGACTCAAGAGAAAGAAGATTGACGATTCAGTTGCTGGTAGGATAGCCACTGTTTGTTGATGTGGCATCTCCAGCTGAGAGCCTGAAACATTTCCTCCAACTGTTTGACGTACTGATAGCCATCATGCCATACTATTCTAATCACATGGAACAATCTCAGTTGTCAATGTCAGAATAATTCTTTTGTAGAGATTTCTTGTCTGATTTTTGTGACTACTTATCTTACAAATCTTCTGGAAATCTTGGAAATGCGGATCTGGTTTGTGTTTTGAGAAGACAGGCTATCATTTAACTCTTAGACCGCCAGAAGCAAACTTTGGGATAACTTTTGTTGACAGTTTGGATCCAGATTAGGTACAGATTACTTTGTTACATATCAGGGTAATAATTTATTTCACACTCTAAAGGACTTTCTTAAAAAACAGATGGGACAAATCTTTACTTGCTAGTTGTCGATACTATATTTGCTGATGATAATGGCCTGGAGTGTCTATAGAGTTAACATATAACAAACTCAACATGTCAGCTGCTACAACAATATTTCTGTTCCTGGGAGAGCTCTCGAATAGACCTTTTCTTAGTAATTTTGTTTAACAAAATATAGGATGATTCTAATCAGTCAGCCCTTTTCTTGTTATTTCACTCCTTTGCAAATATAGTAGACCCAGATCAGACGGCTACTGTAACAGCTGTCTGATCAGGATCTGCTCTGTTTGCTATGGAATTATATAGATCTGATATTAGTTTTTGTCTAAGCCAAGAATTTGTTTTCAAAATTTTACAGTGTAAAAATTCAGGTGATGAATATTCATGAATTCATCAACCCTTTACTCCATGAATATTCATATAAGATCATGGTCAGTCTTGCTTCTATGGTTGACCATGGTATTCTGACCCTGGTTGACTGTGATCAAACCATGCTTGACCATTTCTGACCATGGTTAAACCATGGTTGGAGATGGTCGAGCCTGGTTTGACCATGGTCAACCAGGGTAAGAATACTATGGCCAACCATAGAAGCAAGGCTGACTATGGTTGATCAACCCTTGTGACTATGGTTAAAATCATCAACCATGTTTGACCATGGTCAGCAATTGTTTGAAGTTTATAATTTTAAAATAATTATAGAATGGACTTTAAAATTGACCATGGTTGAATTTTTTGACCATGGTCAACAACTTTATTATTCTGACTGAAGTGACTATTATGAGTGACTGACACAAGAAGTGGACAGTGACCATGGTTGATGGCATCATGAATATTAATTAGATTGATTTTTATAATGGCCCAGATCACGTAAAATATTTGGTCACAGTAGAAACTGTAGAAGCAAATCTATATTATTTCAATAGCAAACAGAGCAGACCCTGATCAGATGGCTCCTATAGGAGCCATCTGATCTGGGTCTACTCTGTTTGCAAAGGTGTAGAAAGGCATATTTATGGAGTAAAGTGTTGCATGCTTTTTAATAAGGGAAAGGGTTAAGATGAGATGTAGACTCAGATTTACTCTGTTTACTCTAAATATTCGGACACTCAATCTGCTCTCTCCACTTGTTTAGAGTAAAAGCTGAATAGTTCAGGAGCAGTTTGATCTGGGTTTGCACTATTTGCATAAGTTTGTCAGTCCGAACTCCTAGGCAAATCGAGAAGATGACCATCACCTCTGTGACCATGTGCTATTATAACAATTAATCCAGCCCAATGAAAAAATGATGTAAAACCTGATAAAAACCAAACCAATTAATACTGATGACATCATTATTTCTTACATGAAAATCCATGGAGTAAAGGGCTAGGAAAGACTTGTGCTTTTTACGGTAATTATCTTGAATTAGTTGAAAAATGTTGAGCGGTAGAAAATCTGGTCTTATCCTTATTCTGCAATGTGTCCTGACTGGCCAAGCTTTTGCAAACAGTTCAGATACAGATGAGAGGCTAACTGGACGTCCAATTAGGATTGAAATTGTTTGCCACTCGGGGTCAGTATATTCCCAGAAGGCTGAACAAATTATAAGTAAAAGTTGCTCAAGATAAGAGATTGAGTTTAGGCATCCAATTTTACTTCATTATCAGAGTGAAGGGAAACAGATAATTTCGTGGAAGAAAAATCACTTAAAGTCAGAGTTAGTTGATAGTATTGAGTTTTTGTGAACTTTATCGATGCAATTTGGGCTGTGCGCACTAAGTTTGTGGTGTTTTTATGATTACATAAGACAAAGCAGGCAATGAATTCTGACTTTTGAGAAGGTTTGTGTATTTATGTGTCTGGATTTCCAACATCTTAACACCTCTGTGTCACTTTCTGGTAAACACCCCACCCATACAGAAACTGTGACTAAGCTTATAAGAAAGTTGAGGTGCATTAAGTGCTTAGTTTACTGTTGGTAAGCAATTAAATAAAAGCTGTCTACAGCGACAATCCAAAATACATCAAATTCTGGGGGTTTAAGATAGGTGGCAGCTTAATGCAGGGTGAAAGTAATGCAGAAAGCTCCTAGGAGCTTTCTGCATTACTTTCATCCTGCATTAAGCCACTACCTGTTCCTATATAGACCTCTCATGGTTGCTATAGGCGGCCTTATCTACTGTATTATCTAAAAAACGTTAAAATCTCTCTAAACTGACCAATCAAAAGAATTAAATGTTGGTTAACACTTTACTTGATAGTGACATGCATTTGAGCATTTACAACAGAGAAAACCCAGATCACAAAACTTCTGTAAGAGCTGTCTGGTCAGGGTATGCTCTGATTGCTATGGAACAATATAGATCTGATTCTAAAGTTTCTGCCATTGTAAAAATTCCTTGGTTCGTATAATTAGAAGACAGCTAGTAAGACATTCATAGTCATTCTTTTATATATGAATATTCATTAATTGAAGGGTAAAGTAATCACATGTCTTTAACCCATTTCCTCATAGGAAACTATTGTGGTATATAGAGCATTTGCTCCTATAGGAGCAAATGCTCTATTTATCACAATGGTTTCAAACTACAAAATTCTAAAATTTTACTTTTCTCTAGTAAATGCTCCTTTTGGGTAGATTCACTCAAAGAGGTTGGGTCTAAAAATAGCCTATGGAGGAAAGGGTTAATTAATGTAAATTTTGTTATGGCACTACAAACAAGGGAGTTTTTATCATTACAGAAACTGTATAATCTACATTGTTTCATAAGCAAACAGGGCAGACTCTGATCAGATGGCTCCTATAGATAGATATTCAAATCTGTTTGAAAAGGCATTAAAGAACCTATATCTATAATGCAATTGTATTTGCAATTTTATAATGTAAAATGTTAATTTTTATTCCCAGAATAATATTGACATGGTGGTTTCTGCATTTCTGCATAAATTTCAAGTAAAAATATTCATAGATACTATTGGATTACAGGAGAATCTCTCTTAAGACACCATCTGTGTATTCAGCTGAGACATTTCCAAAAGCAGGTCATTGCTTAATTAAGGGCAAAAATGATGCAAAAAGAGCCTTTAGAAGTTTCTTTGTCCTACATTAAGCTACAACCTGTCTTTACGATCCAGAATTTGATTTTCTTTTTTCAATGGTCACTTAACCCTTCGCTTGCTATTCACGTCAATATACCTACCTGTAAATAGTGAAGACCCAGATGAGACAGCTCCTACAGGAGCTGTCTCATCAGGGTCTGCACTATTTACAAATTGATTGTGCAACCAGTGCACTTTACAGCAGTGATTGCACAGCGAAATACTTGTACACTGTGAAGATATATGTAATAATACAACAGGGCATGGGTAAAGAAGGAGAAATGTATTTTAAAATTCAGCAAGCGAAGGGTTAAGACAGGTTTTACTGTATTCCCAAGTTTTACATTAATTCATTACATCAGTATAGATGTATTTAGTTTTATATGCCAGCTTAATCCTTTCTCTCATTAATATTCATGTAAGAAATAAAGACCTTATGAATATTTATTAGCCCACTTTTATTATGGTATACAAAAACATGATTATTTTTTTGTTTTGGCAGAAACTGTAGATCAGATCTGTATAATTCCAAAACCAAACAGGGCAGACCCTTATCAGATGGCTCCTAATAGAGTCAATAATTATGAGGGAATTAAGGGCTAATTTTTAGCTTGTCTGTTTCGAAAAATCATGAGCTATAATGTAGTAACTCCGGTGTCCGAGTCGTCGTTGTCGTCTGAAATCTTAACATTGACCATAACTTTTTCAATTTTTCATTTACAATCTTCATTTTTGGTATGCATGTTCATCTTGACAATGACGACAGACGAGCGTTGGCACCTGCTTGCGGTGCTCTCGTTAACCCATTGTTTTAGCAGGAGCAAAGACTGATTAAAGATAAAAAAAAGTTGCTTTCTTAACAAAAATTTACAACAAAATGGTTTGAATGTAGGAAACAAGTGTTTGGGTATTTGCAAACAGTGTAGACCCAAATCAGAGTGTATCTAGAGATGACCTCTGATTGGAGTCTGACTGTTAGTTTTTCAAAATCCTCTAGCAAATTTAAATCTTTTATACTTAATGGACTTTATTAAGTGCAGTTTTGATAGGCCATTCCACTTTCTATTTTAATATTCAGCAGTCAAAGCTTAAGGTTAATACCCTGTGACAGCTCAACTTCACTTTTCCCTACTTTAACTGCAGTGATCTGCAGTGATGACTTTCTGGCAGTGTAGAGTGAAGAAGTCTTGTAGATAATTGGTAGAAAATTGGTCGGCCCTTGAGTCTGGAGTAAGCAGGCACTTAGCACATTCTTAAAACTTGCCATTTGGCTGCAGTAGGGTGTAAGTAAGAAGATTGAACTCCCACAGACAGTCGCTGCCATGAGAGATACTAATTGAATCCTCTCACTGCTTTGAGGTTATGGCCTCTAAATTTCTATATATATATATCTATAGGATATATAATTACAGAATCCTAGATAAGATATGTAACTTAAAACATTTTAAAGAATAGAAAATTTATTTCCACACCAAACCCTATGTTGGGACCGACTTTTTAGAATCATCTCAAAAAGTGGTCACATGTAAGAATAACAATTCAAGTTGAATAAGCACCTTTATCTATAATGCTCTGCAATGATACATTTGTATATACAGTGGATCTCTTCTAATGTGACCACTTAATGAATAAACATGGGTGTCATTATAAGCAGGTGGTTGTTTAATGCAGGATGAAATTAATGCAGAAAGCTCCTAGAGGAGCTTTCTGCATTACTTTTGTCCTGCATAAAGCTACCATTTGCCTCTAAGACCCAGAATTATACCTCATTTAATAATATCACTTTATTTTAGGCTTCTACCTTTGGAAGGGTGTCTACAGAGTTTCTTGTGACTGTCTGTCTTTAACCCTTCTCATACTGAATATTCAAAAGTGAATCCATCTACTGTGAATATTAATTAGCCAAATCATTCTACAGTTGGATCAATTGTAGCTACTGAATTATAAATGCAAATAGTGCAGACCCATATAAGACAGCTCCTCTAACTAGGAGATGACATTAGTTACTATTGGATGAGTGCTGTTGGGGTGCCGAAATTTGGGGGGAGAGGTCCAGTAAATGCAGATTTTATCAACCCTTCGCTTGCTATTCGCGTCAATATACCTACCTGTAAATAGTGAAGACCCAGATGAGACAGCTCCTGCAGGAGCTGTCTCATCAGGGTCTGCACTATTTATAAGTTGATTGTGCAACCAGTGCACTCCACAGCAGTGATTGTACAGCGAAATACTTGTAGACAGTGAAGATATATGGAATTATACAACAGGGCACGGGTAAAGAAGGAGAAATGTATTTTAAAATTCAGCAAGCGAAGGGTTAATGCAGATTTTGTTAAAACTTCATGATAGTCTTGGAAAGGGTGATTTTTATTATGATCTCTGCTGACATCAAATACCAGAGCATAGAATTGCTCTTTTACTGTTGAGCAAACTTTTGCAGCCATGTCTGGTTTGTTGGAAGGTTATCAAAGGATCATTTCTTAACCCATTCCCTCATAGGCTATTTTTAGATCCAACCACTTTGAATGAATCTACTGAAAAGGAGCATTAACTAGAGAAAAGGAACATTTTAGAATTTTTATCCCCCACCGCATAGCGGAGGGGGGTTATAGGAATGGCCTTCGTCTGTCCGTCCGTCTGTCCGTAACAATTTCGTGTCCGCTCCATATCTCCTATACCCCTTGAAGGATTTTCAAGAAACTTGCCTCAAATGTTAACCAAGTTGAGACGATGTGCAGAACATATGTGGCAGATATATCGGCTCAAGGTCAAGGTCACATTTGAAGGTCAAGGGTTTTAACCTTCAATTTCCATTGCATTTTTGTGTCCGCTCCATATCTTCTAAACCCTTTAAAGGATTTTCATAAAACTTGAGTCAAATGTTAACCAAATTAAGACGATGTGCAGAACACATGTGGTAGTCATGTCGGCTCAAGTTCAAGGTCACATTTGAAGGTTAAGTGTTTAAACCTTCAGTTGCCATTACAGTTTCGTGTCCGCTCCATATCTTCTAAACCCTTTGAAGGATTTTCATAAAACTTGAGTCAAATATTAAATGAATTGAGACGATGTGCAGAATCCATGCGGCAGTCATGTTGGCTCAAGGTCAAGGTCACGTTTGAAGGTCAAGTGTTCTAATCTTTAATTTCCGTTACATTTTCGTGTCCGCTCCATATCTTCTAAAGCCTTTGAAGGATTTTCATAAAAGTTAAGTTAAATGTTAGCTAAATTGAGACGATGTGCAGAACACATGTGCCAGTCATGTCGGCTCAAGGTCAAGGTCACATGTGAAGATCAAGTGTTCTTACCTTCAATTTCCATTATAGTTTCGTTATCTCCTATACCCCTTGAAGGATTTTCAAGAAACTTGCCTCAAATGTTAACCACGTTGAGACAATGTGCAGAACATATGTGGCAGTCATGTCAGGTCAAGGTCACATTTGAAGGCCAAGTGATTTAATCTTCAATTTCCATTACATTTCGTGTCCGCTCCATATCTTCTAAACCATTTGAAGGATTTTCATAAAACTTGAGTCAAATATTAACCAAATTAAGACGATGTGCAGAACACATGTGGCAGTCATGTCGGCTCAAGTTCAAGGTCACATTTGAAGGTCAAGTGTTGAAACCTTCAGTTGCCATTACAGTTTCGTGTCCACTCCATATCTTCTAAACCCTTTGAAGGATTTTCATAAAACTTGAGTCAAATATTAAATGAATTGAGACGATGTGCAGAACCCATGCGGCAGTCATGTTGGCTCAAGGTCAAGGTCACGTTTGAAGGTCAAGTGTTCTAACCTTTAATTTCCGTTACATTTTCGTGTCCGCTCCATATCTTCTAAAGCCTTTGAAGGATTTTCATAAAAGTTAAGTTAAATGTTAGCTAAATTGAGACGATGTGCAGAACACATGTGCCAGTCATGTCGGCTCAAGGTCAAGGTCACATTTGAAGATCAAGTGTTCTTACCTTCAATTTCCATTATAGTTTCGTTATCTCCTATACCCCTTGAAGGATTTTCAAGAAACTTGCCTCAAATGTTAACCAGGTTGAGACAATGTGCAGAACATATGTGGCAGTTATGTCGGCTCAAGGTCAAGGTCACATTTGAAGGCCAAGTGATTTAATCTTCAATTTCCATTACATTTCGTGTCCGCTCCATATCTTCTAAACCATTTGAAGGATTTTCTTAAAACTTGAGTCAAATATTAACCAAATTGAGATGATGTGCAGAACACATGTGGCAGTCATGTCGGCTCAAGGTCAAGGTCACATTTGAAAGTCGTGTTCTTACCTTCAGTTTCCATTATATTTGTTTCCGCGTCCTATGTTCTTAACAACTGGATGGTTGAATGTCAACCACGTTAAAACCCATTGTATCACCTTAAGGTCAATGTCTTAATTTAGGTGGTGGCCCCGGATATAGCTGTCCTTTGGACTGCCTTGTGTAGTTTGAAACCATTGTGATAAATAGAGCATAATTGCTCCTATAGGAGCAAAGGCTCTATTTATCACAAAGGGTTTCAACAGGTGACTTCTACAGAGGCGTAGAAAGGCGTATTTATGGAGGAAAGGGATAAATGAGCGCAGCAGTTCCAGACAAAAAAGATTGTAATTTTTTTTACATGGATTTCGATTCTCTGATGAACTTTTCTGTGAACTTTGGTCACAGTTGACCCAGGTGCTTTAGAGGAAATATTTAAAAACAGTATGCAGTTTCAATTTAAAATTCAGATCTCCATACAAATATGCTGTCTGAATGTCAAACAGTTTGGATCCTGATGAAATGCCCATTTACTGGGTTTCTCGTCAGGATCAAAACTGTTAGTAAAATTTATAACAAGTTTATCGACACATTGTGCAAGGAGTTCAGATCTGATATGATCTATAGGTCTGCAAAACATTAGGGTACTGTTACAGTATTATGTGGCCAAAATAGGCCCATTGTCGGTCCACCAGTTTCATATTCGCCACTGTTGACATATCGCTGCTGCCTGCTTCTGTAGATGTCAGATTATAAATTATATTTGGAACTCGACACCAACCTATTATGATGTTGGTATGTGTAGCTGGCTATAACCAGGATTATATTATTTGATGTAAGATAAAAAACATTAAACCTTTTGCGTGCTAAAGTGTTAAATTCAGGTAAACCTATATAAAACAGTTTTCTCCATATGAGATGTCAATTCAAGTGCTGTCTCATCAGGATACTCACTGTTTGGCACTCTGATAGTGTTTTGAAAAGATTTAGAAGAAAAGTTTTTATTAACAATGGTAGAAATGAAAATAACCGCAGATGACTCTTAACTCCTACCAAGGCTGAATTTTTCAATTGGATTATTCTGAAATTTAAATAGGTCAAGCTTACCTGAATATTCAGAGAATTTTTTTTTAAAGAAAAGTGTAACATGACAAACAGTGCAGACCATGGTGAGAGGGCTCCTCTAGGAACCCTCTCATCTGGGTCTTACACTGTTTGCAAAGAACATTTAAATGACTTGTTTCCCTGCACTGAATGGGTTAATGTGCACAAAGTCACGTGAAAGAAAAAGAAAAGAAAATGGATGCAAGGTATTTAAATGGCCAATTGTAACAATTGCAGAATATGGTTTTGTAAGATGAATTGGATTTGGTAATGGCAGTTCCAATTAATCCCTTGCAGTGCCAAATGCAATTAACCAGTACCAACAGCTTGGTTCTAGATGAAAAGTCAAGTACCTCGGCATCTCATCAGGATCCAAGCTGTTTGACACTAGGTCAATAGTTTCTTGAAAGCTTGAATATATCAAAAGTCATTAAAAATGCAAATATCAGACTTTAAGCACACATGATTTTTTACAGCAAGATAAAGAGTTAATGCTCTGACATGTTGTGGATGAAGGGTAACATATCTTTTACTGTACAGTAAACCTCTCTATAACGGCCACTAAATTACATCAAGTATTGTCTGTAAAAGGCAGGTGGGTACTTAAAGCAAGGTGAAAGTAAAACAAAACGCTCCTATAGGAGCGTTCTGTTTTACTTTCTCCTTGCATTAAGCACCCACCTGCCCTAAATACCAACTAATTAACACAATTTAGTGGCCGTTATAGAGAGGTTTTACTGTATTTGACTCGGCTTACTTCCTGCACACACACACTTAACTCTTGAATATTCATGTAAGTAATTATAACTTCATGAATATTAATTAGATTAGATTAAATATCTTTATCATAAGCAAACAGAGCTCTTGCAGGAGCCATCTGATCTGTGTCTACTCTGTTTGCAAAGGTGTAGAAAGGTGTATGTTTGGAGTAAAGGGTCATTATAGTCTTTATTATATGCTGAATGAGATACTAGGGAACTCAAGATATTCATTCATGAGATATCAAGAGACATTCTTTTTTTTTTGTAATTTGACCTCAATGAGATTCAAGCAACATTTTTTCTGTAAAATTAATAATCTAGTTTATTTGTTGTTTATTTTCACACTGTGGGAACAGCGTGTCAAACTTGACATTTGATCTGGAACCAAACTGTTTCCAGATGTCACTAAGTTCGGTAAAAGGTGTATCATGTTCCTTCACAGCCTGGCAGTCCTGTTTTATTATCGGTGTGAATGGGCTTGTCGAATTACTTTCTTATTCATCATTATTTATTGTACCAATTGTCCCCTGCAGTAAAATGTTAATCTTTATTTTGAAATATGTGAAATTGTGTCAGAATATTTTTCATAAATTTTGTAAGAGGATTCTGATCAGATTTACCATATTTTCCCTAATAAATGACCCCAGTGAGTCTGGTAAATGTCCCCAGTGTGATAAATACCCCTTACTTCTTATGTCCCCAGTCTGATAAATGCCCCTTACTTCTAATGCCCCCAGTCTGATAAATGCCCCTTACTTCTAATGCCCCTAGTCTGATAAATGCCGCTTAATTGACCTGAGGAAACTAATGTTGAATAAAACAACTAAAACTCAGTATAATAATCATATAATCATATCATCCCTGGTGGACGTAGTTGAGTGGTTAACACGCTTGACTACATTAGCGGTGGTCCTTGGTTAGATCCCCGGTCGGACCAAGTCCTTCGGACGGAGGTCCAATATATCAGTGCTTTACACTAAGGCATCTAAAAGAACCAGAGAATATCTATTGATAACAAGGGTAGGGCGTCCGGGTTTCTCTGTATCTGTTGCCCTCTCTCTTGGGTGCCCAATTAGCCCATAGTTGGCAGAAATGGATGTTAACACAACCAAACAACCAAACCCTATGTTATGACCAGTCTTTAGAATTGTCTCGAAGATGGCATTATTCAAGTAGACATTAGCCACATTGTGATAATTATTGTATAGGTGGACATAAGCCCCATCATGATATTATATAGGTGGAATTAGGCCAATCATAATATTGTATATATGGACATAAGCCCCTTTATAATATTGTATAGGTGGACATACACCACACCATAATATTGTACAGGTGGATATTAGCCCCATCATAATATTGTACAGGTGGATATTAGCTGCCTTCATAATATTGTATAGGTGGAGACATTAGACCCATCATACTATTATAAAGGTGTACATTAGCCCCTTCAGAGTACTGTATAGGTGGGCCTTATAGCCCTATCATAATATAGTATAGGTAGATTTTAGCACCTTCATAATATTGCATCAATAGATATTAGTCCCATCATAATATTGTAAAAGTGGAGACATTAAAATTTTGCTCTCTAATATTGTATAGGTGGACATAAGTCCCATCATAATATCGTATAGGTGGGTATTAGCACCTTCATGATATTGTATAGGTGAGCATTTACCCTATTATAATACTGAATAGGTGGATATTAGTCCCATCATAATGTTGTATAGGTGGATATTAGCCCCATCATATGGTATAGGTGAATATTACCCCCTCATGATATTGTATAGGTGGGCATTAGCCCCATAATGATATTGTATAGGTGGACATCAGCACCATCATAATATTGTATGGATAGATATAAGCCCCATAATAATATTGCATAGGTGGTTATTAGCCCTTTGATAATAATTGTATAGGTGGACATTAGTCCTATCATGATATTGTATAAGTGGACATTAGCCCTATCATGATATTGTTTAAGTGGACATTAGCCCTATCATGATATTGTATAGGTTGAGACATCAGCACCTTCATAATGTTATTTAGGTGGACATTAGCCCTATCATAATATTGTATAGGTGGACATTAGCCCTTTCAAAATAATTGTATAGGTGGACATTAGCCCCATAATTAATTGTGGAGAGCATTAATCACCTTCATAATATTTAGATGGACATTAGCCCCATCATAATGTTGTACAGGTAGACAATTCTAAACCCTCAGCAAAAGTGGGAGGGGTTAATGTCTATGTGAAAATAGTTTTGGGACTTTAACTTTTTTTGATGCCGAATATTTAGTATTAAATGTTGTTGTGACTTTTGTAAATAGTACAGGATCCCAGTACGTTGCACTCTGGTGCAGTAAAACCCCTCTAAACCGGACATACAATTTAGTATAAATATCGGTCTTGTAGACAGGTAGTGGCAGACCTGTTTACTGCTACGTTTTGGCCGTAGTTTATAAAGGGCCTCTAGGAGCCATCTGATCTGGGTCTACACTGTTTGCAAATGTACATACACTTGTTTCCTGCATTGCATGAAAGGGTTGGTCTAATTTGATGGTGTATGTTTAGATGGCTTATATCATTCTGTGCAAGCTAAGTAATTATAATCGTAAACTGGAATTTGGAAAGTTTATTTTTCTTCCAATTCACTTAAAAATGTCTGTGATACCATTGCATTCAGATGATCCTCAAGTTACTTTGCCACTTATCTTGATCTCCTTTTAATTATCTCTCTTACATAATATATGTTTTGCTCCACTAGTCCTCACTGATTATGGCCACGGGTATGTGTTAGATGAGTTAACCCTTTTACTGTTGAAAAGTCCTGTAAGAAATAATGACATCATGAATATTAATCAACTGAATTTCTATAATAGCACAATTATGTACACAAAATGTGTTCTACTGTAACCCTCTGATGTGGGTCTACTCTGTTTGCAAATGGCATGAATAGCGTTTGTATGAGGGCATAATACCGGTATCATAATCATAACGTAAATGCTCCTTTTTAATAGATTTTTATTTTATTTTTTTTTTGGGGGGGGGGGGGGGGGGGTGTTAATCCTTTCAATATTGAATATTCATGTAAAAATAATGACATCATGAATATTTATTAGCTGAATATTTATAATGTGCACAAGATGTTTTGGTATTGGTAGAAATTCTAGAGTTACAAACAAAGTAAGGTGGGTAATATTGTGTTTACTCCGTTTCTTCTTCTTATTATTATTCTTTCTTCTGATTCTTATTCTTACTCTTACTCTGCTTATTCTTCTTTCATGTGAACTTGTCCGTCACATTTCTCGGTAAGTTACAGTTTGATCCTAATGAAACTTCTCATGGGGGGAATTGATTTTGGTATAGACAAAATAGAAAAGCTAGGGGAAAAAACGTCCCTTGGGGAAGACGCCGTTATTCGGCATCTGTTAAATAGAGGAAAAAAACCCTGCTTCTGATCTGGGTCTTCACTGTTTGCTAGTGAAATTAATTCATTTCTCATAATCATGTGGTTAATAAAGGAAAAGCTCAACCTTTAATATTCTCCTGGCAAATTATGTTATAACCTTTGTAATTAGTTGTAACTCGGCGTCTCATAAGGTTCCAAATTGTTTAAAACTCTTCTTTTTTTCAAAAGTAATGGAAGAAGAATTTACTTTAAGAATAAACCCTTTCCTCCATAGGCTATTTTTAGATCGATCCTCTTTGAATAAATCTACAATGGAGCATTAACTAGAGAAAAGGAAAATTTTTGAATTTTGTAGTTTGAAACCATTGTGGTAAATAGAGCATTATAGGAGCAAATGCTGTATTTATCACAATAGTTTCATTAAGTGACTTTTACAGAGGCGTAGAAAGGTGTATTTATGGAGGAAAGGGTTAAAGCAGATGACAGCATTAAATTAATCGAGGGCTTGATGCAAAACTATTGTAACTCCTTCACTTTGTGAAGGAGTTACAATAGTTTTGCACCAAGCCCTCAGTTTGCAGACGATATTTGCTCAGGATGCAGAAGGTTAACTCTTTGCACACCAGCAGCAAATTTGTGATTACGTATGCAAGCAGTTTGGATCCAGATGAGATGTCGAGAAACTTAAATATTTGAAGAGTATATGTTCAACTTTAAAACCTTGGGTAGACGAAACTTTTTTCAAATGACAATTACTTAGTGTGCAAAGAGTTAACCCTTCTTGCTGAATTTTAAAATACTGGTTGCACAAACTTGTAAATAGTGCAGACCCTGATGAGACAGCTCCTGCAGGAGCTGTCTCATCTGGGTCTTCACTTTTTACAGGTAGGTATATTGACGTGAATAGCAAGCGAAGGGTTAAGTACACTTTTGACTATGTAACATAAGAAACAGTCGAGTTTCACATGAAACTTGATGCAGTAAATCAGTGGCAGTAATTTTTCATTGTCACATGTCAACTTTGATAATGTGGGGATAGACGGCTTATTTCTTTAAGCTATTTGCACACTAAGTAATTGTCAGCGGCTAAACTTAGTGTCAGCCCTCGGAGAAAATATTTTCTTCCTTTTCTCTTCAAAAACATGCAGTGTCAAACAGTTTTTATCTAGATTTGACACTCAGTGATTTGACACTCAGTGATTTGACACTCTGTTACTTGGCAGTTATCATCCTGTTTTGTGGACACCTTTTAGCAAAATATTGCACTTGCTCTATGTGTTGTTAACACACTTTGTTCTAATTAAACCGCTTAGTGGAATATTACCGGATGAATATTGATACAGTTTGAAGACTCCTCCCATTACAAATATTGGTTGATTTAACCCATTCTCTCTTACTGAGGCCTTTTAAAATTTGGCGTCTGTGCAAAAAAGTCACTTTTTGAAACCATTGTGATAAATAGAGCATTTACTCCATAGGATCAACTGCTCTATTTATCATAATGGTTTCAAAACTACACAGTTGTAAAATTTCCCTTTCTTCTTAAGTAAATGCTCCTTTTTGGTAGACTTATTCGAAGAGTCTGGGTCTAAAAATTTCTCATGACGGAATGGGTTAACTTCAAGTGACCACAGGCTGATGCAACACATGAGTATTTAAATGTAGTTGGTTACTTAATACAGGGCAAAAGTATTGCAGAAATTCCTTTGGCAGCATTTTGCATTACTTTTGTCCTGCATTAACCCTTTCCTCCATAAATACGCCTTTCTACGCCTCTGTAACAGTCACTTCTTGAAACCATTGTGATAAATAGAGCATTTGCTCCTATAGGAGCAAATGCTCTATTTATCACAATGGTTTCAAAACAACACAAATCTAAAATTCTCCTTTTCTGTAGTTAATGCTCCTTTTCGGTAGATTTATTCAAAGAGGTTGGGTCTAAAAATAGCCTATGGAAGAATGGGTTAAGCCTCCATGTCATAAAGAACCCTAATTAGACTTCTCTTTACGGTCGTTTGACAGGTTTTCTGTAAGCAGAGTTTGCAATTTGACTTCTTTTTGTGGTCGTTTGGCAGGTTTTCTCTAATCAGAGTCAATAAGCTTTCTTCAGCAATATTTTTTTCTAGTATCAACTCCAGCAGCGGGCAAAAACCAAACTATAACAGGCATCTCAACACAATCTTAATCTAAGAATAACAGTTGAGGGACCAAAGATCATGTCTTTGCTCATTTATCTCTATGCCAAGAATGCCATGGTATTGTTTTATCATTTGTATTTTATCAGTATATACAATCTTGTGCCACCGAAAGTGCCAAATGCTGGGATACACATGAGTGCTTATATACTTACCATGTTCTTATTTATAAACAACCCCATTCTAATTAATGCCCCCTCCCCTTTCTAATTAATGCACCCTTATTTTATTGTTGGGGACTAATGACCAATAAAACAGTTACTAACACACTAAATAATAACCTTTTAAATAAAGAAATATAGCTTTCTCAAAATACAGGTGGTAGCTTAATACAGACTGAAATAATTGCAGAAAATTCCTCTAGGAGCTTTCTTTGTTGCCTTCAAGAATGCATTTTGCAACCCCTATGTGTTAAATGAAAGCAGCTCCTTCTAGAAAATGTTACATCCCCATGGTTGTTTATTAGAGATAATAAGGTATCTCTTTGCATACTAAATAATTATTGTCTACACATTTTGTTGTCTGGGTGATTTTTCAAAGTAGAATTTTCCTCTCAAAGTACCTTTCCCTGTTGAATATTCTTTGTAAGAAATATAATGACATCATGAATATTTTTATGCTGAATTTTATAATGGCATAAATGTACATAGGATTTATCTACCTTGGCAGAAACTTTGTAACCAGGTCTGTGTTATTTCATAAACAAACAGAGCAGACCCTGATCAGACGGTTCGTTCAGAAGCCATCTAATAATGGGTTTGCTCTGTTTGCAAAAGCATGTAAGTAGAGCTACAGATAAAGGTGCATACCCAATTACTAAAATCATAATTTATCCACTAAACCCTATACGATGGCTTCTCTTTTAAATAAAAAAATAAAGGAGCTATTCTTGAAAATACTTAAATTTACACTATTCTTGAAATGAAAGGATAAGCCCCCCTATTTGATAATCTCACCTTTTTATACCTTTGCAAACAGAGTAAACCCAGATTAGACAGCTCCTCTAGGAGTCGTATGATCAGGAACATTGCTTTGTTTGCTTATGGAAAAAGGAGCATTTAACTAAAGAAAAGGAAAATTTTAGAATTTTGTTCGTTTGAAACCATTGTGATAAATAGAGCATTTGCTCCTGTAGGAGCAAATGCTCTATTTATCACAATGGTTTCAACAGGAGATTTTTACCGAGGTGTAGAAAAGTGTATTTATGGAGGAAAGGGTTAAATAAAGAAGTAACCTGTTCAATTTGTTGCTGTTTTATGTAGCCATACTGACATATTCTTTATATTTCCAGAAAATCCAAAGGACTTCCTAAAGGGACCATGTCCATATTCAAGTAAGTATGAAAACTATGGATTCCATTGCATTTCTGCTTTCATATTTTAATACTTTACCTGGCATGTCATGAGTATTCATGTAAGAAATAACGACATCATGCATATTCATTGGATGAATTTTTATAATGTTATGAAGTTCGGGACATTGCAACAACTGTAGACCTATGTGATTCCCATAAGCAAACTGATCAGACTCTGATCAGATGGCTCTTACATAATGGACCCTGGTCTGATCTGGGTCAACTCTGTTTGCAATGGTATTAAAAAGCATATCTATGGAATTATGGGATAACAAAAATACAACACAATTCCTTTGAGTGCAGTTGTTGTGAAGAGCCTTTACTGCACTCCATTGTATTCAGTAACCCTTTCCAAGCTGAATTTTCAATGGAAATTGGCCCATCAGTGTTTAACCCATTCCTCCATAAGCTGTTTTTAGACCCAACCCCTTTGAATGAATCTACCCAAAAGGAGCATTTACTAGAGAAAAGTAAAATTTTAGAATTTTGTAGTTTGAAATCATTGTGATAAATAGAGCATTTGCTCCTGTAGGAGCAAATGCTCTATTTATCACAATGGTTTCAACAGGTGACTGCTATAGAGGCATAGAAAGGCGTATTTATGGAGGAAAGGGTTAATCATAGAGTCCACTCAGTATGAAAGATTTAATCTTGCCAGAGGATTTTGAATGACAAACAGTGCAGACCCTGATCAGAGGGCTCCTATAGGAGCCTTCTGATCTGGGTATACGCTGTTTGCAAATGCCAGTGCATGCATGTCCCCTATTCAAAGGGTTGCTATAGCAAACAAACAGACCTTGATCCAGAAACACTCTTTTATGAGCTATCTGATCTGGGTCTTCTCTGTTTGCAAAGGCATGAAAAGCTGTAGGTTAACCCTTTGCACTCTTAACCCATTCCCTCATATTGACAACTTTTGACGACTCTGTCGAAGTCATTTTGTGAAACCATTGTGATAAATAGAGCATTTGCTCCTATAGGAGCAAATGCTCTATTTATCACAATGGTTTCAAACTACAAAATTCAAAATTTTCCTTTTCTCTAGTTAATGCTCCTTTTCGGTAGATTCATTCAAAGAGGTTGGGTCTAATAATAGCCTATGAGAGAATTGGTTAAGGCAAAAACTAATAGTGTCGGACAGTTTGGATCCTGATGAGATGCACAGTAACTGTCTCATCTTGATCTGGAGTGGTTTCAAGGTTTATCATCATTTAGCCAATTTAGCTTTGCCGTTAGACACTTTAACCCTTTACTCCATGGGCTATTTTTTGACCCAACGTCTTTGAATGAATCTACCGAAAAGGAGCATGTACTAGAGAAAAGGAAAATGTTAGAATTGTGTAGTATTGAAACCATTATGATAAATAGAGCATTTGCTCCTATAGGAGCAAATGCTCTATTTATCACAATGGTTTCAAGAAGTGACTGTTACAGAGGCATAGAAAGGCGTATTTATGGAGGAAAGGGTTAAGTACTGATTCCAGCTTTCCAAGTGTTTTGTCATAGCACATCAAACGTGTGCGTGTGAGGGCATACAACATTTCGATCATCCTGCGGTCCAACACTAACAACGGCTTCATAAAGAATATCAATTACCAAAGGGCACCTGTTTTCTTGACAGTGTTAATTGAGGCCCACTTGAAATAATAAGCAATCAGACTCTTGTAAGCAACAAGCCATCCCCATCCAATTTATTCTGACCAGCTGGTGAATAATTTTAGAACAGGTAGAGATTGTTGAAAGTTTATAATGCAAGGGAAGCAACTCCCTGTTAAAATTCAGACCGTACCTGTAACTTGAATGGTGACGTAATGCAGGAAAAATGAGTGAAATTAACCCTTTACTTACACCTGTGCCCTGTTGAATATTCATGTATGAATATTTATTGGCTGAATTTTTATAATGGAATATGTACACAGGATTTTTTGTATTTTTTGGTATTGATAGAAACTGTAGAGTCAGATCTATTATAATTTCATAAGCAATCAGAGCAGACCCTGATTAGACAGCTCCTAGAGGAACTGTTTGATTTAGGTCTACTCTGTTTGCAAAGGCTTCAAATGGCTTTCGTATGAGGGTTAAGGTTAATAAAATATTCAAGCAAGTCTTCCAGCCCATCATGAATATTAATTTTATTTTATTTATAGCTTAACCCTTTACTCCATAAAACACGTTTTGATGCCTCTGCAAACAGAGTAGAGCCAGATCAGACAGCTCATGATCATACAGGAGACATCTAATCAGGGTCTGCTCTATTTGTAATGGATATCCGATTTTACAGTTTGTGTTATGGTCAAATTTGCCAGTGGTCATTTGCAAAAGAGCTACAGATATGGGTGCGTACCCAAATACTAAAATCGTTATTTCTCAACCAAACCCTATTATGTGGTCACTCTTTAGAATCGTCTCTTTGAGACGATTCTAAAGAGTGGTCACAATATAGGGTTTGGTGGAGAAATAAAGGAGTTATTCTTGGAAATGTTTTAATTTACGCATCTTATCTGGAGCTCTGTTGCCATAACAAATAATAGAGAATGAATCCTGAAATATGTAAGTAAACGGCAGACCCTGATCAGACAGCTCCAACAGGATCTGGGTCCTGACTGTTTGCACAGGCATAAACAGGTGCAGCCATCAGGTAAAAGTTAAGTTTGTATGGGAGTTGACAATACTTGGATTGCTTCTTATTCAATCCTTTACCTAATGAATATTGATGTTGTAAATGACATCATGAATATTTATTAGAATATTTGTTATAATAGCCACATGGACACATGAACTTTTGGCCATGACAGAAACTGTAGAATCATATTTATATTATATCATAAGCAAACATATCATTTGATATCATAAGCAAACAGAGCAGACCCTGATCAGACGGCTCCTACAGGAGCCATATGATCTGGGTCTACTCTTTTTGCAAAGGCATAGGTGTATTTATGGAGTAAAGGGTTAACCCTTTTCTTAATGAATATTGATGTTGTAAATGATGTCATATCATGCATATAAATAAGCTGCAGTTTACAATGTCATATATTAGGGCAGAAACCTCTGTTTGCAAATGTGTAAAAATGTGCCTTTTTTAACCCTTTCCCTGTTCTATGTTTATTTCAAATTTCAATACCTACTGAGTATTCATGGTCAAAATATTTACAATGAAATGTGGAAGGTGGAACATATTGTAGTCATTTTAGAAATTAAAGAAACAGATCTGTCAAATTCCATCAGCAGGTCTTTTGTGTTTGCATATTTGTGAAAATGCGTTTATATGAAGTAAGTAAGGGACATAATTAGCTATTTTAAATTTTGTATTTTCTGTTTCTTAGAACAATACCGACTGTCAAACAGTTTAGATCCTGATGAGAAGCCATGTTTTCTGGAATCAGGCTATTGCAAAAGCTATGACACATTGGCCAGTAATCATGCTTAATATCAAGCATTGATCTGACATACTTTTGTCACAGTTTGAAAAAGTTTCTTCTGCTAGTGGATTAATAGATTATCGGCTAGTTCAGACATTGTCATGTTTCTTTCACCAACTGACACAACTGACAAGGTGAATATGACAGTTGACAAGAAGTGGATAATTTCCCATACTCCCCAGGCAGTCAATGCTCCTTAGTATGCCATTCCACTACCAGCATGGTACAATAATTACTGTAAATAGTATGCCATTCTGCAGCCAGCATGGTACAGTAATTATTGTAAATATTATGTCATTCCGCGGCCAGCATTGTACCGTAATTACTGTAAATATTATGTCATTCCGCTGCCAACATGGTACCGTAATTACTGTAAATAGTATGTCATTGCCAGCATAGTGCCGTAATTACTATAAATATTATTTCATTCCGCTGCCAACATGGTACCATAATTACTGTAAATAGTATGTCATTCCGCTGCCAGCATTGTACCGTAATTACTGTAAATAGTATGTCATTCCGCTGCCAGCATAGTGCCGTTATTACTGTTAATATTATGGCATTCCGCTGCCAACATGGTACCGTAAATACTGTAAATATTATGTCATTCCGCTGCCAACATGGTACCGTAAATACTGTAAATATTATGTCATTCCACTGCCAACATGCTATCGTAATTACTGTAAATATTGTCATTCTGCTATTATGTCAATTAATCTAATTGATATTTGTGATGTCATTTTTTTTTTTCATGAATATTCATGGAATAAAGGGTAGAAAGCACAAGGTTAAGCACTAAGATATTGGTTGATAGAGGAACCAGAAGCTCGAATACTAAAACGTAGAAGACTGAGAGCAAAAAAAATGACTCCTCATTCTGTAACCCTTTCAATTCTGAATTTTTATTTGGACTATTCCTAAATTCAAACAGGTCAAGCTTACCATGAATATTTAGCGATTTTTAAAGAAAGGTGTAAAGTGACAAACAGTGCAGGCTCATATAGGAGCTCTCTCATCTCAGTTCTGGGTCTACACTGTTTGTCATGAACAGTAGTGACTCATTTCTAGCACTCCGAAAGGGGTTAATAATGTTTTTGCCCCCACATAGTGGTGGCCTACTAAGGGTTGCCCTTGTCCGTACGTCCGTCCGTACGTACACAATCTAGAATTTGTCCGGGCTCTTTCTTCGAAAGTATTTGTCTAATCCACACCAAACTTTACACACATGTTTGTGGCCATTATATCTTGGTCAAGTTCGATAACCATATAAATCGCTTCAGTTGTTTAGGAGTTGCAGTCTTTTATTTGCAAAATTGACTTTAAAAATATCTTGTCCGGCCTCTTTCTTGGAAAGTATAATGTCCAATCCTCATCAAACTTTACACACATGTTTGTGGTCTAAATTATACCTCGGTCAAGTTCGATAAACATGTAAATCACTTCAGTCATTTAGGAGTTGCGTCCCTTTATAGGCAATAAGGACTTTAAAAGTATCTTGTCCGGCCTCTTTCTTGGAACGTGATTGTAACATATTTCAAAAAATTACACACATGTTTGTGGCCATTATATCTCGGTCAAGTTCGATAGCCATGTAAATTGCTTCAGTCGTTGCATACATGATTATGGCCCTTACGACAGAAAATCTGAAGTGGGGGCATTAGTGTCCTATGGACACATTTCTAGTTTGCTGTCTAAGATGCCATGAGTTAATTCTGTATGAATATACATGTAAAAAATAATGCCATCAACGTTTATTACCTAAATGTTTGTAATGACATGAAGACAAGATTGTTTGTCCATGGCAGAACCTACATAATTCTATAAGCTTACAGTAACAGTGGACCCTGATCAGATGGTTCATATCATACAGGAGCCGTCTAATCTGGGTCTACTCTGTTTGCAAATGCAGCTCCAAAAGCATCTCTATGACGCAAAGGATTAATTCTGTAAACTCCCTCTAAACCGGACGTTAAATTCAGTATAAATATCAGTCTTCTTAGAGACAGGTGGCAGCTTAATGTGAGGTGAACGTCATGCAGAAAGCTCTTTTAGGGGCTTTCTGCATGGCTTTCATCCTGCATTAAGCAGCCACCTGCCTAAAAGTATTGAAATTCTTCTCTGCTAGAATTCCGGTTTAGAGAGGTTTTACTGTACTTGGTGCCAGTAATTTCAAAAGCAGCACTTTAAGCTTACAGACTTATATATACATATATCACACAGTTTGTTATGATGAAACTTTGTCTCCCAGTAAGTGTTTCATAACTTGTAAGTTCCTAGTTATCCTGGCATTAACTGTTTGAAGGTTAAGAAATCTCAGTGTGTTTTCCACCACTGTAAGACGTGCCAATATTGGATTGATTGACACTGATTAACATAACATTCATGTTGAGTTGCCGCGGTAGGAATTCATCCCCGAGTGCAAACGCTCAATGATATGCCTGTATCATATTTTACCCTTCCAATTACCGCAGTAATGTCTTTACCGGATGGCGAATTCCATCTGCCACATGCATAAGCCTACCGATTTAGTTTTCATCCATGTTGTGAAACGTCAGATGGAATCTTCTTAACCTTTACAACTCACTGCAATTATTTTTGACAAGATTTTTTCAACTGTTCAATTTTAACCCTTTACTTAACTTTCTCCCTCATATAAGGACCTTTTTATGACTTTGCAAACAGAGTAGACCCAGATAAGACAGCTCCTGTAGGATTCATCTGATCAGTGTATGATCCGTTTGCTTATGAAATTATATAGATTTGATTGTAAAGTTTTTGTCTAAGCCAGCAATTTCCTTTTAACCCTTTCCCTCATATAAACGTGTTTTCACGCATTTGCAAACAGAGTAGACCCAGATCAGACGGCTCCTAGAGGAGCCGTCTGATCATGGTCTGCTCTGTTTGCTAATAGAATTTGATAGATCTGTTTCCTTGCTTTCTAAAATGTCTACAATGTTCCACCTTCCATATTTCTTTATAACTATTTTGTTAATGAATATTCAGTAGGTATCGAAATTTGGCTGAAGTACAGAACAAGGAACCAGGGTTAAATGTTTACCTTATATAATAAAGTTTATGAAGTGATTTATTCATGCATAAGCTTTCATTAGGGAATAGGTGAAATATTATTCATGTAAGAAATAATATACATGTATGTCCTTGTAATTATTAATTAGCTGAAATTTATTAGTTCCCTAACCCGCAATGCTGAAGTTGACTATACATGAAGGTTACAAATGCACTCCGTCCGTATGTCCATCCGTCCGGCACACTTCAGTTTGCCAGACCAGGGTCCATGCTTATAAAACGTTTAGTTGAGTCTGAGTTCGTTCTCAAGTTTTTGATTGGTCAGATTTGAGCCTTTGGCTCAAATCTGACCAATCAAAAGCTTGAGAACTCAAATCTGACCAATCAAAAGCTTGAGAACAAAACTCAGACTCAACTAAAAGCTTTATAAGCATGGACCCTGTTTTCTAAACCCCTGCTAATAATGAAGTGATATTTTGTATGTAGCTTTATTATAATGAGTTACAGATCAAGTTTGAATCTTTTTGAATTTGTTAAGAAACATTAATTTTTCGTGGAATTACAGCATTTGGATTTAGAAAATTTCAAGAAAGTTTAGGTTTTACGGACATGTTTCTAAACCCTTGCAGATATTAAGAAGATATTTGGTATGTGACTTTATTATAAAGAGTAATAGATTATGGTTGAATTTTGTTACGCAACGTTAATTTTTCATGGAATTACACCAGTTGGACTTAGAATTCAGCTGGTAAGCATCTTTGTCAATTTTATATAAAATGGTTTGCTCCCCGTCTTTGGGAGAAACAATTGTTAAACCGTTTGGATATTGATAGGAAATATATAACTGCATGTCTCTATTAACCCTTAATTTCCTTCTTATAGACACATTTTCACACATCTGCAAACAGAGTAGACAAAGATAAGACGGCTCATATAGGAGCCTTCTGATCAGGGCGGAGTGTCGCATACTATTTATAGGTCAATGTTACTTTGACCTTGACCTTGGGCTTCATTTACAAAAGAAATTTGTCCGGAGCATACCTCCTATACCGATTCAGCTAGGATCACCAAATATGGCATGTGAGTTCTTCTTGGGATGGCAGAGTGTTGCATACTAATTTCAGGTCAACGTGACCTTGACCTTGACCTCATTTACAAAAAAGCTTGGCTGGAGCATATCTCCTACACTACTTCAGCTAAGATCACCAAATATGGTGTATGAGTACATCTTGGGATAGCAGAGTGTCGCATACTATTTATTGGTCAGTGTGACCATGACCTTGACCTTGGGCTTCATGTACAAAAAAGCTTGTCCACAGCATATCCCTACACCAAATCAGCTAGGATCACTAAATATGGTGTGTGTGAGTTCATCTTCGGATGGTGGAATGTTGCATACTTTTTCTAGGTCATGTTGTCATGACCTTGACCTTTGACCTCAAATACAAAAAAGCTTGTCATTTGGGGTAACTTGTGTTCAAATTGTGGTCTTACTATGCAATCTTTACTTTCATTTTGCAGTTGCATATGCAGGCCTGCTTACAAAACGCATTTTATTGTCAGTGCTTTGCTTTGGGGGCATTTGTCACATACTGTGACACATTTCTTGTTTTAATATTGCTTTAGTAATAGTTTAGATCCAGTTCGTGTCTCCAGAGTCCAGATTATTCAGCCTCTGATTAGGATACTAACTGTAGACCTGTATGGTCAGATTTGTAAGAAAGAAAATTTAATGGTATCTTGTTTCTGAGCTGACACTTCAGATGACTGGAATGAAAAATACAGTATTTATCCATGGCCCTTTCATTCATATAAACTTTGCAAACAGAGGAGACCCAGATCAGACAGCTCCTATTGGAGCTGTCTGATCTGGGTCTGCTCAGTTTGCTTATGACATAACATAGATCTGATTCTGCAATATTTGTCAAATGTCTGGTGGAATATAGGGTATTTACAGATTATCTGGATTCAATCAGTAAGGTTTTGAGGGTAGCATATCTTTAGAAACGATCATTTCCAAAGAATAACAAACAATTTTGTTTTACACTAAGGCGCCATTTTCAGGTCTCTCTTGTAGGTCTGTTAGTTTTCCGTTTAACGCCGGAAAAGTTGGCACAGAGTTTGAAATAGAAACCAGAATGTGTTGACTAGTGCAATGTCAAAATATGTCACTCTCCCTGTTGAAAATTAGATGGGAGATGCAGCAAATAGAATGAGTATGCTTGTAACGAACAAAAATTGTTTTTTGCAATTGGTCTCAGATAATTGTTTGAACTGTAATGATTGTAGTCTGTTTAATGTAGAATTTGTTATAAATAAATTTAATGTGAACCTTGATAGCCATAGCATAGAATTTAACCTTGTTGTAATGATTACGAAAATGCTACATATTTTATTATTTCCATAATTGAGCAGACCACAGGTTAAATGGGCAATAAGTGCAAAGTGCTAAATCCATTACTTCTTCCTTTTAATTGCTACACATGTTGTCTTTCTCAACAATGTTATTTTCAAATCTTTGTCAGAGAAATATTTCGTCTCACTATTTTTCTTACAGTCCTCATTGTTTTTGTATTATTTTGTTTGGATCCAGAACAGACACCAAGCAGTCTAGCTTCTATTCTGCTCCAAAAGTGTTTCCAAGTACCATGTGGTTGGGTGAAGAATATTTGTTTATCCAATCAAGTATTGCTTAAGTTTGTAATGTCGTCAATGCAAGCCCTGGTGATTTTTGGATTGGTGTCATGCAATAGATTCCACTGAAGTGTACACAACATTTTTACTGTGCATTCCACTGTCTGCAGTTCTACTTGCCACATATTCTGTTTCAGCAGAACTGCAGTTGGTTAACATAACTTTGCGCAGTTGTAGTTTCTTTGTGCTTGGCACACTGCAGTGAGAATAGAAATTAAACTAAAGGAAAACTTTTGTGAAATAAATGAGCTCTGTCTTAAGATACGATATCTTTAGGGTTATTTAAAACTGCGCCTTTCTATGCCTTTGAAAACAGAGTAGACCCAGATCAGATGGCTCCTGTTGGATCTGCTGTTAATGCTTATGATTTACCACAAATTGACTTTTTTATGACTTTTTTCCGCACGGTGAAACTTGACATGCTGCTTTGTCATAAAGTGGACATGCACATCCATTTATAGCTTTCCAGCTGATTAATTTTCTTATAAAGTTATGCCCCTTTGTTTAAAAGTTTTGTGTTGGTTTGTCTGTTTAATTTTATTCTGTGCGATTTCACAGTAACCGCTGACTGGAATCCAATGAAACTTGACATGATGTTTTATCATAAAGAGGACATGTGCATGCAATTATAGTTTTCCAGCTGATTGATTTTCTTACAAAGTTACACCCCTTTGTTTAAAAGTTTTGTGTTGGTTTGTCTGTTGAATATTATTCCGCACAGTTTCTCAGCGACTGCTGACTGGAATAATACTAAACTTGACATGATACTTTATCATGAAGAAGAGATGCGCATCCAAAGATAGTTTTACAGTTTAACTATTTTCCTACAGAGTTACGCCCCTTTGAATTTTGGTCTGTCGGTTGGTCTGTTAACTTTTTCCGCGTGGTTTTTCAGCAACTGCTGACTCCGGAATCCAATGAAAGTTGACATGATGCTTTGTCATGAGGACATGTGCATTCAATGATTGTTTTCCAGCTACCTAATTGATTTCCTTACAAAATTATGCCCCTTTGTATATAAAAGTTTTGTGTTGGTCGTCTATTGACTTTTATTCCACATGGTTTCTCAGTGACTGCTGACTGGAATGGTATGAAACTAGACATGATGTTTTATCATGAAGAGGAGATATGCATCCAATAACAGTTTTACAGTTTATCTATTTTCTTACAGAGTTATGCCCCTTCGAATTGTACAAAACTTTTTCTTGTGACAGTCACGTTTGTGGGGGGTATTAACCCTTTGCTTGCTATTCGCGTCAATATACCTACCTGTAAATAGTGAAGACCCAGATGAGACAGCTCCTGCAGGAGCTGTCTCATCAGGATCTGCACTATTTACAAGTTGATTGTGCAACAGTGCACTCCACAGCAGTTATTGCACAGCGCAATACTTGTACACAGTGAAGATATATGTAATTATACAACAGGACATGGGTAAAGAAGGAGAAATGTATTTTAAAATTCAGCAAGCGAACGGTTAATCACCTTCAGTGATAGTTCTAGTTTGAAATGCTTTAGTGTTTACCTTTTGTCTGATGAATATTCATGTATACAATTAGAGAACAATGACATCAGATAATTCAGTGGGGAAAGGGTTAACCCTTTCCTCCATGAATATTCATGTCATAGATAATGACATCATGCATATTAATTAGATTCTAACAGCACATGGACACAGGAATTTTTAGCCATGGCAGAAAATGTAGAACCATACCTATATTATATCATAAGCAAACAGAGCAGACCCTGATCAGATGGCTCCTACAGGAGCCATCTGATCTTGGTCTTCTCTGTTTGCAAAGGCATAGAAAGGTCACAGTATTTATGGAGGAAATGTTTAAATTCTTTGGATGCTAACTAGCATCAAATTTATGATAACCTTTACAAAGAGTTTTGATCTAAGTGAGATGTCAAGTAACAAACGGTTTGGATCCATGGCCAGATGAGACACCAAGTAGCTGGGCATCTTGACACGATCCTAACTGTTCGGCATTCGGGTCACAGGTTTTTGAAAAAATAAGGAAAATCTGCTGAAGAATATTTTGAAGCAGAAGGAATATTTTGCAGATGAGATTGACTTGTGCAAAGAGTTAAATGCCTGATTATATAATTTAGGAAAATTAGTCAACTCTGATTGAAAAGTAATATAAGATGCAGATGAAAGTCTGAACAAAAGATTGAAAAATGTTACATGGCTTTGATTGAAAAGGTGTTCATCAAATAACTGCTATTACTAGAATGATTGCTGTATAGTAATTGGACATCTTTCACTCATAATAATTATTGTGTGTGGCATTCTAAATGCAATAATTTGTTTTTACTTTTTTTACCCTTTTGCCTCCAAATAAATTGCGTCTGTTTAGATTATCGTTTGCTTCAGGTTTCAAATTGGAGCTGTCTTTAGTTTCTTTTTTTAACACTTTCCTCCATAAATACGCCTTTCTGCGCCTCTGTAATAACCACTTCTTGAAACCATTGTGATAAATAGAGCATTTGCTCCTATAGGAGCAAATGCTCTATTTATCACAATGGTTTCAAACTACAAAATTCTAAAATTTTACTTTTCTCGAGTAAATGTTCCTTTTGGGTAGAGTCATTCAAAGAGGCTGGGTCTAAAAATAGCCTATGGAGAAAAGAGTTAAACACATAATTAGAGTGTCAAACAGTTTGGATTCTGATGAGATGCCAAGTTACGTGGATTCAAAATGTTTGCAGTGTGATGGAAAAGTTAAAAGCCTGTTTATGTCATATGCAAATTTTGTTTGTCTGTTTTACTTTTTATTTTGTTCATTTTTTTTCTGTATATTAAAAAATGTGATCATGTCATCAAACATTTTGGATCCAGATGAGATGCTGAGCTACTAGGTGTCTCATCTGGATCCATACTAGCTGTTTGCATACATAATTACAGATTCAATTCGCCACTGGCAGTGAAAACGTTAATGTAGTAATAGAATATGTTTGCTATGGTGGTTTGAGAAAATAAATGGGAGAGTTTTATTAAGTCAAACGTAGTTCAAAGTATTTGAATCAATTATGATACTGTAATAACATAATTGTAAAATTTGCAAGCAATGCAAATTATTTTTTGTTTTAAAACAAAGTGGTTTTCAAAGGTTTATAAATCTTTGAAGGCTAGAACTGTTTACTTGTTTATGTTTCATAGTAACTCTTTTATTTGAATAATAACCATGAAAATGCTGGATCTGCTCACAAAGGCTAGCTGCTGACTGGAGGAAAATCTCTTAACCCATTCCCTCATAGGCTATTTTTAGATCTAACCTCTTTGAATAAATGTACCGAAACGGAGCATTAACTAGAGAAAAAGACATTTTTAAAATTTTGTAGTTTGAAACCATTGTAATAAATAGAGCATTTGCTCCTATAGGAGCAAATGCTCTATTTATCACAATGGTTTCACAAAGTGACTTTTAGGGAGTCGTCAATATGAGGGAATGGGTTAACAAATCCCCCTGACCCCCTCAACCATTAGACCCTTGCTGAGGAAAATGACTTAGGAATTTTACGTGCAGCTAAGCAAGCACCACCATGGGGGCATCGCTGTATCTGATCATGACAGACATAATTTTCTAGTTTTCTTTTAGGCTATGCACTTTGAAATGTGACATATTGTTTTGCATATCTTAGACTATGATGAGAAACTGTAAACGTTAAAATGAAATGAAGCATTCTGTATTCTGTAAAAAGTTTCATATTGCTAGATAATTTTGAATTACAATCAGTGCAGACCCTGGTCATTATACTAAGGGTTCCTATAGGAGCTATCTGATCTTGGTCTACATGGTTTGCAACCTGTGCCAGTACACTCACTTGTTTGCCACATCCTAAGGGATAAATGCCACCATAAGGGGATGTTAAAAAAATCCACTAGGCATGTAAATAAATTTGTTTAACAGATAAAGATGGCACTTTGAATTAAAGACCTTAACAATTACATGGATCTAGTGGGTTTTTAATCAAGGACATTAAGAGTTATCTGTCTTGATACCGTAGTCTAATCATTTACTCATCTGTTGTCAGCAATGGAAAATTCCTTGTACAACCAGAATGATACCATTGCTGCAGTTTCTTTAGTTTACAATCAGGTGCACATTGACCCTTTCCCTGTTGAATATTCATGTAAGAAAATAATGACATCATGAATATTTATTAGTTGAAAGTGTACGCAGGATTTTTGGTATTAGTAGAAACTGAGGAGTCAGATCTATGTACTGTATTATTCCCTCGCAAACGAAGTTTGAATGGGTGGTATATATAGGAGTCAGTGTGTTGGTTGGTCTGTTGGTCTGTCCATGGCACAAATCCTGGTCATGACACCAAAATGTTTGATTTGCGATCAAGGCAGCTGAGCAGGGGTATTCCATCACCTTTAGTGATAGTTCTTTAAGTTTCATAATGAAACAATGCAGACCCTGATCGGATGGCTCCTGTAGGTCTACTCTGTTTGCAAAGGCGTGCAAAAGCATTCACATGAGGGAATGGGTTTCCAAGGAATGATGATATTCTGACCAGGGACACAAGTCCTATTTAATCCTTTCCCTGTTCTGTATTTAGGCCAAATTTCAATACCTACTGCATATTCATTAACATATAGTTATAAAGAAATATGAAAGGCGTAACATTGTAGACATTTTTAGAAAGAACAGAAACAGATCTATCAAATTCTATTAGCAAACAGAGCAGATCCTGATCAGACGGCTCCTCTAGGAGCCGTCTGATCTGGGTCTGCTCTGTTTGCAAATGTGTGAAAACACGTTTATATGAGGGAAAGGGTTAATTATTCCCCATGCAATGAAGTTGCACAGGGTATTATAGTTTTTGACCTATCAGTCGGTCAGTCAATCCGTCTGTGTATCCTAATAGGTTGTTGCTCATTGTGATAAATGGTTTCAAAACTACACAATTCTAACATTTTCCTTTTCTCTAGTAAATGCTTCTCTTCGGTAGATTTATTCAAAGATGTTGGGTCTAAAAAAAGCCTATGAGGGAAAGGACTAATGTCCTTCAATATTGTAAAGATTTTCAGTTTGTTATTTGTTTTTCTTACATAATTACTCATCAGGTGAAAAGGTTAAACCATGATGGACAATTGCTCTTTGATGATTCAGCATTTAACCATTTTCCTCATTATAACGTACACTTTTTCACATCCTTGCGAACAGAGTAGACCCAGATCATACAGCTCCTGGAGGAACCGTCTGATCAGTGTCTGCTCTGTTTGCATACGATCTTATGATCAGTCTGACTACAGTTTCTACCAATACCAAAAACTCCTGTGTACAGATGCCATTGTAAAAATTCAGCGGATAAATATGCATGATGTCATTGTTTCTTACATGAATATTCAACAGGGAAATGGTTAACCTATTTCCTCATAGGCTATTTTTAGATCCAACCTCTTTGAATTAATCTACCGAAAAGGAGCATTTACTAGAGAAATGGAAAGTTTTGGAATTGTGTAGTTCTGAAACCATTGTGATAAATAGAGCATTTGCTATGGAGCAAATGCTTTATTTATCACAATGGTTTCAAAAAGTGACTTTTACAGAGGCGTCAAAAGGTGTCAATATGAAGGAATGGGTTAAAAGGTTAGTCAAGAAGAAACATGAGTTCAGGCAGACAGCTACATGATTAACTCATTTCTTCTGGCAGTTGCCTAATTTATACTTTCCAAACAATTCTCATCAGCAGGCCATGTCTGCAGGCACATGTTCTGCTATGGTAGACTGGTAGCTAACAAACCTTGAAGGTCTGCCAGTATGGCAGGAGGATCCATGTCACGTAGATGCTTGTTAATTGCTCGCACTGTAGTAAATTTAGATTTTATGACAGTCATATCTGACATTATTCAAGAGAGTGGACTCCCCTTTATAACCCTTTCCCTCATATAAACGTGTTTTCATGCATTTGCAAACAGAGAAGACCCAGATCAGACGGCTCCTATAGGAGCCGTCAGATCAGGGTCTGCTCTGTTTGCTGGTAGAGTTTGAAAGATCTGTTTCTTTACATTCTAAAATGGCTACAATGTTCCACCTTCCATACGTCATTGTAACTATTTCGTCCATGAATATTGAATAGGTATTGAAATTTTGAATATATATAGAACAGGGAAAGGGATAATGGACCAGTAAAACCCTGTACTCCATATATACAACTTGTCATGCCTTTACAAACAGAGTAGATCCGGATCAGATGGCTCCTGTAAGAAATATTGGCTTTATGAATATTAATTAGCTAATGTTTTATAATAGCTTATAATTATGAGAAATAGGGTAATTTTAACCATGGCAGACTAGTAGAATCAAATTTATATTATTCCGTAAGCAAACAAAGCAGAACCTGATGAGACAACTCCTACAGGAGCTGTCTGATCTTGTTCTTTTCTGTTTGAAAATGCTTGTATATACTTGTCTTGATCAAAAAAAATTAAAGGATTACCCAAAGGTCAATGAGTTTGTTTATGTGAACAAGAATTCTAAGTCTGCAAACCCTCTCATTTCAACAGGAAAGTGTTTGGATCGGAGGAGATTTGTGACAGCAGGGTAGAAGATGAGAGTGCCGAGATGCAGGGTAATAGCTACAGTCAACTGAATGGTGACTCCATGGACAGTTACAGCAGTCACAGTAGAAAGCCACCTCATGTCCGACTGATACACTGGCTCAAGAGTTGTCCTAGTCACAGGCTGTGTCAACACAGGCACAGCTGCATTTATTATATACTACAGGTAGGTAATGCTTGTATCAATAAGGCAGTAACCCTTTCCTTCATAGATATGTCTTTGCAAACAGAGTAGACCCAGATCAGACAGCTCCAGTAGGAGTTGTCTGACTAAGGTCTGTTCTGTTTGCTTAAGGTATAATGCACATATTATTCTACATGTACTGCCATTGCCAAAAAATCTGTGTCCATGTGCTATTATAACAATTAATCTAATAAATATTCCTGTTTGTCATTCAAAATCCAATAGTATAAATAAAGAAGGCTGTATAATACAGACCGGCTGCTTCTGCCTTATTGTAAAGTGTAATGAAAATGGTATTAGCAACACAAACACGGCTGTTCCTGTCTTATATTTAATGTAATTAAGATCCCATTAGCAACAAAGACACAGCCACTTCTGCCTTATAAAGAATAAATAAAGAAGGCCTTAGCAAAACAAGTACAGCTGCTGCCTTATAAAGCAGGCCATAACAACATAGACACAGCTATTCTTCATCAAACTTGGTCAGAATGAAACTTTGTCATAATAAAATCTCTGACAAGTTCAAAAGTGGGTCATGTGGGATCAAAAACTATAAATTATAAATGAAGCAGGCCATAACCACATAGACACAGTTGATGCCTTGTACAGTATAAATAAAGCAGGCCATAACAACATTGACACAGCTGCTGCCTCATAAAGTATAAATAAAGCAGGCCATAACAACATAGACACAGCTGCTGCCTAATAAAGTATAAATAAAGCAGGTCATAACAACATAGACACAGCTGCTGCCTTATAAAGTATAAATAAAGCAGGCCATAACAACATTGACACAGCTGCTGCCTTATAAAGTATAAATAAAGCAGGTCATAACAACATAGACACAGATGCTGCCTTATAAAGTATAAATAAAGCAGGCCATAACAACATAGACACAGCTATTCTTCATCAAACTTGGTCAGAATGAAGCTTTGTCATAATAAAATCTCAGACAAGTTCAAAAGTGGGTCATGTGGGATCAAAAACTAGGTCACATGGTCAAATAGTAGAAAAATCTTGTGAACACTCTAGAGGTCACATTTTTTGTCCAATCTTCGTGAAACGTAGTCAGAATGATTATTTGGATGTTTGAAATGGGGTCAATAGGGGTGAAAACTAGGTCACTTGGTCAAATAGTAGGAAATCCTTGTAAACACTCTAGAGGTCACATTTTCAGCCTAATCTTCATGAAATTTGGTCAGAATGGTTGTCTTAATATAATCTTAAACAAGTTCGAAAGTGGGACTATTAATCACATTGAGTGATAATCCTATTTTATGTACCAATTATTTTTGTCTACTTTGTCTAGCAGATGGAACATTTGGAAATATCAGATCACCTTGTTAACCCTGATTCGATTTACCTTTCCCTCATATTTATAAATGCCTTTTCATGCATTTGCAAACAGAGCAGACCCAGATCAGACGGTTCCTATAGGACCTGTCTGTTCAGGACCTGCTCTGCATGCTTTTGACAAGATATAGATCTGATTCTGCAGTTTCTGTCAGAACATTTTTTTTTTTTTTTTAAAAATTACATAATAAAAATTGAGCTAATATAATTATATTCATGTTGTCATTATTTCTTAAACGAATACTCAACAGGGAGAGGGTTGAACTTTAGAGAAACTATTGGACGAGCATCAACGGCTTGGAGCATGATGATTGGCTGAGTTACTGGTGTGGATCCAAGCTGTTTGCAAGTGCAAGTCATATTGTGAATAGCAGGACAGGAGTTACCCCTTTCCCTGTTCTGTGTTTATTATCCCCCACCGCATAGCGGAGGGGGGTTATAGGAATGGCCTTCGTCTGTCTGTCTGTCCGTCTGTCCGTCTGTCCGTCCGTCTGTCCGTCCGCACTCACCAAAGGGTAGTTGTGTGACTTTTTCTAACTAGTCCCACAAGTAAAATCATTAACCTGGCCATCTCTTGTGACATTAACCTGGCCATTTCTTGTGACATTAACCTGGCCAGTTGTGGGACATAGGGTTAGGGTTAGGGTTAGCTTCCAGATCATTCTTTTCCAAAGTTAGAGCCAAAAATAGTTTTTCTTGTGGGACTAGTCACACAAGAAAAGATCAAAGGAAAAAGTCACACAACTACCCATCCGTTAGTATGTCCGTCCGTCTGTCCGTCTGTCCGTAACAATTTCGTGTCCGCTCCATATCTCCTATACCCCTTGAAGGATTTTCAAGAAACTTGCCTCAAATGTTAACCAAGTTGAGACGATGTGCAGAACATATGTGGCAGATATATCGGCTCAAGGTCAAGGTCACATTTGAAGGTCAAGGGTTTTAACCTTCAATTTCCATTGCATTTTTGTGTCCGCTCCATATCTTCTAAACCCTTTGAAAGATATTCATGAAACTTGAGTCAAATGTTAACCAAATTAAGACGATGTGCAGAACACATGTGGCAGTCATGTCGGCTCAAGTTCAAGGTCACATTTGAAGGTCAAGTGTTTAAACCTTCAGTTGCCATTACAGTTTCGTGTCCGCTCCATATCTTCTAAACCCTTTGAAGGATTTTCATAAAACTTGAATGAAATATTAAATGAATTGAGACGATGTGCAGAACCCATGCGGCAGTCATGTTGGCTCAAGGTCAAGGTCACGTTTGAAGGTCAAGTGTTCTAACCTTTAATTTCCATTACATTTTCGTGTCCGCTCCATATCTTCTAAACCCTTTGAAGGATTTTCATAAAGCTTGAGTCAAATATTGACCAAATTAAGTCGATGTGCAGAACACATGTGGCAGTCATGTTGGCTCAAGTTCAAGGTCACATTTGAAGGTCAAGTGTTTAAACCTTCAGTTGCCATTACAGTTTCGTGTCCGCTCCATATCTTCTAAACCCTTTGAAGGATTTTCAAGAAACTTGCCTCAAATGTTAATCACGTTGAGACAATGTGCAGAACATATGTACCAGTCATGTCCGCTCAAGGTCAAGGTCACATTTGAAGATCAAGTGTTCTTACCTTCAATTTCAATTATAGATTCGTTATCTCCTATACCCCTTGAAGGATTTTCAAGAAACTTGCCTTAAATGTTAACCACGTTGAGACAATGTGCAGAACATATGTGGCAGTCATGTCAGGTCAAGGTCACATTTGAAGGCCAAGTGATTTAATCTTCAATTTCCATTACATTTTGTGTCCGCTCCATATCTTCTAAACCATTTGAAGGATTTTCATAAAGCTTGAGTCAAATATTGACCAAATTAAGACGATGTGCAGAACACATGTGGCAGTCATGTCGGCTCAAGTTCAAGGTCACATTTGAAGGTCAAGTGTTTAAACCTTCAGTTGCCATTACAGTTTCGTGTCCGCTCCATATCTTCTAAACACTTTGAAGGATTTTCATAAAACTTGAGTCAAATATTAAATAAATTGAGACGATGTGCAGAACCCATGCGGCAGTCATGTTGGCTCAAGGTCAAGGTCACGTTTGAAGGTCAAGTGTTCTAACCTTTAATTTCCGTTACATTTTCGTGTCCGCTCCATATCTTCTAAAGCCTTTGAAGGATTTTCATAAAAGTTTAGTTAAATGTTAGCTAAATTGAGGCGATGTGCAGAACACATGTGCCAGTCATTTCGGCTCAAGGCCAAGGTCACATTTTAAGGTCAAGTGTTCTCACCTTTAATTTCCATTATAGTTTCGTTATCTCCTATACCCCTTGAAGGATTTTCAAGAAACTTGCCTCAAATGTTAACCACGTTGAGACAATGTGCAGAACATATGTGGCAGTCATGTCGGCTCAAGGTCAAGGTCACATTTGAAGGCCAAGTGATTTAATCTTCAATTTCCATTACATTTCGTGTCCGCTCCATATCTTCTAAACCATTTGAAGGATTTTCATAAAACTTGAGTCAAATATTAACCGAATTGAGATGATGTGCAGCACATATGTGGCAGTCATGTCGGCTCAAGGTCAAGGTCACATTTGAAAGTCGTGTTCTTACCTTCAGTTTCCATTATATTTGTTTCCCCGTCCTATTTTCATAACAACTGGAAGGTTTAATGTCAACCACGTTAAAACCCAGGTCAATGTCTAAATTTAGGTGGCGGCGGTGGGGGATATAGCTGTCCTTTGGACTGCCTTGTTTCAAATTTCAGTACCTACTGAATATTCATGGACCAAAATTTAATATAGTTATAACGAAATGTGGAAGGTGGAACATAATATAACCATTTTATAAAGGAATGAAACAGATCTATAAAATTCCATTGGCAAACAGAGCAGACCCTGATCAGACGGCTCCTAAAGGAGCCGTCTGATCTGGGTCTACTCTTTTTGCAAATGCACGAAAACCCATTTATATGAGGGAAGGGATTAATGTTTCAGACCACAAATTTAAAAAAAATTAATGAAAATGGATGCATTTGTTTTTGTGTATCTTTGTGAACAGAGCACAATTTGGGTACAGAGGTTTTTATTTAACAAAAATTCGAACACGTCAGATAATTCTGTGATGCCTGTTTCCATGCTGGGTTTGAAATGTATCTGTTATCAGTAAACTCGGATTCCAGAGAGCCTTGCATGTGTTTGTACCATTGTTTCAAATCTATTTCAACAAGAAATGATAAAAGCCTTAATCTGCAAACTAAGAAATGTTGAATTTGCAAGGTTAGGATGAAGAAGTTTGAATGACCAATGTTGCTTGAAAGTGAATTAAATTTATTGTTGGTAAATCTTGTATACTGTCATTTCTGATTGGCAAGATAAATAAAGTATACATTTAGACAGTGAATGGAAAATCAGAAGCCGGAAGTTCAGGTACTTAAAGGATGGAAGATAAGCAACAATCTTTATGAGATGTTATGACAGATGGTCCAAGGGAGATAACTCCTGTTTTTCACCCTGTTTTGAGTTCACTAGAGTTATACTTTTTGATGGATTGTACCCTAAACAGGGAGGAATGTGAGTTTTTCAAATAAACAGATGCAGTCAGAATGAATGGCGTTTGTGATAATGATGGTAAATATATCTATAAATGACAGAAATTCACATTATTTATGGTTGTGGCAAAATGGTCTTATCTTGACTGGCTGCCTCTGGATATACTCACGGAGATGGGGCGTACATATTTTTGGGGTTCTGCCGCACATGGAAGACTGCAGGGGTAGTCATATATCACTCAGATCCAAGCCAAGATTGCATACACAATGGTGACTCAACAATGATACATTATCCTTTTGAATGCTCCACTTTTTGGAAGTAGTTTGCCCATTATTGTTTAACCCATTCCTTCATAGGCTATTTTTAGTCCCCAACCTCTTTGGAAAAATCTACCGAAAAGAGCATTTACTAGAAGAGAAAATTTGTATAGTCTTGAAACCATTGTGATAAATAGAGCATTTGCTCCTTTGGAGCAATTGCTCTATTTATCACAATGGTTTCAAAAAGTGACTTTTACAGAGGCTTAGAAAGGCGTATTTATGGAGGAAAGGGTTAAAGATAGAGTCCATTCCATATGAAAGATTGTGATTTTGTGAGATACATGTAGTTGTGAATGATAAAACTCTGATCTCCTCAAGGATCGGGATCTACATGGTTTGCAAAATGCCATTACACTTGTTTGTCACATTCGAAGAGTTCTGTAAGCATTTGCCGAGTGCAGTTAACTCTTTACTCCATAAAAATATATTTTAACATGTTTGCACACAGAGTACACCCAGATTACACCCAGATTAGATGGCTCCTGTGGAAGTCATCTGATCCGAGTCTGCTCTGTTGGCTTATGGACATATGTAAATTTGGGTCTACAGTTTCAGCCATGACCCTAAATGTTCTTGTTTATATGCCATTATAAATATTAACCCTTTCCTTCATATAAATGCTTTTTCACGCATTTGCAAACGAGCAAACCCAGAACAGATAGCTCCTATACGAGCAATCTGATCAGAGTCTACTCTGCTCAAACTACAATAAAAAATGTCAAGCAGTTGAATCCTAATGAGATGACCAGATACTCACCATCTCATCTGGTTCACAGCTTTGCATATATCTTATGAACTCATGGATCATCATGCAAAGAGTTAACCCCTTCCCTCATATAAATGCATTGTAACCCTTTCCTCCATAAATACACCTTTCTACGCCTCTGTAATAGTCACTTCTTGAAACTATTGTGATAAATAGAGCATTTGCTCTATTTATCACAATGGTTTCAATACAACACAATTCTAACATTTTCCTTTTCTCTAGTAAATGCTCCTTTTTGGTAGATTTATTCAAAGAGGTTGGATCTAAAAATAGCCTATGAGGGAATGAGTTAAGGGTTAGATGGTAGATTTCTCTGTATAGGTGTTATGCAATACTTCATTTACTTTTGTTGTTTTTCAGGGTTCTCTACGTATGTTTGGCGTAGGGTATGCGGCTCAGGCTGGGTTTAGGCTAGTCGGTGCCCTGAGAAAGGTATTCAAACAACCAAAGGCTGTGATACAAGCTTTAGTGAACAAAACCAATTTTCAACTAGGTGCTTTCCTGGGTTGCTTCGTAGGTATTTATAAGGTAAGTATCCTACAATCATAAATACATATTGTGACATATATACATTTGTATCGTGAATTTTAGGACACCAAGTTTGCTGGTTTGTAAAGCTGAATAAGTTGGTTTAGCTATGTTGTGTATACTTTGAATAAACTAATTGTGTTGCAAATACTGCAGACTCAAACCTAACTACAGTAGATCATTTATTGAATTATTAAAAAGCAGGTGGTTGCTTAATGCAGGGCAAGAGTAATGCAAAGCACTCAGATAAGAGCTTTCTGCATTACATTTGCCCTGCACCTGCCTTACCGATCCATAATTAGACCTCTTTTTATATGGCTGCTTAATCCTTTCCCTCATATAATTGTGTTTTTCACGCATTTGAAAACAAAGTAGACCCTGATCAGACAGCTCCATAGGAGCTGTCTGATCAGGGTCTGCTCTGTTTGTTAGTGGAGTTTGAAAAATGTTTCTTTACTTTCTAAAATGGATAGGATGTTCCACCTTCCATATTTCATTATAATGTTTTTCCCATGAATATTAAGTAGGTATTGAAAATTGAAATAAACATAGAACAGGGAAATGTTTAAGACATGTTCTACATAAGGGCAGTTTGATCAGGATCTATACTATTTGCCTATGTTTGCCGGGCCAAATATTCAATGTGATTATTGTAATTTTCTCAAAGAAAGCTTTTCCTGCTTCAAAATTTATGTCACTCTACAGACTGATTCTTTGTTTTGTTTTGTTCACTAATCTGACAATGGGCAGGTTATGTTGTCTACTCTTGCATTCATTACTACCTGAGTGTGTCAACCTTTTTACTTGATTGTAAATGCTATCACAATTCACTGGTAGGCTGCTAATAGAGAACCCTTTCCTCTGCAAACAGAGTAGATCTAGATCAGATGGTTCCTGTAGGAGCTGTCTGATCAGGGCCTGGTACCTTTGCTTATGAAATTATAAATGTATTTCTCATTCAAACTCTATCTTGCTGGGACTCTTTAGAATTGCAAAACAGACAATTCTGAAAAGATAGCTTTCAACTAATCAATAGAATAGTTGAAGGAAACAGTATGCCTTTAACCCCTTGAAAGAAAGAGATAAGTGTTCTGGTATTTGCAAATAGTGTAGACCCAGATCAGAGGACTCCTATGGGAGACTTTTGATTAATGTCAGCACGGTTTGTCTTTCAGAATCCTCTTGTAAATTTAACCCTTTCCCGCATATAAATGCTTTTTCATGTCTTTGCAACAGAATAGACCCAGATCAGATGACTTGTAATAGGCGCCTCTGATCAGGGTTTGCACTGTTTGCTTATGAAGTTATATAGATCTGATCAGTTATTCCCTTGAAAAAATTACCATATACCGGTAAGTATAAGTTAATAGTTATTCCTGAAGTGATCAATTCATGCTTAAATGTTCATTAGTGAAAGAGTTAAGCCTGTCATATTGAATGGACACAGATCAGCTATCTCTTAGCAGTCAGAGGGTTAAAATCTGAGTTCTGGTTAGTAAGACTGGCACCTATGTATTTGCTTTGCCACCAATTGTTTACTGCAATGAGTACGGGAGAAGTGTACACTGATTAGTAAAATTGGTACCTATATATAGGTTCAGTTAAGATGCGTAAATTAAAACATTTTCAAGAATAACTTTTTTATTTCTTCAGGAAACCCTATGTTGTGACCACTCTGTAAAATTGTCTCTTCGAGTCGATTCTAAAGAGTGGTCACAACATAAGGTTTCGCGGAGAAATGAAGATTTTAGTATTTGAGTATGCATGTTTATCTGTTGCTCTGGTTTGTCAGGCCATCAATTGTTTACTGCGATGGGTGCGGGAGAAGGATGAAAGTGTACATGGGTTATTGGCGGGCTTCCTGGCTGGCTGGTCCTTGATGTTCTACAAGAGTCAGACCATTGCGCTCTACACTGCAGCTAAAGTAGCAGAGGTAGGAATATGTTATAGTATAGCTCTTGACTTTCTTACATTCCTATCTTTCACAATTTTTAGCTCGTCTGTTTCGAAGAAAAGCCGAGCTATTGTGATCACTGGGTCGTAGTCATCATTGTCGCCGGCGTGCAAAAGCTTTAATGTAGCTCATTCCTCGAAAAGTATAAGAGGTATTAACATGAAATTTTATAGGTTAATACAAAGACCTATGATAACACACAGATAAGAAACTTAGACAAATTTCACCAAGTCTCGCGGCAAATGTACCAAATCACGCAAAGTCACGTTTGCATATATCTCCAGTTGTAAGAAAGGCTCATGAAATATAAACATATCATTGTGTAGAACAATTATTCAGCTACAATACGGTACCTTGATTGTTAAAATCGGTCCACAAACAAAAAAGTTTTGTGCAAAGACCCAACCCACCTGTCTGAATTGCAATCTACTTATTTTGATGAAAATTACCTTAGTTTGCAATTAAAAATCAAGATTTCTAAAGATTTGCATACTTTCTTCAAAATAATGTGGTATATTTTAATTGGAAAACGATTATAAATACTATTAATACAATTTTTATCACAGATGAAACTTTTGTTTTTCAGTAGTTTATAAAATATAAGAGTTTGCCACGTGCTGAAATAAGGTATGATTTTAGCGTGTACAAAATCAAACAAAGTCACGTTTGCAAATATCTCGGATGGTAAGAAAACCTCCGGAAATATAAGCATATCATTGTGTAGCGCAACTATAAAGCTACAATTTGATACCTTGATTGTTAAAATCTGTTCACAAACAAAAAAGTTTTATGCAAAGAACCAAACCACCTATCAGAATAAAGTTCTCCTAGTGTTATACAGTAGTTTCTTATCTATGTGTTATCATAGGTCTTTGGTTAATAGGTCTCATTGAGGGAAAGGCCCCTACATGAGAACTATAATTCTTTAATTCAAAATTTTGGAGTTATGGCCCTTTATCATTTTCAAATATTTTTAATTTAGCTGGACAAGTACCAAATCAGTCGAGCGTTGGCGTCGCACGCAATTCTTGTTACCCTCTTCTGATTCATTCAAGTGTTGAGAAACTGTTTACCCATTCCCTCATAGGCTATTTTTAGACCCAAACTCTTTGAACAAATCTATCGAAAAGGAGCATTTACTAGAGAAAGGGAAACTTTTAGAATTGTGCATATTTGAAACCATTGTGAAAAATAGAGCATTGCTCCAAATGCTCTATTTATCACAATGGTTTCATAAAGTGACTATTACAAAGGCATCAATACGCGGGGATGGGTTAACTGAGTGGCAAATAGCCTGGATCCTGATGAGACACCAATCTTCTCAGTGTCTCATCTGTATCCAGGCTGTTTGCAAATGCTGGTCAGGTTGTGCTTAACCCTTTCCTTCATATAAATGCCTTTTCACACATTTGCAAACAGAGTAAACCCAGAACAGATGGCTCTAATAGGTTCATCAGAGTCTGCTCTGTTTGCTTTTGACATGTTATAGATCTAATTCTACACTTTTTGTCAAAGTAAAGAATTCCCCTGAAGACTTAACCCTTTCCCTGCTCTATGTTTATTTCAAATTTGCCTACTGAATATTCATGAACAAAATAGTTATAATGAAATATGGAAGGTAGAACATTGTAGCCATTTCAGAAACTAAAGAAACAGATCTATCAAATTCCATAAGCAAACAGAGCAGACCCTGATCAGACGGCTCCTATAGGAGCTGTCTGATCTGGGTCTACTCTGTTTGCAAATACTTGAAACACGTTTATATGAGGGAAAGGGTTAAAATTATAAAACTTCAGCTAACTCAGGGTCTAATCTGTTTGCTTTTTGACATGATATAGATGTAATTTTACACTTTTTGTCAAAGTAAAAACTTGAATGGGAAAGTTAAAATTCAGTCTGTCCATCAGGATTTTTTTTGTGTCTGGCATAATTAAAAGCATTTTACTACAGACATGAAACTTCATGAATATATTATTCAGGGTATGAACTTGTGCGCCTGGATATTTTCATACAACCCTAATTAACATTAATGGATTTATGGGCCTTGATTTTGTGAGCGTATGTATTTTAATGTTGTGTCGCATGTAACTCTGATAACTATTAGTGTTAGAATGATGAAACCTTGGAAATTTATTAATCAACATGTAAACGTGTACGCTTTGGTATTTTCATCCAACCGTAATGTTTATTACGGTTGGATGAAAATACCAAAGCGTTTAAACATTAAGAGAGTTATGGGCCTTAATATTTTTAAGCCTGTGTCGTATATTGAAGGTGGGAACATCTGTGTCCTATGGACAAAATTTCTATGGAATGTTTTACATACATAACAGTTCGAGCTACTGTATTTCAATTTTGATTGTTTTTGTTTCTACTGTATTTCAATTTTGAATGTTTTCGTTACAGCTACTGTATTTCAAGGGTATAGAACAAAACTTAGTTCCCTATATACGATGTGCAGACATAATCATCTATAGCATCTCCACTGCCCTAGTCTTTCATGCTGTAAGTACTGTAACTCTTGCCATACTTTGTGTACAGTTCTCTCCCTTGTCTGTATTGTATTGTTGTTCACATTCTGTTTACATATAATTAGGATCATCAACAAAATGATGAGCTATTGTGTAAACATTAATTCATTACTCCATAAATATGCCCTTTTACACCTTTGTAAACAAAGTAGACCCAGACATGCTTCTAGGAGGTGTCTGATCAGAGTCTGCTCTGCTTGTTTATTTATATGCTACACATCTGATTTTCTAATGCCATGGCAATAAATTTCCTTTTTTGATAGTTTAAATTTAAAATTGAGTTAATATTCATTATAGGCAGACGTTTGAAGGGGAGCCGTCTGATCAGGGTCTGCTCTGTTTGCTAATAGAAGTTGATAGGTCTGGTTCTTTAGTTTCTAAAATGGCTACAATATCCAGCATTTCATTTTCATTATAACTATTTTGTCCATGAATATTCAGTAGGTATTGAATTTTGAAACAAACATAGAACAGGGCAAGGGTTAATCAATATTTATGCATTAATTGATCTCTTCATGAATATTCGTCAATCCTAATTTTTATAAGATAAAATCTTCAAGGATTTTTTGGCTTATACAAAAAACTTTAGGATCAGATCTATATAATTTAATAAGACAGCAAACCCTGATCAGGAGCCATCTGATCTATGTCTACTCTGCAAAGGCGTGAAAAAGCATTTGTATGAGAGCATCTAATTTTTTTCCCTCATACACACTTTTCACATCTTTTCGAACAAAGAAGTCCCGGATCAGACAGCCCCTATAGAAGCCAGACATGTGATCTGGGTCTACTATATTTGAAAATGAAATGATATAAAAAGAAAATCAATTTCTGAACTTGTAAACAATTTCCCTTGATTATGTCATAATAAAGATTCAGCTAATTAACCCTTTCCTTCATATACATGTGTTTTCACACCTTTGCAAACAGAGTAGACCCATATTAGACCGCTCCTATAGGAGCCTTCTGATCAGGGTCTGGTCTGTTTGCTAATGGAATTTGATATACCTGTTTCTTTACTTTCAAAAATGGCTACGATGTTCTACTTTCCATACATGTATTTCGTTATAACTATTTTGTCCATCAATATTCAGTAGGTATTGAAAATTATTGGAATAAATATAGAACAGGGAAAGGGTTAATATCCATGGAGTCAGTATTTCATTATGACTACCAATATGACCAATAAAGGGTTAAGGTTCAAATAATACTACAAAGATGTGATTATTAATAACCTCTGCAAGCAGTTTTGATCCAGATGAGACATCAATTAGCCCTTGACTTAAACTCTTGCCCCGTAGAATATGTAAGAAATGATGGCATTATGAATATCTTTTAGCTGATTTTTATGCCCTACCTCCCCTCGGATCAAAGGGCGGGGTAAGGCATATTGTTTTTTGCCCTGTCTGTACATTGGCTTGTGGACAACTTTAACGTTGGCAATACTTTTGTAGCCATTGCATATACATACTTCAAACTTGGCATGCATGTGCATCTTATGGAGGCGAACATTTTTCGGGGTGACTTATTAAGATCAAGGTCAAATTGGGGGCATAGTGTTTCACAAACACATCTTGTTTATAATGACCTTTGGACACAGGAGTTTTGTATAGGAAGAAACTGCAGAGTCAGATCTATTGTAATTTCATAAAGCAAACAGAGCAGAGCCTGAGCAGACTGCTTCTACAGGAGCCATCTGATCTGGTTCTACTCTGCAAAGTATGTAAATATGTGTGTGTGAGGGAAATGGTTAAGCCTTTTCTTTGCCTTTGCAAACAGAACAGATGGCTCCTGTAGGAGCTGCTGAGCAGGGTCTGCTGTGTTTGCTTATGATATGATATAGATATGATTCCACACTTTCTACCATGACCTAAAAGTCCTGTATCCATGTACTATTATAGAAGATAATCTAATCAATATTTATGCTATCATTTTTTCTTAGATTAGTCATTTGATGTAAGCCACTGAGGAAGACTTTGCATTTTTCAGGCTGTGTTAGAACCACATAACCTCAGGCCGGCCTACTGGAATTTCCTGCTCAAGGTCACTGAGAATAGGTAAAATCTGTCTGTATTACTCAACATTTTGAATCAGCTTGAATGCTTCTCTTATCCATCTGTCTGTTCTTCATGTTTTTTGTGTTACCTGTCTTTCAGAGATCCAGATAAGATGTGTAAGTTAGAACATTTTCAAGAATAAATTCTTACCCTATGGTGTGACCACTGTTTAGAATTGTCTCGAAGAGACGATCTTAAAGAGTGGTCACAACATAAGGGTTGGTGGAGAAATGATGATTTTAGTATTTGAGTATGTACATTTATCTGTTACTCTGTCTGTCAAGCTTTTTCATTACACTTTTTTCATCGCACTGATTTTGTCACCCTTTGACTGGCAGATCAGGTCACTGATAGCAGGATAAGGCCTAATGTTCACAGGCATATGAACAGAAGAATTGGTAGCCTTGACAGAAACTAGAATTAGGTCACTATAACTCCATAAGCAAACAGCAGACCCTGATCAGATGACTCCTATGGGATCTGTCTGATCCAATCTACTCTGTTTGCAAAGATATTAACCCATTCCCGCATATTGACACCTTTTGATACTTCTGTAAAAGTCACTTTATGAAACCATTGTGATAAATAGAGCATTTGCTCCTGTGGAGCAAATGCTCTATTTATCACAATGGTTTCAAAACTACACAGTTCTGAAAATAAATTTCCTTTTCTCTAGATAATGCTCCTTTTTGTTAGATTTAATCAAAGAGGTTAGGACTAAAAGTAGCATAAGTGGGAATGAGTTAAAAGGCATATTTACAGAGTAAAGGATTAATGATAAAGCCATGGTCAGTGTTATTATTGGTGTGTATATTTTGTTTTGTAGATTTGCCGTTATGAACAGGCGACTGCTGGATCCGTATGTGACCAACTGCTCAAAGATCGCGCCCGACTTCTGGCCGGACTACGACATGAGATACACTGACCTTGTGAAACCCTCCTGATGGATTCCTGTATCATTGCCTCATGTGATAGAAATGCTGGGGACCAGAAAATACCAAGTGATGTAGCATCATTAGACCAAGTGTCCTTCATCTTCAGTGTCTGTGTTATAAATTGAATTGATCCTCATCTTGAGAATAGATATTTTTGAGACTTTCCAAATAGTATCGGAGGATTTGATAAGATGTCTAAATACACCTCAAGAAAGTTTCCATGTTAGAAATAGGTTGACTCTAACTCCTGTTTGTATGTATGGTCCCTTGAAGAGATATCGGGGTTAAACTGTATATCAAATACAGAGCTTCAGATAAAAGTTTGTACTCAAATACTAAAATCGTCATTTCTCCACCAAACCCTGTGTTGTGATCACTCTTTAGAATCGTCTCTTTGAGACGATTCTAAAAAGTGGTCACAACATAAGGTTTGGTGAAGAAATAAAGAAGCTACTCTTAAAAATGTTTTAATTTACGTATCTTACCTGGACCTCTGTCAAATACTTAAATCAGAGTTTCTGCCCCACTATGTTGTAAAAAATCTTTAGAAATCTAAAGTGATGACAACATAGGGGTTTATTGAGAAATGAAGGAACTATTCTTCAAAAATTGTTAAAGACTTTCAATTCTGAATTTTCAAATAGACTACCGGTATTCCAGAATTCAAACAGTTCAAGCTTACTTCGAATATTCAGGGATTTTATTTTTTCTTGAAATAAAAAGTATAACATGACAAACTGTGGAAACCCCGACAAGGAGCCCTCTCATCTGGGTCTACACTGTTTGCAAAGGATATATAATGACTTGTTTCCCTCACTGAAGGGGTTAAAAGCATTTCTGCTTTTGGTTTCAAAGGTTCTCCTAATTTTTAATAGTCCTATCTTAACTGTCTCTGAAAGGGTTCAGGCAATTTCATGTGATGAGGTGAAATAACATTTGTTTTACCAAGCCAATATCTGTGAAATCATACCTGCTGTTTGAGTATATCTGACTTGTTGACTAACTGTCTGTCATATGTATATGAACTATTCCATGACAAAACCTGTATTAATTTACTGTAAACTATATTTGCCCAGACCAGCAACCAAGTCTTCTCTATGGCGACTCATGTTGATTTCAATTGTTTTCCGAGGTAGAATACAAATGTATAAAACAAAACACTGCTAATGTGATATGTATATACACTTTGCCTGATAGAGACATCTTTCGTTGACTTTGCAAATAGAGTAGACCCATATCAGATAGCTCTTGTAGGAGCTGTTTTACCAGGGACTGCTGTTGGTTTATAATGTAGACCCATATCAGATGGCTCTTGTAGGAGCTGTCTCACCAGGGACTGCTGTGGGTTTATATGTTGCAGATTCTTTACTGTTTGCCATGGCAATAATTTTCCTTATTTTGTTTTTTTTAACCCTTTCGTCCATAAATATGCCTTTCTACTCCTTTGCAAACAGAGTAGACCCAGATCAGACGGCTCCTATAGGAGCCGTCTGATCAGGGTCTGCTCTTTTTGCTTATGATATAATATAGATATGATTTTACAGTTTCTTCCATGGCCAAAGATTAATGTGTCAATGTTCTATTATAACAAATTAATCTAATTTATATTCATGACATCATTATTTCTTACATAAATATTCATGGAGGAAAGTGTCGTACTAATTGATATTCATAATGACCAAAGTCAGGTAAACATGTGGTGACTGATCTAGGTTTACACTGCTGGCAATACACTAATACATTAGAACCTGTCTTAATTCTTTACTCCATGAATATTCATGTCAGAATAATGACATCATGAATATTAATTAGATTAATTGTTGCAATAGCACCTGGACATAGGAATGTTTGGTCATTACAGAAACTGTAGGATTATATCTATATTATTTAATAAGCAAAAAGAGCAGATGGGAGTCGTCTGATTTGGGTTTACTCTGTTTGCAAAGGCGTAGATAATGGAGTAAACGGTTAAAAAACCCATCAAAAAAGAGGTCTGTAAGACAGGTGGTAGCTTAATGCAGGTCAAAAGTAATGCAGAGAGCTTCTATAGTAGTTTTCTGCATTACTTTTGCACTGACTATTAAGCAACCACATGCTTTTTAAGATACCTGTGTTCTATCACTATAAGTTCACTTAACCATTTCCTTCATGTAAACACCTTTTCATGCATTTGCAAGACCGAGATCAGATGGCTCTTCAGTCTGATCAGGGTCTGCTCTGTTTGCTTATGAAGTTATAATAGATATGACTCTACAGTTTTCACCAATACCAAATAATCGTGCGTACATATACCATTATAAAAATTCTGTTAATAAATATGCATAATATCATTATTTCTTACATGAATATTGAACAGGAAGAAGGGTTAAGACAGGTTCTATTGTACTTGGTTTGTCACTACAACTAACTTACTCTCGTGTTGTGTACCACAAAGACATTATATTATGAAATACATTTTCTATATAAAATACTTGTGTCACTCAAAAAGCTGATAAGTCTTTGTAAATGGCTTAACCCTTTCCCAGTTCTACGTTTATTTCAAATTTTAGTACCTACTGCATATTCATGGACAAAATAGTTATAATTGAATATGGAAGGCAGAACATTGTATCCATTTTAGATAGTAAGGAATCAGATCTATCACATTCCATTAGCAAACAGAGCAGACCCAGATCAGATGGCTCCTATAGGAGCCGTCTGATCTTGGTCTACTCTGTAAATGTGTGAAAAGGTGTTTATATGAGGGAAAGGGTTAAACCTTTAAGAAAACCTATGTAAGAAATAATAAATAATATATGTATGAATATGAGTTCATTTAACCCTATCCCAGGTCTATGTTTATTCCAAATTTTGATACCTACTGAATATTAATGAAACAGATCTTTCAAATTCCATTAGCAAACAGAGCAGACCCTGATCAGACGGCTCCTCTAGGAGCCGTCTGATCTGGGTCTTCTCTGTTTGCAAATGTGTGAAAGAAAACACGTTTATATGAAGGAAAGGGTGAATATATACCATGGCATATGAACAAGTAAAGTGTTGGCCCAGGTAAAATCTGTAAAATCATATCTATATAATTCCATAAAAAAACAATGCAGACTGTGATCTGACGGCTCCTACAGGGGCCATCAGATCTAGGTCTACTCTGTTTGCAAAAGCGTTCTATTTTGCATATGAAATTAAATTGATGTGCTTCTTGTTTCTGCCATGGTAAAAAATCCCATTTTCTTAATATCATTATAATTCAGCCACTTGATATTCATCCAGTCATCATTTCTTTCATGGGTTAAGGCAAAACAAAGTTTGAAATCAGTCATACTAAAAAATGAGCGTATTCAAATTTTAACCTCATTCTCTCCTAGACTAATTTTAGACCAAATGAACAAATCTACCGAAATGGAGCATTAACTATAGAAAAGGAGAATTTCAGAATGTGTAGTTTTGAAACCATTGTGATAAATAGAGCATTTGCTCCTATGGAGCAAATATTTTATGATCTATTTATCACAATGATTTCAAAATGTGATGTTTACAGGGGTGCCCAAATGCGTCACTAGGAGGGAATGTGTTAATATTTTAATGGAGAGCCAGTGATAAATGAGCAAAATACAAATACTGACATAATCATTTTCCCACCAAACTGTATGTTGTGACAATGCTTTAGTCTTCAAGTTTTCAGAAAGGTTGAAATTTTAACTATTTCAGTCTATGTGTATACCCACCCTGAAAGGTTGATCACTTGATCTATTTACAATATCAGTAATTATTACTGATAGCTGAGCATACTACAGTAAAACCCCTCTAATGCGACCAGCAAAAAGAAGCATAATTCACAGTGGCAAAGGCAGGTGGTAGCTTACTGCAGGACGAAAGTTATGCAGAACTTTCGTCCGGCATTAAACAACCACCTGCTCATGAAGACAGCCATGTTTGTTCATTAAGTGGTCGTATTAGAGGGGGTTTTCCTGTATATTAGTTCTATCATTTTCTGTGCCTAGAAGATGGATCAATCTATGCTTTATTAAATTCTGCTTAATTGCCTTCGAGACAGGTTAATCAGTCCATGATCGTATCACAAACTATTTTTAGGGTGCCCTGTCAATAGAGGTTTAATGGGAGTTTTGTACATAGGTAAAATTATAATGATTAAGTATTTTGATAATTTATTTTTTCTTTTCAGTGATTGATAGTATTGTTTGCTTTAAAATGATTTCTGGAATTTTTTAAATTCATTTGTTTTCATTGATTGTTGCTGAAAAGTTTTTAAATCAAAGGAGTGTTAAAAAATTTGATCCTAGAGTCATCTCAAACAAAAGCGTTTTCATGCCTTTGCAAACAGAGTAGATCCAGATCAAATAGGCTTTTGTAGGAGCCTTCTGATCCGGGTCTGCTCTGCTTGTTTATGAAATTATATAGATCTTGTTCTCTAGTTTCTACCAATACCAAAATAACATGCTTTATGTTATTCTACCTAAAAGAAGCATTAACTAGAGAAAAGGAAAATGTTAGAATTGTGTAGTATTGAAACCATTGTGATAAATATGCAAATGCTCTATTTATCACAATGGTTTCAGGACGTGACTATTACAGAGGCATAGAAAGGCGTATTTATGGAGAAAAGGGTTATGCGGCCATCAAAAAAGAGGTCTAATTATCTGTAAGTCAGGTGGTAGCTTTCTGTATTACTCTTACCCTGCATTAAGCAATCACCTGCTTTTTAAGACTCCTGTGTTCAATAAGATAATGGCCACTTAGAACAGGTTCTGCAGTACTGTCATTATTTCTGACATAAATATTCATGAGGGAAAGGGTAAATCATCCTGTATACACATAGAGTATGGCACATTTGTAATATCTTTAGTATAGATGTAAAACTGTTTGTTTCTTTTGTTCTTGTTGCCATATGGGAATATTTATATATATATATCAAAGATTATGTAGAACTATTGTAAATAGATAATCAGAATAGTATTAATAATTATTTCACCATCTGAGTTCTCTTAACCCATTCCCTCATAAGCTATTTTTAGATCCAACCTCTTTGAATAAATCTACCGAAAAGGAGCATTTACTAGAGAAAACGAAAGTTTCAGAATTCTGTAGTTTTGTAACCATTGTGATAAATAGAGCATTTGCTCCACAGGAGCAAATGCACTATTTATCACAATGGTTTCACAAAGTAACTTTTACAGGAGCGTCAAAAGGCGTCAATATGCTGGAATGGGTTAATTATACACATAAACAAAGAGAAATGGGGTACAAGTATATTTATATAAAATGTATTAGCTAGAAATTCGACAATGACAATTTCATACTATAAACTTGTCTTCCTGAATTTATATTTTTTAAGATTTTAAATTCTATGAATGAATTTGTTATAACTTTTGAAAACAGCTCCCATACCTTATTAGATACAATGGATTATATAGTTATAACATTCACAAAGAATTTTGGGCCAGATTTGACAACATTCTATGTTGCTGTGATACGTATTCTAAACGTGATACTTTCTCCTCATACTTTCTCCTTGGAATACATGTCAGCGTTCTGCTTTTGATATGGTGTTTAATACATGTATTAGCAAGAAGGAGTGACCTGTCGTTTTTATTGATAGATTTGGTTTTTACCAAACTATTCCATTCTATAGGAGCAAATGCTCTGTTTATCACAATGGTTTCACAAAGTGACTTTTACAGAGTCGTCAATATGAGGAAATGGGTTAACGGAGTCCATTAGCTCTGTTTGCTGATGATATACTATAGATATGACCCTACAGTTTCTGCCATAGCCTTAACTTCTCCTTTGTCCATGTGCTATTCTAACAATTAATTGAATCAATTAATTAATATTCATGATGTCGTTATTACTAATATGAATATTGATGGAGTAAAGGGATAACCTTTTCAATGCTTATTTTTAAAGTGGAATGCCCCATCATTGTTAACCATTTGCACCATTTAATGCTTTTGCAAACAGAGTAGACCCATATCATCTGATCAGGGTCTACTCTGTTTGCTTATGGAGTTATATAAATCTGATTATACTGTTTCAGCTTTGGCAAAATACATCATTATAAAAAATAATCTACAGTAAAACGTCTCTATAACGGCCACTAAATTGTAATAATTAGTTGGTATTTAGGGTAGGTGGTTGCTTAAAGCAATATGAAAGTAAAACAGAATGCTCCTGGAGCGTTCTGTTTAACTTTCACCTTTGCTTAAAGCAACCACCTGCCTTTAACACAAACTATTTGATGTAATTTAGTGGCCAATATTCATGATGTCATCATTTCTTCCTTGAATATTCTTGGGAGTAAAGGGTCAACTGATGATGGAACATTCCACTTTTAAATCTATATTCAAAGGTTTAACTTCATACTGTTTTTATCAATTGACTGTTTGAAAATTTGACTTCAATGAAACAGCCGATACCTTAATTACCCAAAGTATGCAAACAGCCATAACTAGGCAAATAGTGCAGACCCAGATCAAACTTATCCTGAATGAGCACTTTGATTAGGGTCTACACTATTTGCTATATCTTCAAAATTGTGCCGTCTGATTTTAAAGTTGTTGGGGGGGGGGGGGGGGGGGGGGGGGTTGAGTGTCTGAATACTCAGGGTAATTACGGTATAACAACAAATTCAAACAGTTCAGATAAGTTGTTAGAAATGTAGGATCAGACTGTGTGAGCCTTTTTGTAGAATATGACAATCCATATAGCCAAATAATTTATTAGATTTTAGTTCTATTTGATAGTATAACATAGTATGTTTGAGTTGTGTGCAACATGAAGAATGAGTTGCTTCCTATTGTTTGCATTTGTTTAAAAATGTGAATTAAGTAAGGTATGAAGTATTTTTTATTGGTTTACATAGTGCGTCTTTGTATACATATGAATGAATTACAAATACTCATTGTGATTTAAAGACGGCTATCAACATGTGAATGAAATAAATGATAAAAAAACTGATGATTTTTACCTATTTAGAGTTCTCCCTATGACATGTTTTCCTTTCTTTCTTTGCACACTAGTGGCGATTTTTAGATTGTATATGCAAACAATTTGGATAAATTTTAGACACAAAGAAAATGATCTTATCAGGATCTGAACTGGACACTACTTTCCCCCTTTCCTTTGTACTAACACTTTTTCACGTCTTTGCAAACGGAGTAGACGGGCCAGATCAGGAGCCATCTATTTGCTTATGAAATTGTAATACAGTCATGTAGATCTTATTAACTGTTGAATATTCATGCAAGAAATAATGACATCTTGAATAGCTGTATTAATGGCATACGTATTGGTAGAAACTATAGAGTCAGATCCATTATAATTCCATATTAAAGCAGACAAGAGCAGACCCTGATCAGATGGTTCCAACCAATACCAATACGTTTATTTGTAGTTAAAGGCCTCCGGTCCAGAATACAATACAATGTTACAGCAATTTGTATAGTGATACAAATACAAATACATATTATCATTTATATACAGACGCACTGAACGTTCACTTGAACACAAATAACGGCAATTACTGCAAGTGATCTCATACTATTACATGCTATTAACCTTTGATGTTAGTCTACTCTGTTTGCAAAAGGGATGAAAAGGCGTTTATAAGAAGTAACGGGTTGGATTTTCAACAATTTTATTTCTCACGCAACTTAAAAAGAAAAACAAAAATATTTCTATCTCCACAATACATTCAATTTATGCTTATAATGCTAATCCGTAAACCAGAATGATTAAGGCCCCTGGGAAAAGAGAGCATTCACACAAGCTATGATTAACACTTGCAATGTTAGCACAACACAAGTACGACAAACAGCTTGGATCCAGATGAGATACCAAATAAGTCAGCATTTCATTAGGATTCAAATTATTTGACACTGAGACAATATTTTCTTGGTCCAGCAGATCGAATTTCAAGCAGACTATTTTTCAGTATGATAACAGTTACAAATGGTACCACATTTCAAAAACATACTTGCGAACTCTGGACATAATTATGAGTCTTAAGCAGGTGGTTGCTTAATGCAGGGCAAAAGTTAAAACAGGCTCTATTGTAAATGAACAAAACAAATAGTGTTGACTCTGATCAGCCGCCTCATTGAAAGATAAATACGAAATATTACCAAAGAATGCATTTCTGTGTAGTCCAATCACATGTGCAAAAGTTGCATGTGTAAAAGCCGTTTTGAATGAGACCAATGGTAGTCGGATGCAGGTTGTTAAACACACAACTCGGAGCGATTCAACTACAAGGATAGTCATATTGTAGTCATAGAGTGCATATATATATATATATATATATTGAAAAGATAAACTGATACCACTGGTGTAGCTTTACATTTTTATTCCCGACCGGTTTCGTTAATACTTATTCCCCTGATGAGTATTAACGAAGCTGGTCGGGAATAAAAATGTAAAGCTATACTAGTGGTGTCAGTTTATCTTTTCAATATAATTTTCTTGTTCTGGACTTTCTTTTTACACCTGTCAAAACACACTGAAACTGTTTGATTTAGAAAATGTTTCTGACATTACAAATAAAAATGGTGGCATCTGGTTCTGGATGATCCATATTGTTGAATTTCCGTAACTCAAGAACAGTTTTGCTTACCTGGAAATTTTGGTCTAATCACGATAGACCTTCATCAGCTGATTACACCAATATATCCTGGTAAAACATTCATCAATAATTTTTTGATGTATTGGATAGACAAATAACACTTCCATTTTGGATAGAAAACAGGTATACAATAAAATGGGTCAACACTCACCAGGAAGCTAGTTGTCAACTACTGCTTCATACAATGTATCCCCTGATCACACACAACAGTTCAAATGTGATGGCTGGTCTTAGTCTTTATTGTTTACAACATATACAGGTTGGTTTTTATACACAATGAAGTGCAAATGACAGAAGTAAAGATACAGGGTGTCATGAGAAATGTGACTAGCAAGCATGAAGATACAAGTAAGGGATTTCAATCACATTATCTTTCCTTCATGGAAACTGGAATACAGGAAACAAATGTACTGGCATTTGCAAACAATGCAGACCTGAATCATTGAATAACTGTTGTAACTTCATGATCTTGTCCAGTCATGATTGGTTTTAACAATTAAACAAGAGTGTGTTTGTGAAACACTTATGCACCCGACCTTTGACCCTGAATTATGACCTTTGACCAATGGACCAGGGAGCTGAACGCGACACATCCTCTTTGTGTGGTGAACATTTGTGCCAGGTTATTTTGAAATTCATTCACAGATAAAACAGTTACAGAAGAGACACGAAATTTGGGACGGAAGGACGGACAATCATAGGCTATTTTTAGATGCAACCTCTTTGTGTCTGAATACTCAGGGTAATTAGAGTATTCAACAAATTCAAACAGTTCAGATCATCAGTTGTTAGAAATGTAGGATCAGATTGTGTGAGCCTTTTTGTAGAATATGACAATCCATATAGCCAAATAATTTATTAGATTTTAGTTCTATTTGATAGTATAACATAGTATGTTTGAGCTGACTGTGCAACCTGAAGAATGAGCTGTCTCTCTTTGTTTGCATTTGTTTAAAAATGTGAATTAAATAAGGTATGAAGTATTTTAGCTCACCAGAGCACAAAGTGCTCAGCATGAGCTTTTGTGATCGCCTGATGTCCGTTGTCGTCCATCGTCGACAATTTGAACCTTTAAAAATCTTCTCCTCTGAATCTACAAGGTTCTCAGCTTTCATCTTTGGCACATAGCATCACTTGTAGGTCCTCTACAAAAGTTATATAAATAATGTCCCTTGGATCAAAATTGGCCCCGCCCCAGGGATGCCTGGTTATCTATAGAAACATAGTGAAAACTTCTCCTTTGAAACTGGAAGGTTCTCAGCTTTTATACATGGCACATAGCATCATGTTCAGGTCCTCTACAAAAGTTACATAAATTATGTCTCTGGGGTCAAAATGTGCTCCCTCAAATGGGTGCCAGGTTTTCAATAGAAACATATAGTGATAACTTTGAAAATCCTCTCCTCCGACTGTCTGGTGAGCCATCATGGCCCTCTTGTTTATTGATTTACATAGTGCGTCTTTGTATGAATATGGAATAATTACAAATACCCATTATGATTTAAAGATGGCTATCAACATGTGAATGAAATAAATGATTAAAAAACCCACTTTGATGATTTTTCATTTATTTACAGTTCTCCCTATGCGCACTAGTGGTGATTTTAGATTGCATATGCAAACAATTTGGATAAATTTTAGACGCAAAGTAAATTATCTTATCAGGATCCAAACTGGACACAACTTTCCCCCCTTTCCTTCATATAACACTTTTTCATGTCTTTGCAAACAGAGTAGACCCAGATCAGGAGCAATCTGTTTGCTTATGAAATTGTAATAGTCATGTAGATCTTACTTAACTGTTGAATATTCATGCAAGAAATCATGACATCTTGAATAGCTGTATAAATGGCATACGTATTGGTAGAAACTATAGATTCAGATCCATATTAAAGCAAACAAGAGCAGACCCTGATCAGATGATCAGATCTGATGCCTTCGATTTTAGTCTACTCTGTTTGCAAAAGGGATGAAAAGGCATTTATAAGAAGGAAAGGGTCAATATAACTGAGTTGGATAGTTGAAAAAAATACAAGCAAAAACTAAATTTTCAACAACTTTATTTCTCACGCAACTTAAAAAGAGTAACAAAAATATTTCTATCTCCACAATACATTCAATTTATGCTTATGATGCTAATCCGAAAACCAGAATGATTAAGGCCCCTGGGAAAAGAGAGCATTCACACAAGCTATGATTAACACTTACCATGAAAAGCACAATACAACAAGCATTTGCATACAGCTTGGATCCAGATGAGATACCAAATAAGTCAGTGTTTCATTAGGATTTAAGCTGTTTGACACTGAGACAATATTTTCTTGGAAATTACAAGTCCAGCAGATCGAATTTCAAGCAGACTTCATTTTTTCAGCACGATAACAGTTGGAAATGGTACCACATTTCAAAAACATACTTGTGAACACTGGACATAATTATGAGTCTTAAAAAAGTAGGTGGTTGCTTAATGCAGGGCAAATGTTAAGACAGGCTCTATTGTATATGAACAAAACAAATGCATGTAATGTTGACTCCGATCAGCCGCCTCATTGGAAGATAACTACGAAATATTACCATAGAATGCATTTCTATGTAGTCCGATCACTTTGAGTTCACTTAGAGTTGCATGTGTAAAAACCATATAGAATGAGACCAGTGGTAGTCTGATGCAGGTTGTTATACACGCAACTTGGAGCGATTCAACTACAAGGATAGTCATAGTATGGTCATATTCCGTTTATTATATACTTTTCATGTAAAATCTTAACAAAACATTAACTATATTTATATTACAGCTTCAGCAGTATACAACAACAATACATGATGTTACGCTATGATGTCACCTATAGAACTGGACGTCACCTATCAAAACACACTGAAACTGTTTGTTATAGAAAATGTTTCTGACATTACAAATAAAAACGTTGGCATCTTATTCTAGATGATCCATATTGTTGAATTTTCATAACCCAAGAACCATTTTGCTTACCTGGAAATTTGGTCTAATCACTAGACCTTCATCAGCTGATTACACCAATACATCCTGGTAAAACGTTCATCAATAATTTTCTGATGTATTGAATAGACAAATAACACTTCCATTTTGGATAGAAAACAGGTATACAATAAAATGGGTTAACACTCGCCATGAAGCTAGTTGTCAACTACTGCTTCATACAATGTAGACCTTGATCACACACAGCATTTCAAATGCGATGGCTGGTCTTAGTCTTTATTGTTTACAACATACAATGGTTCGGTTTTACACGCAATGAAGTGCAAATGACAGAAGTAAAGATACAGGGTGTCATGAGAAATGTGACTAGCAAGCATGAAGATACAATTAAGGGGTTTCAATCACATCATCTTTCTTACATGGAAACTGGAATACAGAAAACAAATTTCACTGGCATTTGCAAACAATGCAGACCTGAATAAATGAATAACTGTTGTAACTTCATGATCTTGTCCAGTCAAGATTGGTTTTAACAATAAAAATATTCATTGGCAAAAAGTGTATATCCAGATCTACTCATAACAAAGGATCACTCTAGTTTTGTTTTAATTCCATCCAGTAGAATCTACATAAATGACCGCATAATTAATTACCCTATACTCCATAAATACCTTTGCAAACAGAGTAGACCCAGATTGGATGGCTCATATATGAGCAGACTGATCAGGGTCTGCTCTTGCTCTGTTTGCTTATGAAATAACCCTTTCCCTCATATAGATATGATTTCACACATTTGCAAACAGGTTAGATCCAGATCAGACAGCTCCTGTAGGAGCCGTTTGATCAGGGTCTGCTCTGTTTGCTAAAACAATTTGATAGATATGTTTCTTTAGTTTCTTAAATAGCTACAATAACCAACCTTCTATATTTCATTATAATTTTTTTGTCCATGAACATTCAGTAGGTATTACATTTGAAATAAACACAGAACAGGGAAAGGGTTAATATAGATTACAGCTTCTGCAATGATCAAAAATGTCTGGACTCATATGCCATCATAGAAAATATTATCTAGTTAATATTCATAATGTCATTATTTCTTATATGAATATTCATGGAGTAAAGGGTTAAAGACCCAACAATTTGACTTTTTCTGAGTGGCCATTAAAGAAAGTAATAACTGTATGTGCAACAAATTCACTTTACATGCACATGATAGGGGAACAACAAACTGCAAAATCACAACATTTACAACAACACCTGATAATGCTTAAGAATATATGTATCACAGAGAATCTTCTCTAACAACAAAGGTATCACAGATAAAAAATGGACAGTGATAGTCTAAAAGCTCTTAACAATTGCAGATAGATGTTAAATAATCTAATAATGCTATAAATAATTGGATCTACAACAGTATAACCTCAGTATAGCGGTATCTACAGTAATCTAATTTTGCTTCTTTAACCCATTTCCTCATATTACCGCCTCTGTAAAAGTCCCTTTTTAAAAACCATTGTGATAAATAGAGCATATGTTCTATATACCACAATGGTTTAAAAACTACACAATTCTAAAACTACACAATTCTAAAATTTGATTTATTTTTTCTGGTAAATGTCCCTCTTCAGTAGATGTATTCAAAGAGGTTCAACAGCTTCAATACTTAATGAAATAATGCAGGGTCCAAATTCCAATCTTGATGTGAGGTCAAACTGACAGATACATTTATATGTATATACTGAGGGTAAACCAACCGGTATACATTTTCTGGAGAAGCCAGTAATTAAGGCACTATTTATTTTTTATTATACCTCACATGAATTTTCTATACAAATTTTCAAATTACCTGACATGAAACCATTTTTTATGTTCTATGCAATGTTATCTCACCAGGGTAAAGTTACGAAGGAGGTAACTACGGACAACTATTTATATAGATCATCGAGTGCTTATTAAATTGTGTGAATGACATCATCAAACGCTTGCACTTTTATCACCAAACAACATTTGACAGTTTGTTTTTGTCTAATAGTCTTTATTGCTGATAAAATTGATTGTAATGTTGGTATAATAAAATATATATCGCATCCCATGGAAGGTGACAGCACGTATTGTCAACCCTCAATATGGTAATGTCAAAAACCAACCTTGGGTTGACAATAATATGTGCTGTCACCTTCCATGGGATGTGATATCTATATAATACAGAGGCAATATTCTCACTGGGTTATTATTTACCTTGAGCAATACATTGAATAGAATTGTTGTGTATAAGAATAACTCTTTGATACAAGTAATACTGTTACTGGACATTTACAACAGTGTATCAATTCAGTGCCTTCTTTAACCCTTTCCCTTTTGAATATAATCATGTAAGAATTAATGACATCATGAATATTTATTTTAGAATATGCACACAGAATTTTTTGGTATAAATAGCAGTTGTAGATTCAGATCTATCATAATTTGATAAACAGGTCAGACCCTGATCTGGGTCTACTCTGTTTGCAAAGACATGAAAAAGAATTTGTATGAAGGAAAGCATTAACCAAACATACTGAACTAACGTGGCACCACTTTCACCCTTTCCTTCATAAAATTATAAATGATTTTATACACATTAACAAACAGAGTAGACCCAGATCAGACAGCTCCTATAGGAGCAGTCTGATCAGGGTCTGCTCTGTTTGCAAATGGAATTTGATAGATGATCCTTTACTTTCTAAAATGGCTACAATGTTCTACCTTCCATATTTCATTATACTTATTTTGTCCATGAACATTCAGTAAGTATTGAAATGTTGAATAAACACAGAACAGGGAAAGGGTTAATAACCATGACTTAGACTGACATAGTAGCAAACAGTGTATACCCTGATCAGTCAGCTCCATCAGGACCTGTTTGATCTTGGTTTGCACTATATGTCCACGTTTGTCTGTGTGAAAACCTAGGTTAATTATTGTATTCTGCAGAACCTCGTCTTTATGACATTTGTCCCTAGAATTATACTGAAATATATTACAACCCTCTTTCCACATTAAAACAATAAATTTAAACCTACATTATTCAGCCGCTACTAGCTGAAGAAGAAAAGGTGAATCCTAAAAGCAAGTGCTTGCCTTATGCAGGGCAAAATACAGAAAGTTCCCTTTCTTCTACATTCAGCCATCTGTCTTAAATGCCAACATTAAGACCTATTTTGAGTGTTTTACATAGATTTTACTGTATCTGTATTTCATGAAAATATCAAATTATCTAATTAGGGATAATGGTGAAAGATCAAAAGTACTTTTTTTTATCTTCATCCTAATCAATTCTATAATTTAAACAGATTTCATAATATAAGACTGATTCCATATTAACCCTTTCCCTGTTGAATATTCATCTGAGAAATGACATCTTGAATATTCTACTTAATTTTTATAATGTATTTTCAAGGGGAATTTTATGCTACATATAATTCCCCAAGCAAACAGAGCAGACCCTGATGTGATGGCTCCTACCAGGAGCTATCTGACCTGGGTCTACTCTGTTTGCAAAGGCATGAAAAAGTGTTTATATGAGGGAAAGGGTTAAAGAAATTCGTTACTAAAGTAACAAAGTAACATATTTTGCTTTGTAAATTATTGTCATTCAGCTCCTACATCTACAGGCACTTGTTGCTGGTTTTCTTCTAAGGTTTTCACTACCACAGGATCAGACACATCATATGGGTACTGTGGCTCTAAAAATGTGACTATTCTCTGTAATGGGCGAAGCCCACCCTTACGGGGTGGGGGCCTTGGGTATGGAGGTTTCTGGTCCTCAGGGTACTGGCGTTTCTTCTGAATTTGTAACTCTTTGTCCACTTCATCGTGGGTGTAGCGAGTGTGAGACCACCTGTCAAAGTTTATCTGTGTTTTGTTGAACAATCCAATCATTCTTTTTCTGGAATAGAAAAGTTAAAAAACGTTCATTTACAATGCTGGCATCGTTACAGCTGCTACTAGGACAAACACTCTTACCATCCATACAGCTATGAGCCCAGCTGTACAAAATACAACCTTTGAATAATGTAAACAGTGCTGACCCAGATCAGGGACATACATTTAAATCATCTAAAGCAATCATTAACTCATTCCCTCATATTGATTCCTTTTGACACCTCTGAAAAAGTCACTTTTTTAAACCATTGTGATAAATAGAGCATTTGCTCCATTGGAGCAAATGCTATATTTATCACAATGGTTTCAAAACAACACAATTCTAAATTTTTCCTTTTCTCTAGTAAATGCTCCTTTTCGGTAGATTTATTCAAAGAGATTGGATCTAAAAATAGCCTATGAGGGAAAGGGTTAAAAAGAAATCTAAATCTGAGTCTTACAGGTGAAAATGCAGGTGAAAAGTAATACAGAAAACTCCTGTAGGAACTTTCTGCATTACTTCTGTCCTGTATTAAGCAACCACCTGCTTTTAATAATTTCTACGCTGATAATATAATTGGCTATTTAAGACAGGTTCTACCGTATTTCGAATACTAAATTTGTAATATCTCCACCAAACCCTATGTTGTGACCACTCTTTAGAATCATCTCAAAGACATGATTCTAAAGAGTGGTCACAACCTAGGGTTTGGTGGAGTAAAAAAGATTTTTTTCTTGAAAAAAAGAGTTTTATTTACACATCTTGACTCTGCCTCTGTACTCTTATGGTGTAGATCCTGATCAGATGTGTTTTATATCTGCTGGTTGATCTTGGTCTACACCATTGTCTGCTATATGAAATGGCTGCTTTTCACACAGCAGTATTCATACTGATTTTTATACAATGCTAATATCAAAATGGAAAATTTTAACAAATTTCACATGAAATATTCTACTCCTCTATATATATCATTTAAGAATATTACAAATATTAATTATTATTTAGATATATGGACATGCCAATAGTTTAAAGTGCAAGATTGTGAACTACAAAGCTGATATTAGAATGACATACAGAATAGCCTCACTATTTTAAACATTTATTTGACACTAATACAGGTGGCAGCTTAATGCAGGTTGAAAGTCAGACAGAAAGCTCCTCTTCAAAATTTATCACCCTGTATGAAGCAGCCACCTGTCTAAAAAGTTCTCAATTCTTTATTACTAAAAATTTTGGTTTAGTAAGGTTTTACTATATAAACAAATAATGGGAGCATTGAAAGCAATGCCATAGCCCCCTACCGGCTGAAGTTTAAGTCCGACTGCTATAATTCCGTGGCAAATCAATGTAGTGTAATAAAATTCAAACTTGATCTGTAATTCATTAAAAAAAGCTACATTCCAAATATCAATTCAATATCTGCAAGCGTTTAATTTAGAAATAAAAGATAAGAAAATAAAAACTTTCCTGAAGTCTAACTGCTGTAATTCTGTTAAAAAATAAACCTAGCATAACAAAATTCAAACATGATCTGTAATCATTATAATAAAGCTACATACCAAATATCATTTCAATATCTGCTAGGGTTTAGGAAAAAAGTCCGTAAAACCTAATCTTTCCTGAAATTTTCTAAGTCCAAGTGCTGGAATTCCGTGAAAAATCAATGTAACATAACAAAATTCAAGCTTGATTTGTAACTCATTATAATAAAGCTACATACCAAAATTAATATCACTTCAATATCTGTAAGGGTTTAAAAAGAAAATCCTGAAAACCAAAGTGTGACTGACAGACAGACTGACGGATGGATGGACGGACTGACAGACGGACGGAGTGCAAACCTATAGTCCCCTTCGGCATTGCTGGTAGGGGACTAATACAAACACAATAAATCTACATGTCCTATTATTAGTCTACTGTATGTCATATAAATGTGTTTTAAAATTTTGTGACAATAATTGTTTAATATAAAATTAAAAATTGTGCATTGTTACATGTATTTTTCTTTGGGTCTGACCGATCTTCAATCTTAATTTAATGAACAAAAAGAATGAAATTATAAAAAAAAAAGTAGATAATAAGAAAAAATGAAACAAGCCAAGCTGAATATACAATCAAATTGCTAAAACAAATTTAAATTGTATAACTAATTTATTAGTTGGTCTTTTTAATGTTATTTTTAAGGAAAGGTTTTAAGTACACTTTTTTGAAGCATTAAGATAGATATAGAAGGAAGTATCAAAGCCAGAGATAACTGTGCGTACATGTATTCACATAGTAAAATTGTCATTTCTCCTACAAACCCTTGATAAATGTGCATGCTTGTCCCACATTCAACTTGTGTTACAATAGTTTATTTTATATGCACTTTATCGATGCCTCATATTTTCTGAAAGCAGATTTGATTTAGAGCAGATTTGATTTAGCTAAGAAATTGCTTTGACTATTATAATTTTTTATACATGTATTTATTATAATTATATCAACATAATTTTTTTTTTCTTCAACGAAAGCAAGATAGTAATTGCAAGCAACCAATTCTAAGATGACTGAAAGGCTCCATATTAGCATAATTACATTATATCTAACCAGAGTATATGACCCATTTTGTGTCTCAGTGCCATAAAACCAAAAATCACTGAAAAGACAAACATTGACAAAATTTGTGCAGAACCAGATCAAACTATTCCTAAGATTAAAACTGCCTAATCTAGTCTGCATTATTTTCAACTCCATTACGGTAGTTTCATTTCAACTTATCAAAACACTCTCCAGTTGACTGATTAAGTTTAACAAACTGTTCGCATGGAAGAGATCAAGTGTCCTAATATTTAATGTAACTACAGTTTCACTAAAATGTATGAAAAAAGGTTTTATATGAGGGAAAGCGTTAACCCTTAACTCCATAGATATGCCTTTGCAAACAAAGTAGACCCAGAACGGACAGATGTTCACTGTCATGCTATTACAAAATTCTAATTAATACTCATCGAGGGCTTGTTGCAAAAACTATTCTAACTCCTTCACTTTGTGAAGGAGTTAGAATAGTTTTGCACCAAGCCCTCGTCATGATGTCAGTACTTCTTACATGAATATTGATGGAGTAAAGGGTTAAATCTAGTGTAAATATGGTAATGAAGCAAGGTCATGTACTTACAACTGATTTTATATGAGTTTCAGAGGGCAATGCTAGTTTGCCAACATATTCTCTGTATTTGAGAAGGGATATAACTGTATAGCTGACAGAGTAGTTCCCCTTTGTAAGATTGTGGCCCTTATGCATGCAGTTTGACAGCCACCACTACAGAAATTAATTTTCAGAACAGTTTCTCTACTGGTGATTTTTGATAACCTTTGTAAACAATTCCGATCCAGATGAAAGGTTGAGTAACTCGGCATCTTATCAGGATCAAAACTGTTTGATACTCAGAATCTGTTTACTAACCACCCTGTGTCAGGATAAAAAATAAATAGAAGGAAAAATGTAATTTTAGAATTAAAAGCAGATGATAATATTTTGCAGAGAACAATAATTTGTTCAGAATGCAGATTGAAGGTTACAGTTCTGACCAAATTCAGGTATGCTTTAATCACCATTTCCATGACGATAACACTGTCTACATCAAGGCTATGACAATACATAGACTTTTTACCTTCAGAAAAAACAGAGGAGCCAAATACAAACGAAGCTATTGTAAGTCAAGAAACAGAAATAGACTAAGTACTTTTAGTTACTGCCTGTTAATTTGGTAGCTGGAAAGAGAAATAAATATGGTTCATTCTGTTAGAATAATAAGGAAACTGAGTAAAGCCTATAACTCGGGTAGTTAAACATATTTTTAATCTTACAAAATCTGGCAATATTTTTTTTTCATTTGTCGATTCTTGTATTTTCTGTTATTTATTATGGCATTTTGTTATATTGCATTGATGAATCAAGATTAAACACAAGCTTGACAACTATGACTCTTTCAACGCTTAACACTTCCTATAGTAACTGTTGCTGTTTAATCTTGGTCTAATTCTGTTTGCAAAAGCATAAATAAAAGTAATATATATGGAGTAATGGGTTTAAGGACATCATATGGTAAATAAATATAATGCTTTAAAAGCAGGAGGCAGCTTAATGCTGCCCGTCTTAAAATGTTTATATTGACAACATCAGCAGGTTTCAACATTGCTTCAAAGCTTAATCAATGTCACCGAATCAATATGGAAACAATGTTGCGTGCTGACTGGGATAAGATTTGTTTTGACTGGACACTTTAAATGCATGATTCAATCACTAGGTGAACAGACATAATAATTTATTATGAATGAAAAGACTATATTACAGAAATGTCAATAATACACAGACTGCAATTTCCATATGCCTGCTTGAACTAAAATTAATCAAGTATATAAGACATTTGCAAACAGTGTAGACCCAGATCAAAGGGCTCCTGAGGGAGCCCTTTGATCAGGGTCTGCACTGTTTGTAATTTTTGTTATACAAATCATTTTCTTTAATGACAAATTTTGATACAACCTTTTGTTTAATTAATATTCAGAAAAGGAGGAGCCAGTTTTAATTATTCAGCAGATTAAGGGTTACAGATACATGTATTATCATTGTTATGTATTATCATTGTTATGGTATTATCATTGTTATGTATTATCATTGTTATGTACATGTCTTTTTGTATTATCATTGTTATGTGTTATCATTCCCATTTATCATCAGAATATCAGTACAACTAATAACAGGCAAGACATCAATGTTGTTAAGCCTGTTCCCTTGTTTTTCTATAATGTACATTTGAATACAGCCAAAGATAAGGACTGTAGATAAAATATTGAACCTTTTACTCCATAAAAATTAATGTAAGAAATAATGACACCATGAATATTCATGAGATTTAAATAGTTATAATAGCTAATGGACACAGAATTTTTTTACCATGACAGAAACTGTAGAATTATAGCTACATTACATTATAAGGAAACAGAGCAGATCCTGATCAGATAGCTCCTACAGAAGCTGTCTGGTCTGGTCTAATCTGTTTGCAAGGGTGTAAAAAGTGTATACATGGAGTAAAGGCCTATGAACAACTATAACCACTCTCGAGAATCATTTGCTTGAGGATTCTGAAAAGTGGTTACAGTATAAGATTGGTTTGAGAAATAATGAAGAAATAATGGAAATCTTCAAGAAAAAGTTCAATTTCTTATCTATGTTTCTGCTTGAATCAGCTCATCTACAAAAGACTACCCGGTATTCTTTTAACCCTTTCACTGATGAATTATCAGAGTAAGATAGCCCATCAGAGCCCATTCATGGGTCTACACTGCATACAAAAGACAGTGCATTCATGTACCACATTCAAAGGGTTAACCCTTTCCCTCATATAAACGTGTTTTCACACATTTGCAAACAGAGTAGACCCAGATCAGACGGCTCCTAGAGGAGCCGTCTGATCAGGGTCTGCTCTGTTTGCTAATAGAATTTGAAAGATCTGTTTCTTTGCTTTCTAAAATGTCTACAATGTTCCACTCCCATATTTCTTTATAACTATTTTGTTAATGAATATTCAGTTGGTATTGAAAGTTTGGCTAAATATAGAACAGGGAAAGGGTTAAACAAAATTAAGTTTGTCAATATGGTTGTGGGGGGGGGGGGGGGGGGGGGGGAACTGTTGCTACCAGTACTGTAACAGGTTAATATGGGCTGCAGCATGAGAAAATGGACCTTTAATTCTTTGCACACTTTTTGTCATCTGCAAAATTTATTTGTTGTCTGCAACAAACCATTAGATGTTTTTCTCCAAAAGCGACCATTATGTCAAACACTTTGAATCCCAAGTAACTCAGGGTAACATCTGGATCAAAACTGTTTGCATGAGTCAACAAAACTTCACTGTTAGTGTAAGCGTGCAACGAGTTACAGCTTTGCATATTGTGTATGAAACAAGGTACTGTATTTCCATGGCAACATTGGTTTTGGGGCCTACATTGTTTGATACTTTCCAGCATCTGCAGTCTTTGTAGACCTTTGCCATATGCCATTATATTGGATGCAGTCTTTGACTCTTTGTAGACCATTAATGTCATTTTATTGGATGCAGTATTGGTCTGCACCATCCACAATTGCAAAGCCCAAAAGGTACATACTCTCATGATGCAATTAACATTTTAGTATTTTTACCCTTCTCTTATACCATGTAAATGGTTTGTGGCTGCAAAATGTTAATCTGACATTGTTATTGCTTATGATTGCATCTAAAATGTAAAAATGTGCATTCCATAACCCTGACAACATATACCGTAAAAGTTTCAACTAAAGCTCTCCAGGAACATGACTTTTAGGAACTGGGACTGTTCAGATTATAAATAACATTTCCAGACTTTGAGGTTATAGAATATCAATCTGAGTCTGCGTTCATGCTCTAGTATCTGATTGGTCAAAAGTTGACCAATCAGGTACTTGAGAATGAATTTAGTCTCAAGCAAAAAGTTTAATAACTTTCGAGCCAGATATGTCTAAATTTCTAAACATTTCTGGAAATAATGATTTAAGGAACTGCATTCACTGAATAAAATGTATGTATTAAAACGTTTACAGTACCACTCACCACACATGCTCACATCACAATATAGCTCCTCCATATAACTTTTACTGCATTTATAAATCTCAAATCCTGCTAAAACTATTCTTTCCAAAAATATTGGTAGCCACATTATCCAAAATTAATCTGTTATTCTAAAACTGATCACTTTTTAATCAGTTTTATTTATCATTTTCTGTTCATTTCTTATTAGTGAAAAAAATGTAGTTTATTCAAGTGAAGTTTACTCAAGTGCTCTTTTTAGCAATGATTTTCGACTACATACAGCAGAATCTGAGATATAACCATTCCTCAATACTGCTTAATTAGTTCACAAGTCTAACTCACTCAGGAAATTGATATTTGCTCGCTGTGCTTTCCAATACATGAATTGTATTTTTACTAAAATACAATAACCTTGTTATCTCTGGACAGAGTTAACCTAATAAAACAGGCAAAGATAAGATACTCAAATGAAAATATTTTCTACAATAGTTATTTTATTTTCAACAATAACTCCCTTATTTCTCTACTAAACCCTATGTTGTGACTACAGTAAAACCCCTCTAAACCGGACATGAAATTTAGTATAAGTATCGGTCTTGGAGACAGGTGGTAGCTTGATGCAGGGTGAAAGTCATGCAGAAAGCTCCTAGAGGAGCTTTCTGCATGACTTTCACCCTGCATTAAGCAGCCACCTGCCTGAAAGTACTTAAATTCTTCTCTACTAGAATTCCAGTTTAGAGGGGTTTTACTGTACTCATTAAAACTGTCTATTTCATGATGATTCTAAAGAGTGGTCACAACATTGGGTTTGGTTGAGAAATGAAGATTTTAGTATTTGAGTACTCACTTTTTTCTATAGTTCTGTAATTAAACTAAGTATTTCGACAATTATTTTAAGTATTCTGTCAATTACACAGAGACAAACAAACTCAGCCAAATAGTGCAGACCCAGATCTAAAACTACTCTTGAAGGAGCAGTTTGATTAGGGTCTACACTATTTGCTACTATGTATGTCTAATTTAAATTCTGTGGAGAGTTGAGATTGAGTGTCTCAATAATTTTGGTACGATAAACTAAGTACACTTTTATACAGCATTAAGTAGAAATCAGAAAGTTAGGAAAATTTAAAATATTGTTTTAGCATGAACTTGATTGATAAAAAAATGTTCTAAATCAATTTGAAGTTAATCTAAAATGTATAAAAGCCTTTTCATTGTTTGACCTTAGATAACACCAATGGCAGATGTCTTGTGAACAATATTGAGCCTCTTTTGGCCAGTTAAATCAAAAAGCAATATTGAGGAAGTGGTGCTAGTGCTAAAATGGTTTAACCCTTTATCTCATGAATATTTATAATACATTAATGACTTGATGAATATTCACAAACTGAAGTTTTATAATAACACAGTAATTTTTTATGAAGATAGAAACTGTAGAATCAGATCTGAATAATTCCATTAACCCTTTCCTCCATAAATTATAACGCTTTTCTACGCCTCTGTAAAATTCACCAGTTGAAACCATTGTGATAAATAGAGCATTTGCTCCTATAGGAGCAAATGCTCTATTTATCACAATGATTTCAAACTTCAAAATTCTAAAATTTTCCTTTTCTCTAGTTAATGCTCCTTTTCGGTAGATGTATTCAAAGTGGTTGGATCTAAAAATAGCATATGAGGGAATGGGTTAACAAATGAGAGTGGACCCTGATCAGCAGGTTACTTCAGAAGCTGTTTGAGTTTGATCTACTGAGATCTGTTTGTAAAGGCGTGAGATAAAGATTTAAACAAGTACATGTACATACATATTGTAACATTCACCCTACAACATATTCTGACATAAACAGCTTTAACAAATGCACTTAAGTATACAACAATTTGATACAGTGTTTTTAAATGGTCGTTTGTGCTTTGAAACAGCTAATCACCATGCTCAACAAGGACAGGATGCAGGAAGGACCGATACTGGAGAACTATGCCAAAATGTTCAAAGCCATAGATAAAAAACATATTTCAAATTCTAAACTCCTTTATTTCTCCAACAAATCCTATGTTGTGACCACTCTTTAGAATTGTGTCTTCAAGATGATTCTAAAGAGTGGTCACATCCCGTCACAAAATAGGGTTTGCTTATTCTTGAAAAAAAAGGTTTAATTTTTATACATCTTATCTATGACTCTGAAAATTCATCCAGAATCCAATAGACCATGAAGAGCTCCAAATATTTTTGTATCTTGAGATTAAACTAACAATATTACGTTCATTTCAAAATCTGCAGTATGTTGGCACATACATTTTAGGCACACATATTCATTTTCATACTCGGCCCATTAAGAATATTATCATAATTTATCTAATTATTGTACTAAAAATATAAAAGCAAAAAGGGTGGACCCTAATCAGACAACTCCTACAGGTGTTCTTACAGAAGCTGTCTAATCTGGGTCAACTCTGCCTGCGAAAGCATAAATATGCATAATTATCAAGAAATGGGTAAAACTCACAAAACCCTCATAGAATCTCATTTAGAAGCAATTTCTTGGAGCTATTCACATAGTCTAAAGGACCATGAATATCCTCTTTTGTGACGTGGCACAGGTCTCTGTCACCATGCCTGACTTACCTATTCTATGGCACACTGAATATAACCTTACTGTTCCTTATAGGTCTGTATATAACAAAAACACTCACACATCAATATCTCCTCTCCTAACTATCATCTACACATTACAGTTTCCAGAAACCTATTTTTTTTTAACCCTATCCCTGTTGAATATTCATGTAAAAAATCATGACATTATGAATATTTATTAGCTGAATTTTTATAATTACATTTTGTACATGGCTTCTTGGTACTAGTGCAAACTGCCGAGTCAGATCTGTCATAATTTCATCAGCAAACAGAGCAGATTCTGATAAAAATTAATGTATGATCTAAGTCTACTGTGTTTACAAAGGTGTGGAAAAGTGCTTATATGAGGGAAAGGGTTCAGTAACTTTATGTGCTAGCAGTGAATTCCTGATTCAACATTCAGTTTGTTAAAAACAAAATTAATGTATCAGCATCATTTCCATATCAAATATATAAATTTTACAATATACTTTTTATCATAAACAGGAGCTATCGGAAGGACAGATGTTCGCATATTTGAAGAATTTGTCATCATAATATACATTAGAGGTTAAAGTTCAGGAGGAAAGTCGATGTATAAACAAACAAAATGGCGGCCTGTTCATAAAATGAGTTAGAGCAAGAGAAATCTAATCTGATTATTTAATGCACATGACACATTGTAGTGTTTGGTGATCCTGCAAATGGCTAATGAGATCTATGTGTAATAGTAATTTGCATGCACACTTTAAGAAAATTACCCAAGTCCAATGAGGACCATGATAACCCATAGCTGGATGAAAATAGCTGAAGTGGAAAGTTGTCTATGAACTTTTTAACTCATTACCTCATAGGCTATTTTTAGATCCAACCTCTTCGATTAAATCTACCAAAAAGGAGCAATTACTAGAGAAAAGGAAAGTTTTAGAATTGTGTAGTTTTGAAACCATTGTGATAAATAGAGCATTTGCTCCTATGGAACAAATGCTCTATTTATCACAATGGTTTAAAAAAAAATACTTTTACAGAGACGTGAAAAGGTGTCATTATGCCAGAATGGGTTAATCTAATACAAATTCATGCAATGCCTACTTAGATATCGCATTGATAGTTGTTGCAGATAAAAGATTTTAAAAGTCCAACAAGGGCCATAATTTGCATAAATGGCAGCCTTATATTATCTTACTTATACAAGACAGTAGATTAGTGGTATAATTAGCCTTATGTGAAATTTCAATCCAATAAATATACATGTATGGGTTACTGAGATATAACCTTGATATCACTTGCACATTAAATTATAAGTTTAATCAGATCAGATTTTTTCTATGTCGAACAAGGGTCATACTTTGCATAGTTTGAAACATGCAGTTATCTAATTTGTATTGGATTATACCTTTCATATGAAAGAATTTAAAAATAAAGGGTTAAGATTACTCAAGGGAACAGAATATACATTGCAAGCAGTGGTAGTTTAACTCTCTGAACATATAACTTTTCAAAGACTTAAGTGATCCATCACTGTGAAACAACTACCCTGGGTTAACTAAAGACGTGATTGAAAATATTTTTGAATGGCAAACATTGCAGACCCTGATCACAGGGCTCCCCAAGGAGTCTTCAGAGCTGAGTCTACATTGTTCACAAATTCCCTGCATTGAAAGTGTTAACCCATTTCCTCATAGGCTATATTTAGATCCAACCTCTTTGAATAAATCTTACCAAAAAGGAGTATTAACTAGAGAAAAGGAACATTTTAGAATTTTGTAGTTTGAAACCATTGTGATAAATAGAGCATTAATTTTGCTCCTATAGGAGCAAATGCTCTATTTATCACAATGGTTTCAAAAATGGAATAACTACAGAGGCGTAGAAAGGCGTATTTATGGAGGAAAGGGTTAAGTCATATCATAGCACTTACATATTCAGTAAAGCATCTCTAAACCGGACTCAAATTAGCATCAATGCCAGCTTTAAGACAGGTGGCAGCTTAATGCAAGGCCTGTACTATACCCTGTATTAAGCAGCCACCTTCATTAAATGATTGAAATTCTTCTTTACAAATAGTTCTGTTTACAGGATATTTACTGGGGATAGTTATGCTATTATGTTCAAAAAGGTTCACACTTGTAAAATATGTTATGATTATGTTATTATTATTTCACTCAAAGAAAAAGTAGAGTATTTTCACACAAGGAGCTCATAGGGATATTTGAGTTTTACATACACAGACAAGTAATAATGTATTTAATTAGATAAAATGTTGTTTCATTTTTTGGTGTGTTTTATATCATCCTGATGAATGCCTTACAGGAGAGAATAGAAGTATATGTATTCCCACTCCAATCAACCTGACACCATTTAACCCTTTGAATGCTGAATTTCAAAGTGAAATTTTCTATTATTACTTAATAGAAGAGTTTATTCAGTATGAAAGATTATAATTTGCTAGAGGATTCTGAATGACAGACAGTGAAGATCTTGATCAGAAGTCTCCTCTAGTTTCCCTCTGAATTGAGTCTGCACTGTTTGCAAATACCAGTTAACCCGCATTCCAGGGGGTTAAACTTTCTTAAATCTGATCAAAATTCTGTACATCTGTAAGACTAAAAACCCTTGAAGAAAAGCAATTTTGGTCAAAATTTGATCACATGACCAAAAGCTCCAGGATGATTTTTGCAAGGTGAACAAAGCCCCTTGATGATTTTTGCAGGGTGACCATAAACCCCTTGATGATTTTTGCAAAGTGACCAAAAACCCCTTGGTGATTTTTGCAGGGTGACCAAAAACCCCTTGATGATTTCTGCAAAGTGACCAAAAGCACATTAATGGTTTTTGCTGGGTGACAAAAAGCTCATTGATTTGCTGGGTGCCCAAAAGCCCATTGATGATTTTTGCAGGCTGAAAAAAAGCCCATTGATTTTTGCAGGGTGCCCATAGCTCACTGATGATTTTTGAAGGTTATACATAATTATATAATACACTAAGAATGTAACAAGACAATTTTTTCCAAAATGTACTGATTATCAATAACAGCAGTAAAAGTGGAACAAAAAGCAAAATACTTCTTTTAAATGAGTAAAGGCTCTACCTAATAGTGTCACCTTTGAAATGAGATGCCTTTGCAAACAGAGTAGACCCAGATCAGATGGCTCCTGTAGGAGCTATCTCAACTGAGTCTGCAATGTTTGCTTATAAAATTGTTTTGATACAATCCTGGAATCCAATTCAAAGGAATAAAAATGATGATAGTTTTTTGTCAGAAATCTCAACCCCTGTAAGCACCAGTCCTTATTTAGTAATACCAAGCATAACAATTACACCAAACACGCATACCTGCTAGCTTGACGTGGTGTACTCTCTATGTTGGACAGCGGCATTTCTAGCCAGCGTATACTATCTGTGCCATGTCGGCCAAGAGGGACCAGTGGCATAGCCGGTAGTTTGATCTGCTCTATGTCTCTGTCTGTGTACCGATAGCCAGTAAGACAGCGCAGTATGGTCCTCTCCTCCTCATTCCTCTCGCGACCCTGAGAAATCAGTGGATCATGGAGAGGCCGTGTCTCAACCTGTAAATGTTACAAGATGATAAATATTTCAAATATATAAAGCATGCAAATTTAAGTTCTCTTATGATAACATATTCATTTTACTTTTTCATTAACTTCATAATTATTGATTCGAACAACCATTCACCAATGCAAAGGATAAAAAATACTTGAGGTATATGTGAAATTTAAGCAAGAAAATACAAAATGCTATCCATTTCTAAATAGAATGTTATAGGTAAAATCAACTGCTTATGTCAGTGTTAGTGATTTCAATTAAAATAGTACAACACATAAATTATACACAAATGTACCATAGACACTCTAAATATTTCGATACTTTTTCTCTCTTCTCCACCTCTAAAACTAAATAAGCCAACTGGGCAGCATTTTTAAGTACCTTTCACTGAAACTAATGGAGTAACAAATAGTGTAGACTCTGAACAGGAACAGTTTAATATACGAGTCTGCACTGTTTGCTTAAGTGTGATTTGTCTGATTTAACCCTGGTTCCCTGTTCTGTATTTAGGCCAAATTTCAATACCTACTGAATATTCATTAACAAAATAGTTATAAAGAAATATGGAAGGTGGAACATTGTAGCCGTTTTAGAAGGCAAAGAAACAGATCTATCAAATTCTATTAGCAAACAGAGCAGACCCTGATCAGATGGCTCCTCTAGGAGCCATCTGATCTGGGTCTACTCTGTTTGCAAATGCGTGAAAACACGTTTATATGAGGGAAAGGGTTAACAAATTATGTTACATTGTATTGGAACCCAACATCTGAAAACTGTAAAACTGTCAAAGATAAAAAAAAAAACATTCAACAATAATACATGACAATATGCTTTTTAACCTCAATGAAATAAAACACAACCAACCATATAAACTTGTCCCATACTCACCCAAAAACAAAACAACAGAAAAAACAAAACTAGCACCAGGAACTGACCACCATTATGTGAAAAGGTATACTTTTTGTTAACCCTTTACACTATGAATACTTATGTAAGAAAAGTGAATATTAGCCCATTCCCTCATTGGCTACTTTTAGTCCATATCTCTTTGAATAAATCTATGGGAAAAGGAGCATTTACTAAAAATAAAGGGAAAATTTAGAACTGTGTAGTTATGAAACCATTATGATAAATAGATCATTTGCTTCATTGGAGCAAAATTTTATGCTCTATTTATTACAATGGTTTCAAAAAGTGACTTTTACAGTGGTGTCAAATGGCATCAATATCAGGGAATGGGTTAATTATATCAATTGTTAAAAACAGCATAATTTATGGACACAGGAATGTTTCACCATGGCACAAACTGACGGATCATATCTAAATTATTCCACAGCAGACAGAGCAGACCCTGATCAGATGACTCGGACAGGAGCCATATCTGATCTGGGTCAACACTTTTTATGTCTAAAAGGTGTATAAGGAGTAAAGGGTCAAACATATCAAATAACTATTGAGTCAAACTGTTTTGACAGCTGATTCCAGTTTCATATTGCTTATAAAGCAAAATTGTACTAAATAATTGCTTAACCCTTTGCTTGCTGTTCACGTCAATATACATACCTGTAAATAGTGAAGACCCAGATGAGACAGCTCCTGCAGGAGCTGTCTCATCAGGGTCTGTACTATTTACAAGTGCATTGTGCAATCAGTGCACTCCACAGCAGTGATTGCACAGCGAAATACGTGTACACAGTGAAGATATATGTAATTATACATCAGGGCATGGGTAAAGAAGGAGAAAAGTATTTTAAAATTCAGCAAGAGAAGGGTTAATATCAACACCATGGATAAGAAGCGTATTTCAAATACAAATTATTATATCATCATGAATATTCATTAACTTAATTCGTACAAGGTATAAGTTAAAAAGTGAATTTCTAGCCTAGACAAAAACTGTAGGACCAGATCTATATAATTTTAAAAGCAAATAGAGCAGACCCTGATCATACAGGAGTTGTCTGATCTAGGTATTCTCTGTTTGAAAAAGTATGAAAACATGTTTATATGAAGGAAAGGGTTAATCTGTTCCAATGCAAAACATCTTATTTCCACCATTTTGCCTTCAATATTTGATAAAAGATGTAACTTCTTAAGAATTTTCTTGAAACTGGGTTCAGATGTCAAATGAATATATGAACGAAGTCTAACAATGATACAGCATGAGAACTGTATTTATCAAAAAAACCAAAAAATACATTCAAGCAGAAGGGGCTTTAATGCTTTACATTTATTGGAAAGATGAGCGGAATTGGGTTAAAACTAGAACATTTACAGTAATAACTGAACTATCTAAACAGCAAAAAATTACTGTTGACCAAGATTAAATTACCCACAAAGGAAGAGCCTGTTTTTAGTCTATACAGTTTGCTACTTTAATTTCCTTCACCAGAAAAAATTTGTTAGCAGTCACCAGCAATATACAGTAAACCCCCGCTAATGCGACCACTTAAAAGAAGTATAATTTTGGGTGCCAGATGCAGGTGGTAGCTTAATGCAGGACAAAAGTCATTCAGAAAGCTCCTAGAGGAGCTTTCTGAATTACTTTTGTCCTGCATTAAGCAATCGCCTGCTTATAAAGACAGCTATGGTTATTCTTTAAGACGTCGCATTAGAGGGGTTCTACTATATAATCATGTTCTGTCAGCATTCTCCTGTGCTTTGTTAACCCTTTACTCCATGAATATTCATAAGAAATAAAGTATATTAATCAAAATGATTTTTTATAATCGCATGAAAACACAGGAAAGTTTATCCTTGTCAGAAAATGTAGAATCAGATCTGTATTACTTAACCCTTCTCTTGCTGAATTTTAAAATACATGTCTCCTTCTTTACCCATGCCCTGTTGTATAATTACATATATCTTCACTGTGTACAAGTAATTTGCTGTGCAATCACTGCTGTGGAGTACACTGTTGGCACAATCAACTTGTAAATAGTGCAGACCCTGATGAGACAGCTCCTGCAGGAGCTGTCTCATCTGGGTCTTCACTATTTACAGGTAGGTATATTGACATGAATAGCAAGCGAAGGGTTAATAGGCAAACAGAGCAGACCCTGATTAGACAGCTCCTACAGGAGTCTGATCTGGGTCTACTCTATTTTCAAAGGCATGAAAAAAGGTAACTATGGAGTAAATGGATAACTGAATGCCGTATGATTAAAGAATTTCTGGGATGAAAAAATAAAGGCCAATGGAATTAGACTAACAATTAAATTCACTATATTTCAAACAAAACTAGAGGTTTTTGTCAAAAAAACGGATGTCTCCCCTCTAATAAAAACAATATGTAAAGGGAAATCACTAAAAATGTTATGGTCTTGATGAATGATACTTCCCCTCATTATGCGTTTTCCACACTACATTTTTCAAGAAGAAAATGATAACAGCTAATAACTCCAAAAATACTGATACCAGATTTATGGCCCTTGTGCATGACACTTACTTTCATCATGCTCTTTCCAAAAATAAAATGTCATTCCAATAGCATCAGTCGAACAGGAGTTATTGATCGGCCAAAAAATGTAACAAAGGGCAATAACTCCAAAAGAATTGAAGCCAGAATTATGGCCCTTGTTCATGACACTTTCTCTCATCATGCTCTTTCCATGTATGAAGTTTCAATACGATGGCAAGAGCCATGTAGGAGTTATCGTCCGGACAAGAAAGAATTAAACAAATGTACATGGGGCAATAACTCTAAATTTATTGAAGCTCGAGTTAAGGATCTTATGCATGACACTTTCTCTTATTATGATCGTTCCATGTATGAAGTTTCACTCCAATGGCATGTGTCACATAGGAGTAATCATCTGGACAAAAAGTTGTGATTTTTTTTTACAAGGGCAATAACTCCAATATTAGTGAAGCCAGAGTTATGGACCTTGTGCATGACACTTCCTCTCGTTATGATCTTTCCATATATGAAGTTTCAATCCAATGGCATAAGCCATATAGAAGTTATCGTCCGGACAAAAAAGTGTGATTTTTTTTACACAGGGCAATAACTCCAATATTAGTGAAGCCAGAGTTATGGACCTTGTGCATGACACTTCCTCTTGTTATGATCTTTCCATATATGAAGTTTCAATCCAATGGCATGAGCCATATAGAAGTTATCGTCCGGACAAAAAAGTGTGATTTTTTTACAAAGGGCAATAACTCCTATATTAGTGAAGCCAGAGTTATTTTCCTTCTGCATGACACTTCCTCTCGTTATGATCTTTCCATATATGAAGTTTCAATCCATTGGTATCAGGCATATTGAAGTTATTGTCCGGACAAAAAATTATGATATTTTTTACAAAGGGCAATAACTCCAATATTAGTGAAGCCAGAGTTATGGACCTTGTGCATGACGCTTCCTCTCATTATGCTCTTTCCATATATGAAGTTTCAATCAACTGGCATCAGGCATATTGAAGTTATTGTCCGGACAAAAAATTATGATATTTTTTACAAAGGGCAATAACTCCAATATTAGTGAAGCCAGAGTTATGGACCTTGTGCATGACACTTCCTCTTGTCATGATCTTTCCATATATGAAGTTTCAATCCAATGGCATGAGCCATATAGGAGTTATCGTCCGGACAAAAAAGTGTGATTTTTTTTTACAAAGGGCAATAACTCCAATATTAGTAAAGCCAGAGTTATGGACCTTGTGCATGACACTTCCTCTCATTATGCTCTTTCTATATATGAAGTTTCAATCAACTGGCATCAGGCATATTGAAGTTATCGTCCGGACAAAAAGTGTGACAGACAGACGGACAGACGGACAGACGGACAGACGGACAGACAGACAGACGGACAGACGGACAGACGGACAGACAGACAACTCTCACGAAAACAATATGTCTCCCCCATAAAAATATGGGGGGAGACATAAATATAGTTTCAATTAAGCATCTCCATACACTCATGTGCCCATTCAAAATCACACACATTTGGCCGATGTCTCTCAGATATTTGTGCAGTCACAGATAAGATGCATAAATTAAACATTTTTGAAGAATTATGCTTGTTTAATTTTCACCAAAACTTTATGTTAAGACCTCTCTTCAGAATGGCCTCCAAAGAGTGGTCACAACACAGGGTTTAGAAGAGAAAAGACTTCTTAAAGAGTATTCACAACACAAAATAATTATGGTTGAGAAATAATGGTTTCAGTTTTTGAAATCTTTGAAATAATTCTATAGAGTGTAACATTACAATATAAGATATGGTATCATTCTAAACAGTAGTCACAACATATGGTTTGGTGGAGAAATAAAATAGCTATTCTTGAAAGTAAGTTTACACAACTTATCTATGCCTTGACTGCATGCAAACAATATCATGACAATCTACAGAACTACAGATACAGGCAAGTACCCAAATACTAAAATCGTCATTTCTCCACCAAACCCTATACTGTGACCACTCTTTAGAATCGTCTCAAAAGGGAGAATTCTAAAGAGCAGTTACAATATAGGGTTTGGTGAAGAAATAAAGGAGCTATTCTTGAAAATGTTTTTAATTTAAGCATCTTATCTAGACCTCTGAATCTTGATGAAAATCTTATTGTGTTCACAGGGCATGCATGTCACTGCCAAGAGCTTTATAAAAATACCTAGAACTCAACAAATTGTATCCTAAACCAATATGGACATGCATTTTATTGAAATAATACAACTTTGTGTAAAATCTTTGGAAATTTAAGAATATTTCTTTTAAAAGTTAATGGTAGGAAACCAATTTTCAGACTCTAGTACAGACAAATTAACCCTTTCCCTGAATACAAATGCTTTGTCAAGCTTTTGCAAACAGAGTAAACACAGATCACGTGGCTCCTGTAGGAGCCGTCTGATCAGTGCCTGCTCCGTTTGCTTAGGGAATAATATATACATATGATTTTACAGTTTGTACGTTATACCAAACAATCATAAATATGTCGATATAAAAGATCAGCAAATAAATATTTAACCCATTCCCTCATAGGCTATTTTTAGACCCAACCTCTTTGAATGAATCTACCAAAAGGAGCATTTACTAGAGAAAAGGAAAATTTTAGAATTTTGTAGTTTGAAACCATTGTGATAAATAGAGCATTTTCTCCTATAGGAGCAAATGCTCTATTTATCACAATGGTTTCATAAATTGACTATTACAGAGGCATAGAAAGGCGTATTTATGGAGGAAAGCGTTAAGATATCATTATTTCTTACATGAATATTCAAAAGGGAAAGAGTATTCTTCTATGAATTGAGGTATAAAAACAGAATCATCACAATATGAATGGAAAAAAAATACTGATTACAACAAAGGCAATACCTAATAATCAAGCTCTGCTGAAAAATTATTACAAGTACAAACAAAAATTCGAAGATACAAACAATGTTTCACATTGAAATTGGCAAACACTGACCATGTTAGACATGTGTAGTAAAACCCCTAAAAACTGGAATTTCAATAAAGAAGAATTAAGATCCTTTTAGGCAGGTGGCTTCTCAATGCAACACTAAAGTCATGCAAAAAGCTCGTTTTGGAGCTTTCTGCATGACTTTCACCCTGCATTAAGCTACTACCTTTTTTAAACCTTTATTCCATAAATATGCTTATTAACACCTTTGCAAATGGAGTAGAAACAGATCAGATAGTTCCTACAAGAGCCATCTGATCAGGGTCTGCTCTGTTTGCTTATGGAATAATCTAGATCTGATCCTGCAACTTCTGCCATGGCAAATTGTTTCCATGTATATATGCAAAAACAAATAGCTAATCAATATTCATACATACATTATTTCGTACATGAATATTTATAGAATAAATGGTTAAAGACCAACCTTAACAGTAATTTGAACATCCAGTTTAGAGGGGTAATACTGTAAAAGCAAAGCTATAGTACAACCTGTCTTCAGCAACCATCAAAAACAGGTCTAATTATGGGCCTATAAAGCAGTTGGTAGCTTAATGCAGGCCAAAAATTATGCAGAAAGCTCCTATAGGAGCTTTCTGCATTACTTTTGCCCTGCATTAAGCAACCACCTGCTTTTAAAAAGTCCTATGTTCAATAAATGAATGATCGCTTAAGACAGGTTTTACTGTATATTTTACATCACTGTTGACACAGGATTTACGGACAGTTACGGTAAGTACCTTAGGATCTAGCTGTGATCCATCAAAATGTATTTCAACCTGAAAACACCAAATTGAATGAAAATCTATACAAAGACCTGTGCAAGTGTTTCTTCTCAGCTGAGTAAAACTTGACATAGACGCTCGCATCAGTACTTGGGAAATCATTTGAAGTCACAAAAAGAATGTTTCAGTGAATATAATTTTGACCACAAAAAAAATAAAAAAAATTATTTACAAAATGTATCTTTTTTCTAATTTGTATTGTTATACTCATTTTGGCATTATAAAAGCAAAGCAAACAGAGTCCAATGCTCATCAGTTACTGCATACAGAATATTTCAAAGGACCGTAACTAAATATACATCATAGAGTAACCACCCCTTACTAGACTGTAGCTGCTGGTGATCAAGTGTGTAAAGTTTGATAGGGATGTCAAAGTTTGACTGATGTCAACACTATAATAAATGTCAATATTTGGCAAAATGACAATGAACACAACCATATGAAGGTATTGTGGTTTTGTTTTTAATCAAAAGAACTAAAAATGATAGTTTGCTGCCAAGTAATCTGAAATAATGAGACTGAGAAAAGTTTTCCCATCTACATTAAACCCTTTACTCCATAAATGTGACTTTCTATGCCTTTGTAAACAAAGCAGATCTAGATAAGATAGGAGCCATCTGGTCAGGGTCTGCTCTGTTTGCTTATAAAATAATATGTAAGAAATGATTCTTCAGCTTCTGCCAGGATCAAAACTTTTTTATTTTCATGCATCATTATAAAAATTAACCTAATTAATATTCATGATATAATTATTTCTTACATGCATATTCATGGAGTAAAGGCTTAAATTCCACTCTGCCAGCAGGACATTATGATTTCAATATGTACAGGGCATGAGAGAAATTTAATAATTATTTCGCAGATGCCCAATATATGAATTGGTATTAACCCTTTACTTCATGGATATTCATGCAAGAAATAATGACATCATGATATTGATTAGCCCTTTCCCTCATATAAACGTGTTTTCACGCAATTGCAAACAGAGTAGACCCAGATCAGACAGCTCCTAGAGGAGCCGTCTGATCAGGGTCTGCTCTGTTTGCTAAAAGAATTTTATAGATATTTTTCTTTACTTTCTAAAATGTCTACAATGTTCCACCTTCCATATTTCTTTATACCTGTTTTGTTAATAAATATTCAGTAGGTATTGAAATTTGGCCTAAATATAGAACAGGGAAAGGGTTAAATAAATTTATGATGTCATTTCAACAAAGGAATTTTTTGCCATAGAAGAAACTGTAGAATTATGTCTATATCATTCCATAACCAAACAGAGCAGACCCTGATCAGACGGTTCCTACAGGAGTCATCTGATCTGGATCTACTCTATTTGCAAGACATTAAATAGTACAGTAAAGGGTTAACCCTTCGCTTGCTATTCGCGTCAATATACCTACCTGTAAATAGTGAAGATCCAGATGAGACAGCTCCTGCAGGAGCTGTCTCATCAGAGTCTGCACTATTTACAAGTTGATTGTGCAACCAGTGCACTCCACAGCAGTGACTGCACAGCGAAATAATTGTACACAGTGAAGATATATGTAATTAAACAACAGGGCATGAGTAAAGAAGGAGAAATGTATTTTAAAATTCAGCAAGAGAAGGGTTAACAATATTGTCATTCAAACCATGAACTCTAGTCATTTTCTGTGTATAATGTTGCTGTGCGTAACATTTGTCCGTGTATCAAAACTGCAATACCGTGCATTAAAGCCTCTTCCGCAAACTACAGAACAACCTCTCTAAAGCAAACCACTCAATGAAAGTCCAAAAGCTGGTCCTAAAGATCAGGTGGTAGCTTAATGCAAGATGAAAGCAATGCAGAAAGCTCTTACAGGAGCTTTATGCATTGCTTATGTTCATTCTGCATTAACTCTTTGAACACTAGGTAAATTATTTCCGACTGGAAAATGGTCGTCAGTTACTACTCTCAAGAATATATTTCTGATATTTCTCTTCAGAAATTCAGACTCAAACAGTTTAGATCCTGGTGAGAAGCCAAGATACTTGGCTTCTCATCAGGATCTAAACTGTTTGCATAGGTAATCATGTACAAAAATTGCCTCTAGTGTGCAAAGAGTTGACCCTTTAAACCTGGTACTTGCATACAGTATCATTTGCAAACAGTGTAGACCCAGAACAGAGGGCTCCTAGGAGTGCTCAGATCAGGGTCTGCACTGTTTGTCATTTCAAATCCTATAGCAAGTTTAAGCCTTTCATACTGAGTGGAGTCTGTAGTTAACCCTTTCCCTCATGTAAATGTGTTTTCACGCATTTGCAAACAGAGAAGACCCAGATCAGACGGCTCCTAGAGGGAGCCGTCTGATCAGGGTCTGCTCTGTTTGCTTATAGAATTTGATAAATCTGTTTCTTTGCTTTCTAAATTTTGTATAATGTTACAATTTCCATGTCTTTATAATTATTTTGTCCATGAATATTCAATAGGTACTGAAATTTGGACTAAATATAGAACAGGGAAAGGGTTAAGCACTGCTCGACTATTCCACTCCAGAAATACAGAGTTGAAAGGGTTAAGCTGTCCCCTGATTTTAAAGACCATCAGACTCAACTGTTCATTCACTAAGTGGTTGATTTGATGAGGAACTGGTGTAACTAAATGACCTTTTTATATCTGCTCTCCACAGGAGAAGGGATGGGAATGGCTGGTAAGTCAATAGGCTGAGGGACACGTCGGTTTGCACACTGCTTTTGAACCGAGCACCGTACGCATCTCTGAATTCCCCAAACATAATCACAGTTACACAGATCATTGAATTAAGAGATTTCTTTCATCATTTCTACAAGTTCTCAAATATAAAAGTTGTACATGTATCTTTATGTTTGTATTATATTTTCTGCTGCTTTAAAAGTATTACCTAATGCAGGCCAGCAGGAAGGCTTCCTCACATGAAAATTCCAAATGCTCTGATTGGGATTTATGGATTTATTTATTTATGGTGTTTCATTTGTATAATGACAAGGTTTTCATTACATTAATTACATGTACTCCACAACAAAGATATACTGCTACCATGTACTATGTTTAACCCTTTACTCCATACATACACATTTTCATCCAATTGCCAACAGAGCAGACCCAGATAAGATGGCTCCTGTAAAAGCTGTCTGACCAGGGTCTACTCAATTTACATATGGAATTATATAGATCTGATTCTATAGTTTCAGGCACGGACAACAAATTCTATGTTCATATGCCATTACAGAAATTCATCTAATTAATATTCATGATGTCATCATTTCTTACATAAAGATTCATGGAGCAAAGAGTTAACGAGCTCTAAATAACAGGAGTACTGTTATCTCTTTGTCATCTTATTTCTCCAAACTCTAATTTGTTTGCACTTAGAAGCACTTCTAATTAACCCTTTCCTCCAAAGGCTATTTTAGACCCAACCTCTTTGAATAAATATACCGAAAAGGAACATTTACTAGAGAAAAGGAAAACGTTAGAATTGTGTAGTATTGAAACCATTGTGATAAATAGAGCATTTGCTCTTATAGGAGCAAATGCTCTATTTATCAGAATGGTTTCAAAAAGTGACTTTTACCGAGGCGTAGAAAGGCGTATTTATGGAGGAAAGAGTTAATGAGTACCAGCATGAAAGGGTTTGGCTGAGAAACTATATTTTGCATGTCTCTGCCAAAACCTATCATACTGGTATTCATTTTACTTCAAATTCTGAAATACTCTTCTTATCTAGCGTTTTATGAACACTATCTACCATAATTATCCATAATATTTCAAAATCTTATTAACTTCTTATGTAGCATGTATCACTGATTTTTTGTAATATCACACAAAAGAAGCTGTAGAATGAGTTTGATGAATATAGCAAACACAGCAGACCCTGATCAAATGACTTCTATTGAAGCTGTCTAATCTGGGTTTACTCTGCTTCCACAAGCATCATAAGGTGTTTTCATCAGATAAAGGGTTAAGAAAACAAACATCAAAACAACCCAACGGTAAAAAAGAAATTTTGTTTGCTCTAGCAATATTTCAGTCACAATACTTTCAGCCTCGTTCATGTTGTCAATGTTCAAATACCTATACTACAACAAAAATATGATGATACAATGTCTCTGTTAAAGCTAGCTATTTGAGCACAACAAGAAAAATACTTTTGAAACTTCACTCCAAGCTTCACATCTTGCTTCCTAATATCAACAGAAATAACAGTATTAGATGCTATAAAGTGATAAATGTTTTAACCCTTCGCTTGCTATTCACGTCAATATACGTACCTGTAAATAGTGAAGAGCCGGATGAGACAGCTCCTGCAGGAGCTGTCTCATCAGGGTCTGCACTATTTACAAATTGATTGTGCAACCAGTGCACTCCACATCAGTGATTGCACAGCGAAATACTTGTACACAGTGAAGATATATGTAATTATACAACAGGGCATGGGTAAAGAAGGAGAAAGGTATTTTAAAATTCAGCAAGCTAAGGGTTAATAGCTACGTTTTGTACGTTAACCCTTTACCTCATAGTTACCACTTTTCATGTCTTAGCAAACAGAGTAGACCCAGATCAGACTGCTTATGGAATTATATAAATCGATGTGCATATACCATTATAAAGATTAAGGTAATAAATATTCATGATGTCATTATTTTTACATGAATATTAATGAGGTAAAGGGTTAATATGTTGTTTTATTGCTGAGCCTCTGCTATAGGCTGGTTGGAAAAGAAATCAAAACATGTTTAAATAAATACATTTAATAAAAAAGTACCCAACCAGTCAAAAATTTGGAAACAAAACCAACTAGCTAGTACTAGCCTTGACTAATAAAAATTTAATGACCCTGGCTTCATTTAAAAGTACCAACATACTCGTGTAATTCTGTTGATGGCTTTGAGATGGTTCTCAACTTGATTAACTGGTTTCTTTTCAGTTTTTCCTACGTCAACACACCTAGATTTCTTTGTGATTTCCTTTCCAAGAACAAATCCAGTAAATAAGATAAAATGTGAAATGGTACAGAATAATACAAGACCAGCGATAGGGTCAGTCATTTTTAAAATAACTTTCATAAAAACTATAATTCATAGTTTGTCATCATTAATGCTTTACTCCATGAATATTCATGTAAGAAATAATGACTTGATGAATACTGATTAGATTAATTTTTATAATGGCACATGAACACAGGAAGTTTTAGCCATGGCAGAAACTGCAGAATCATATATATTAGTTCACAAGCTAACAAAGCAGACCCTGGTCAGATGGCTCCTACAGGAGCCATCTGATCTGGGTCTACTATGTTTGCAAAGGTGCAGAATGGCATATTTATGGAGTAGAGGGGTCAATTCTCATTACGATATAACTTAACCCTTTGCCTGCTAGGCACAACTTAAATGGCATTTTCAAACAAATTAGATCCAGATGAGATGCAGAGTAACTTAACGTTTCATCAGGATCCAAGTTGTTTAACATTTGTTCAATAGTTTCTCAAAAGCTACAGAGAATCGGAAGTTAGTGAAAACGGTAACAGATCCGACTTTAAGCACACATTATTTTTATAGCAGGCTTAATTAATAAAGAGTCTTTTATTTTGTACTAATCAAATGTTTTCTAAATCTGATACACAAGTCTGAGCCCTTTATCCACCTATTTACACCCTTGCAAACGGAGTAGACCCAGATCAGACAGCTCCTGTAGGAGCTGTCTGATTTGGGTCTGTTCTGTTTGCTTATATATGTTACAAATCTGATTTTCTTTTGTTTGCCATGGTAATAAATTTCTTTATATTTCATTACAATAACTAGATTAATTAACCATTACCTCATAGGCTATTTTAGACCCATTACCACATAGGCTATTTTTAGACCCATCCTCTTTGAACAAATCTACGTAAAAGGAGCATTTACAGAGAACAGGAAATTTTTTAGAATTGTGTAGTTTTTAAACCAATTTATACAGCATTTGCTCCTGTGGAGCAAATTAATGCTCTATTTATCACAATGGTTTCAAACAGTGACTTTTACATTGGTGTGAAAAGGAGGAGCATTCAGTCTTTGAATACTAAATTTTCAAAGTGGAAGTATAGGATACTGCTAATTCATATGGAAAAGATAAAATTTGCTGAAGGAATCCGGAAATGCAAAAAGTGCACATCCTAATAAAAAGGGCTCTTACAGGAGCCTCTTGATCTAGGCCAGAAACTTTTAAGAATTGTGTAGTTCTTAAACCATTGTGATAAATAGAGCATTTGCTCCTATGGAGCAAATGCTATTTATCACAATGGTTTCAAAAAATGACTTTTTTACAGAGGCATAGTCATGGAGAAAAGGGTTAATAAACACCCCCAGAGGTGTTATATGTTTTGAAATGAGCTTCGTGCATTTTGTACATAGGTGGTTCTTTATGCAGAATGAAAGCAATGCAGAAAGCTATTAGGAGAGCTTTCGGAATTGCTTTCAATCTGCATTAAGTTGTATTTTAAAAACCTGTACATTGTATTTCTTTATTTAATGGTTATCATATAGGGTTTTAGCCGTTTCATTGATTGTTATTTTACATCCAAAGGGGGCATTTATTAATGTGGGACATTTATATGGGAAAATACAGTAGGTAGGGATTGTAAATGGGTGTGGTTGAGCATTGATGGGTGTCTATGACCCCGGACACACCTACCTTTATGGGTGCTGGTCTGTGGGCATTGAGTGCCATGGCATAGTACTCCTCTGGGTCCACTGTATCAAGGAACACATGACCCTGGAGAAAACAATTATACATACATTGAACCATGCTGGATGAATATTCATGTAGGGAATAATCAAATCATGAATATTTATTAGCCGATTTGGTGAAGAAATAAAGGAGTTATTGTTGAAAATGTTTTAATTTAAATGTCTTATCTGGCCTGTGTACGGACTAAAGGAGATACAAAATTTGTAAGTATTATATACTTCTAATCAAGCAAGAAGTACAACTTTATTGTGCAAAAAGAAACCTTTGTACAATGATAACAGTATAGACGAAGATCAGCTGATATGTATGAAAATTAATGAAACTTTCATTTGCAACAGTGGTGGACAGTACACTGTGTCTGCTAGTAAGTTACAGTGTTTGCCAAGATCAGACACAGCATTTCATATGTAACTGCTGATCTGGGTCAACACTATTTAAACTGTTCAAAGCTTAGGTTTCATGAAACTGCGTTCTTATTGCTCATGATAACTACTAACATTTACAAGCAGAGGTTTCAGACTGTACAAACATGATGATGATGTTCGTCCTTCGCTTGCGAAGATGACCATGACTGTACAAACATAAGACATCTAATACAGCAGTATTCAAGTAAGTAAAAACCTTCAAATACTAAGAAATATGCCACTAACCCTATCCTTCACAAAAATGCCTTTTCACAATGTTGCAAAGACCCAGATCAGATCAGATGACTCCAAAATGTCCTGTGTGCATACATCGTTTAAAAAATATAATCCGATTAATATTTGAGCTCAACATTAACCGTTGCTAACTAGGTCATTATTGTCTGCAAAATTTCCATCTCGTTCAATTTGTATGGTAAGTTTTCCTCTGTTTTTCTTCAATACAACTAAAAAATCAAACAGTTTAGATCCTTATCTAGATCCAAATAGTTTACAAAAGGTTATCACAAATTCACCATTTGTGTACATGCAGAGAGTTAAACATCCTGTTTTCTCACCTTCTGGTTGGTGAACTCCAGATACTGTTTGTGAAGTTCCCGTTTCCTCCTGTCAACTTCTGGCCAGTCGTGGCTGTCCATCGCCTCAATGATCTTCTTCCGTAGAGGCTTGTACACTCTCTCATTCCATTTCTTGTGCAGAACCTCTTTCTTCCGTAATGATGTCAGCTCCTTGTTGTTTAAAAACTGCTCCACATCCTAAACAAGTAGAGTAAAACCTGTCTAGAGTCTATCGCTGTTTTTTAAGCCTTTTCTCCATGAATATTCATGTAAGAAATGATGATATCATGAATTATTTTTTTTTATCATGGCAAATGAAACAAGGAATGTTTTGGCCATTGCAGAAAAAGTATAATCAGATATATATTATTTCATAAGCAAACTTGCTAGAGCAGCCCTAAACAGATGATTCCTATAGGAGCCATCTAATCAGGGTCTACTCTGCTTGCAAATGTGTTAAAAGGCATATCTATGGAGTAAAGAGTTGAGACAAGTGGTAGCTCAATGCAGGACAGACATTATGCACAAAACCTCCCCTATGAGCTTTTTGAATTACTTTCATCCTGCATTATTCTACCATCTGCTTTTATAAATCTCAATCTCTATTCATTATAATTATATTCTCAGGCAATTACTCTGTGTCTCATCTGGATCGAAACTGTTAAGTAAAGGTCACATAGCTCCAAATAAAATGTGTGAATTTAAACTCCTTTATTTCTCCACCAAACCCTATATACTGTGACCGCTCTCTAGAATCATCTTGAGACGATTCTAAAGAGGGGTCACAGTATAGGCTTTGGTTGAGAAATGATGATTTTAGTATTTGGGTATGCACCGTTATCTGTAGCTCTGAGATCATCAGGAGATGGTCCCATAGACTGTAGCTACAACAGTTTTAAGCATTCATAACGTTTTAACGTGTCTCATTTGGTGATTTTACTTGATACGAACCTTGACAAAGGTACTCTCAGTCTCTAGAAGGGGGCTGTACAGTCTCCTGGCCGCCTTTGACTCCAGGTCAGACTTCTCCTACAGATACAAGCATGAAGTGTTACAAACACCTTCAACAAACATACTCTGTGAGAGTGCAGCAGTGCAAATCAAAATGACTTAACTGTTTGAAAACTTTAGAAACTTTCTCCATAATTGTCTATCTCAGTTGTCTACCTCAAATATCAACCTTTAAATTGATGGATTTTCATGCAACAGTCCACCCATTATAATTATATGAATCTTTTGCCATGTCAAAGAGTAGAGAATCAAATCTGTAAGATATAAGTAAATAGAGAATACCCTAATGAGACAGCTCCTATAGGAGCTGTCTCACCTGGGTCTACTCTGTTTGCAAAGACAAGAACAGGTCGGATTATTGAGTAATAGGTTAATGTAAAATTTTCAAACATTTGATGATTTATTTTCAAAATCTGTTGTCATGGTGAAAAACAGTTTGGATTTTGATGAGACACAAAGTTCAATGATGTCTCATCTTGATGGAAACTATTTTCAAAGATTATTAGATAGTCTTACTTATATCAGAAAGTGTACTCAAATCCTCAACACTCAAATACAAATGAAAAGTGTTTATCCTAATCTTATTGTGTCAACTACATTAGTAAGTCTAGACAGAGGCAAAGATAAGATGCATAAATCAAAATATTTTCAGAAAATATCCAACAGAACATATGCTGTAACTACTCTGCAGAATGGTCATTTTGGGATGATTCTAAAAGAGTGACCAGTAACAATATAGGGTTTGGTGGAAAATGAAGATTTTAGTATTTGAATATGTACCTTATCTATTGATCTACCTATCCTGTGTCAATGTGAAATGTGAAATACTGCTTAGACATTTTTGCAAAAGGTGACAAGACAGCCAACTATAAAAGACCCTTTACCTCATGAATATTCATGTGAGAAGTAATGTCTTTATGAATATTAGTAGACGTGTTTTCACGCATTTGCAAACGGTGTAGACCCAGATCAGCTGTCTGATCAGGGTCTGCTCTATTTGCTAATGGAATTTAAAAGATTTGTTTCTTTACTTTCTTAAATGGCCACAATTTTCCACCTTCCATATTCCGTTATAACTATTTTGTCTATGAATATTCAATAGGTATCGAAATTTGGAATAAACACAGGTTAAAGGGTTAAAGTAGGATATAACAAGGGAATTTTTTACCCTGGCAAAAACTGTAGAAACAAATCAATATTATTGCATAAGCAAACAGAGCAGATCCACTGCAGATCAGAGAGCTCCTGCAGTAGCTTTCTTATCCACAGTCTACTGTTTGCAAAGACATAAATATGTGTATGAAGTAAAGGGTTAAAGTATGAAATTTCCATCCAAATGTAAGAAGTGAAATATAGTAGAACCTGTCTTAAGCAACCATCAAAAAGGCAAGTGGTAGCTTAATACACGTGAAAAGTAATGCAGAAAGCTCCTATAGGAGCTTTTTGCATTACTTTTGTCCTGTATTTAGCAACCACCTGTTGTTTAAGTGTCCAATTAATATAAAGTCGCTTAATACAGGTTGCACTTTACTTGAGCAAAAGTATATACAGAACTTGTAGAACTTATCATTAAGAATATGTGAGTCGAGTTTCCTGAGCACAAGTCAGAAGCAAAAAGTGACAGAACAAAAAGAACAAGTCGTACAAATGGATCACTTCTGTATGCCATCCTACACATACATATTATAGATATCAGCATAAAGTATAGTAATACTAAGTACACATTTTCAAAATTAAGACTTTACTCCAAGGCTATTTAGAATTATTTAAGTTTCATAAAAAATAAGTTCCTTCCTGTGGATAAAGATTTTGTTTTGTTAATATTGGCATGCATGTTATATTGTTGGTTAGATTCTTTAATTACCCTTTGTATTTGGACAGGCAAACTTCGGGAAATAGTGCAGAACCAGAGCAAAATGCTCCTAAAGGAGCAGTTTGATCAGAGTCACCACTATTTGTTTCTCTATAAATCTATTTCAAAATTATCCAAATGTTGCAAAATTTACTTTTTCAGCTTAACAAGCCAATAAAGCAGAAATATTGGGTGTCTAAATACCCAGGGTAATTAAAGTTAACTGAATGTATAGTCTTTACATGCTGGTAAAATGATAAAACGAAACTTCATTAAGCAACTCAATATCAAATAGCATGAAAGCACATTGCATAATTTATACTTGTAGTAAACAGCATTTGATACTTATCCTGTGATGAGATTATGACAGTTACAAAAGGACAATATGCATAAACTGTGACATGAGATTTATGCAAAATACCTCCTTTTAAACAAAACTGCCATTATCTCCCTTTAATAACTATTACTGTCATATTTCATGAATCCTCACCTTCAATTGCTTATTATTTATGTTTTGGTTTACATGTGTAACTTGCAGATTTGCAGTTGACAAATAATCAACAGGCTTTTGGCTGAACCCTAACTACTCTGTGTGCTCAGACAGACAAACTTGGGAAAATACAGCAGACCCAGATCAAACAGCTTCTGTAGGAATTATTTGATCTCGGTCTGTAGACACTAATTACTTTTATGTGACTCTAATTTAAAGTTATAGAAATGGTGTTAAACAATTTGTTCAGCTTTAAAAACTAGTGTAGAGGTGAGATTGTAGAAGAGGTGAGATTGACTCTTATCTTACCATCAAGGCTTCATAAAAAAATATGAATTTTCTTGTAACTAGACAAGAAAGAATTTTAAATTCTTTATCATTGAACTATTAAGTTCTTGGATTATCTTCTACTTGCGTAAAAGAAGATACTATTATATTAAAATCCAACAAAACAAGCATGCACTGTCAAGTGTAACATAAGAAATAATGAACACATGAATATTTAGTAGCTCAATTTTTTAACAGACTTTCTTGCTTTATCAAAAACTGTAGAATCAGACCTTTACCATGTAAAAAGCAAACTGAGCAGACCCTGATCACAGTTCATCCAGAAGCTGTCTGATCTGGATCTATTCTGTTTGAAAATGTAAAAATATGCATCTTTATGAAGTAAGGTTTAAACATGCTGTCATGGTTCGCATCCTTCGGCTTAGAACATTTGTGAATATTCTTGACCCTCAAGCCATATCGCTTGTGTTTGAGATGTTAAGCCCTAATTACATGTTGTATAATCATAACAATTTGTTTAAAAACTAGAGGTTTTTGTCAAAAAAACGGATGTCTCCCCTCTAATAAAAACAATATGTAAAGGGAAATCACTAAAAATGTTATGGTCTTGACGAATGATACTTCCCCTCATTATGCGTTTTCCACACTACATTTTTCAAGAAGAAAATGATAACAGCTAATAACTCTAAAAATACTGATACCAGATTTATGGCCCTTGTGCATGACACTTACTTTCATCATGATCTTTCCAAAAATAAAACGTCATTCCAATAGCATCAGTCAATAGCAGTTATTGATCGGCCAAAAAATGTAACAAAGGGCAATAACTCCAAAAGTATTGAAGCCAGAATTATGGCCCTTGTTCATGACACTTTCTCTCATCATGCTCTTTCCATATATGAAGTTTCAATACGATGGCAAGAGCCATGTAGGAGTTATCGTCCGCACAAGAAAGAATTAAACAAATGTACAAGGGGCAATAACTCTAAATTTATTGAAGCTCGAGTTAAGGATCTTATGCATGACACTTTCTCTTATTATGATTGTTCCATGTATGAAGTTTCACTCCAATGGCATGTGTCACATAGGAGTAATCATCCGGACAAAAAATTGTGATTGTTTTTAAAAAGGGCAATAACTCCAATATTAGTGAAGCCAGAGTTATGGACCTTGTGCATGACACTTCCTCTCGTTATGATCTTTCCATATATGAAGTTTCAATCCAATGGCATGAGCCATATAGAAGTTATCGTCCGGACAAAAAAGTGTGATTTTTTTTACAAAGGGCAATAACTCCTATATTAGTGAAGCCAGAGTTATGTACCTTCTGCATGACACTTCCTCTCGTTATGATCTTTCCATATATGAAGTTTCAATCCAATGGCATCAGGCATATTGAAGTTATTGTCCGGACAAAAAATTATAATATTTTTTACAAAGGGCAATAACTCCAATATTAGTGAAGCCAGAGTTATGGACCTTGTGCATGACACTTCCTCTCATTATGCTCTTTCCATATATGAAGTTTCAATCCAATGGCATCAGGCATGTAGGAGTTATCGTCCGGACAAAAAAGTGTGATTTTTTTTTACAAAGGGCAATAACTCCAATATTAGTGAAGCCAGAGTTATGGACCTTGTGCATGACACTTCCTCTCATTATGCTCTTTCCATATATGAAGTTTCAATCAACTGGCATCAGGCATATTGAAGTTATCGTCCGGACAAAAAGTGTGACAGACAGACGGACAGACGGACATACTAACAAATGGGTAGTTGTGTGACTTTTTCCTTTGATCTTTTCTTGTGTGACTAGTCCCACAAGAAAAACTATTTTTGGCTCTAACTTTGGAAAAGAATGATCTGGAAGCTAACCCTAACCCTAACCCTATGTCCCACAACTGGCCAGGTTAATGTCACAAGAAATGGCCAGGTTAATGTCACAAGAGATGGCCAGGTTAATGATTTTACTTGTGGGACTAGTTAGAAAAAGTCACACAACTACCCTTTGGTGAGTGCGGACAGACAGACAGACGGACAGACGGACAGACAGACAGACAGACAACTCTCACGAAAACAATATGTCTCCCCCATATAAATATGGGGGGAGACATAATTCAGTAAGGGCTTGCATACCCATTCCCTCATATTGACACCTTTTGACGCCTCTGTAACAGTCACTTTTTGAAACCTTTGTGATAAATAGAGCATTTGTTCCATAGGAGCAAATGCTCTATCTATCACAATGTTTCCAAAGCTATACAATTTCAAAATGTTCCTTTTCTCTAGTAAATGAGGTAATGGGTTAATTAAAACGGGTTTGTAAACAGCATTAACCAAAAACATACAACAGCAGACTGAATTAACGAAGCAAAAATTATAAAATTTCAAACATTTCATAACGAGGTAAATTATACTGACATCATCATTCAATACTTGTTTTACAGTTGATCAGCATGCATACTCACCCTTCGTATCTACAGGAACAGTTGTAACACAAAAATATAATTTAAAACTCAGGCAAGTGAAATTTAACCCTTTCACTTTCAGTGTGGGAAACAAGTTTCAGTAGAGCCTGTCTTAAGCGACCATTCATTTATTGAACACATGGGGTTAAAAAACAGGTGGATGCTTAATGCAGGTCAACAGTAATGCAGAAAGCTCATATAGCTCCTTTTGACCTGCATTAAGCTACCACCTACCCTACAGACCCATAATTAGACCTCATTTTAATGGTCGCTTACAAGACAGGTTCTACTGTATTCATTACTGTGCAGTGTGTATATATATATATATGTTTTATACACGATAGATCTGCTCTAAAGTGACCACCTTATAATAGGCATTGGCACCTTTTAAAGCAAGTGGTTGCTTAATGCAAGACAAAAGTAATACAAAAAGCTTAAAGCTCCAGTAGGAGTGTTTTTGGCATAGTTTTCAGCCTACATTGAGCTACCACTTGACTCTTAGATCAATTTTGGTGGACGCATTAGCAGGGTTTTACTATACTAAAATCAGTGCAAGATTCAATCATAATGAGGTGGGTTCACCAGTCAAAGATATATACTAACACACTAGGATATATTTATTTGAACAAACAATTTTTAGTATAAGAAGTCAATACAAGACAATTTTTCACACAAAATCATATCTGGTCATATAAATATTTAAAAACAGGCATGAGATGATAGACTGAAAAAACAAAATATCAAATAGAGAAAATAGAGAAAAATAATCAAAATGATAGATAAAAGAGGATAGACATAAGCCATATCATTAGCACTACTATCTTGTTTAGATCATGGATAGAATGCCCTAGCCCATCAAATCAGATACTGAACAACATACCTTAACATCCCTAAGTAATTGTTCATCCAGTCTCACCTCTACATAGGTAAATGTAAAGCTGAATAATTCAGTTTTTCACAATTTTGACAACTTAAAATCAGACTGACACACAGTATAACCTGTCTCAAGCAATCATCAAAATGATTTCTTAAAGGCATGTGGTCACTTAATAAAGGTCATAAGCATCGCAGAAAACTCCTACAGGAGCTTTCTGTATAATTACTTGAAACCTGAATTAACCAACCACATGCTTTTTAATATTCCTATGCTAAATCAATGAACTTTCCCTTAACCCATTCTTTCTCATAGGCTATTTTTAGACCTAACCTCTTTGAATAAATCTACCAAAAAGGAGCATTTACTAGAGAAAAGGACAATTTTAGAATTGTGTAGTTTTGAAAACATTGTGATAAATAGAGCATTTGCTCCTATGGAGCAAATGCTCTATTATTCACAATGGTTTCATTAAGTGACTTTTGCAGAGGCGTACAAAGGCATATTTATGGAGAAAAGGGTTAAACAACCATATGCTTTTTGATATAATTATGTTTCCCTGAAGACAAGCTCTACTGTATAGCAAATAGTGAAGACCCTAGGTCTGATCAAACTGTTCCACAAGGAGCAGTTTGATCTGGGTCTGCACTTTTTGCACAGTTTATCTGTCTGAATACTTAGGGTAGTTAAAGTTGCTCAGTTTGAAAACAGTAACAATTTACTGGACCTTCATGAATATTCATCTTCATTACCATGACATAAATTATTGAATGTCTGAGAAATAAATGACTTATTCTTGAAAATGTTTAATTTCACACATCTTATCAGGACCTGTGATCCATATGGGATGCCAAGTTCCCCATCCTGTCTATGGCGACCCCCAAATAACTCTAATTCTGGGTTTTAAGACTGGTGGTAGCTTAATGCAGTATGAAAGTTTTGCAAAAATCTCCTCCAGGAGCTTTCTGTATTCCTTTCACCCTGCCTTAAGCAACCACTTACTCTTATTGACCTCATATATGTTCATTAGAACCAGATCATTGCAATAAAAACATAGAAGGAATAAAAAAAATCATGCAATGTAGTTTCTTCAGAGAGTCCAGTAAAATTGCTACATGTCATTATACCAAGTTAACATCATTCATAAATGGAGATACAGGGAGGTATGGTGTTTTCTAAGAAATCTGTAAGCAAAGATGTGTCAGTATAGAGAAACCGTTTCCTTAAAGATTATTTCAAGTATATAGTTAAAAAAAATTCCCTGTGCTGTCTGACCACACATTAACATATAATACAGTAAAACCCCGCTAATGCGACCACTTAATAAACAGCCACTAGCGTCGTTTAAAGCAGGTGGTTGCTTAATGCAGGACAAAAGTTATGCAGAAAGCTCCTATAGGAGCTTTCTGCATAACTTTCGTCCTGCATTAAGCTATAAAAGTGTCACTGTAAAGTATAGCTGGCTTTTAGTATTAATATAAGAATGCCATTGTAAACTAAGTATAGTTTTTTTTTCTTTCAGTATAGCAAAATGTTATTGCCAATAGAATTATATCCATATTTTTTCTGTCATATTTTTAAGTAAAGGAAACTGAATGAAAAGGGAATGGTCATTAACCCTTTACCTCATGAATATTCATGTAAGAAGTAATGTAAACATGAATATTTATTAACCCTTTCCCTGTTCTGTATATAAGCCAAATTTCAATACCTACTGGCTATTCATTAGCAAAATAGTTACAAAGAAATATGGAAGGTGGAACATTGTAGGCATTTTAGGAAGCAAAGAAACAGGTCTATCAAATTATATAAGCAAACAGAGCAAACCCTGATCAGACGGCTCCTCTAGGAGCCGTCTGAACTGGGTCTACTCTGTTTGCTAATATGTGAAAACACGTTTATATGAGGGAAAGGGTTAGCTGAAGTTTTATAAAAGCATATGAACAAGGAAATTTGCAGACATTATAAAAGCTTTAAAATAATATAATATATGTTTTATCAAAAGCAAACACAGCAGACCCAGATCAGACGGCTCCTATAGGAGCCGTGTGATCTGGGTCTTCACTGTTTGCAAAGGCGTTAAAATGTGTCTCTATGAGGTAAAAGGTTAATAATGACTTTTACAGTTGTGAAAATAATTTCACTTCAGCTTCTGCTCACAGTAAAACTGAACTTCCTATATGTGAACTGTAGAAAACAATCACTGATAAGCAATATTCAGTGTCTGCAGTTTACAATATCAACACATTATAACAAATCATAGATGTGCAGGGAGCCATTTTCTAAACAGAGCTCTATGTGTTGTCATACAGCACATTTACACATATATGGCCAACATCAATAGAAAAGAGAACACTTTACATTTATTATCAGTGTAGACCCGGATTGGCTGCTGCATGAAGATATTATGCTTACTGGTATACAGAGCTCTAAATCAGAGGAACGACAGATGTGTACCCAAATACTAAAATCGTCCTTTCTCCACCAAACTCTATGTTATGACAACTCTTTCGAATTGTCTCAAAGGGTTTGGTGGAGAAATAAAGAAGATATTCTTGAAAAAGTTTTAATTTACTCATCTTATCTGGATCTCTGTGTAAGAAATCAAAAGTAAAATATTTTCCATAACTCTGCAAAAGTATCCAGAGCAATAGAAAATGGTGCTTATTCAAATACAAAAATTGCCATTTTTCCGCCAAACCCTATGTTGTGACCACTCTTTAGAATTGTGTTGAAGAAACGATTCTAATGAGTGGTCACAACATAGGGTTTAGTGAAGAAATAAAGGCGCTAGTCTTGAAAATGTTTTCATTTACCCATTTTAACTGGGCCTCTGTTGGTATTTAAAGGGAAATCACCTCTCCAAGGCAAATCTAATAAGTACCAGAAGATAGGGTTTAGTTGAGAAATAACTGGATATGTCAGAATACAACACCTCTTATCTATAGAGAGTTCTGTCATGGTGTACACTGTTTGTGATTCATATGAAAAAAAACCATTTCTTTATTCACTGTCAAGTTGTCAACATTGCAGATCAAATCTACCCTTTAAGAAATATTTAATTAAATGTCTGAGTGCTCTCTTTTCCCTGTGACACTGGCCATATAATAAATATCCACTACCTCTGCTTCATTTGTGATTGAGTATGGCATCATGATCTGGAAAGTCACCCAAGTATAAGAATAATATGAAAATAAACACACCGTAACCGCATAACATACAGTAAAACCTCTCTATAACGACCACTAAATTATGCTCAATAGTTGGTATTTAGGGCAGGTGGCTGCTTAAAGCAAGGTGAAAGTAAAACAAAACGCTCCTACAGGAGCGTTCTGTTTTACTTTCACCTTGCTTTAAGCAGCCACCTGCCTTTAACACAAAATAATTGATGTAATTTAGTGGCCGTTATAGAGAGGTTTTACTATAAATGTAACCTGTAGCTTATGAGCAGACAACCAATAACCATCATCAATACAAATACCCTAATTACCCTAAGTAACTAGGCAAATAGTGCAGACCCAGATCAAACAGCTCCTGAAGGAGCAATTTGATCTTGGTCTACACCATTTGCTACTATGTCAGTCTAATTTAAAGTCATAAAAATTGTGCCAAAGTGACTAATGCAGCTTTAGCCCTTAATGCATGGGAAGTGAGTATATAAGGATTTACAAACAGTGTAGACCCAGATCAAATGGTTTCAGATGGAGCCCACTAATAAGGGTCTGCACTGTTCGTAATACAAATCATTTTCTTAAGTGATAATTTTGATACAACTTTTTGTTTAATTAATATTCAGAAAAGGAGGAGCCAGTTTTAATTATTCAGCAGATTAAGGGTTAAAAGGAGGGTGTACATTTGGTGTCTGAACATTCAGGGCACTTAGATTAAACCTTCATAGACATGTAAGCAATACAAAAGATCCAGGAAATTCTGTATAAAACCAAACACCAAAACATGCACAGATCATGAGAAAGTAGTTAGCTAAACCATATCTCATAAATTTACAAATCCGTTTCCTTCGTACAAATGCTCTTTAACGCCTTTGCAAACAGAGTAGACCCAGACCAGATAGCCACTGTAGGAGTTATCCGATCAGGGTCTGCTCTTTTTGCTTATGAAATTATGATAGTTCTGACTTTCACTCTGCATTAAGCAGCTACCTGTCTTAAAATGCTCTCATTTCTTCAGTACAAAAAATATGGACTAACAAGGTTCTACAACATTTAATTCTCTCTTATGACAAAAATAACTAAAATAGATACAAACCCATATAATATTAAAGCTTAACCCTTAAAGTCTGAACTACAAAGTACCAATCTACATAATAACTATCTTACTTGCTCAATGCTTGATATATAACCTTGCTTATCAAAAGCCTCCCTCAGTAATTCCAAAAGAGTATCAATTTGGACGTCTCTTTTAGGCATGCTGTCGAGGCTGCACTGTCTCTATTTTGCAGAATCATACACATATGACATTTTACAATGTACAAATTTGTATACGAAACACATCTACAGAACTAGTGTTTGATTCAAAGACAGAATATATGAGCATGTTTTGAAAGTGTGACTTGCTTTCAGTAATAAATACAAATGAGCTAAAACAATGGCAGGGCCGGTTGGTAGTCTACTGAGACAACTTAATACGAAAGACCTTTGAGGGCAACATTGCATAGCCAGTTTTAGTGTTCAAAATCTATTAGGGTTTCACTGTTGTGTAGAGAATTAATGATACACTTGGTAAACAGTATGGATCCAGATAAGATGCTGAGTCAGATTGCATCACATGAGAATCCTTACTGTTTGACTCTGTGTGAAATAAAAGAACCCTTTACTCCATATATCCATTTAATGCCTTTAACCCTTTCCCTGTTCTGTATTTCGGCCAAACTTCAATACCTACTGAATATTCATTAACAAAATAGTTATAAAGAAATATGGAAGGTGGAACATTGTAGACATTTTAGAAAGTAAAGAAACAGATCTATCACATTTTATAAGCAAACAGAGCAGACCCTGATCAGACGGCTCCTCTAGGAGCTGTTTGATCTGGGTCTACTCTGTTTGCAAATGCGTAAAAACACATTTATATATAAGGGAAAGGGTTAAAAAACAGAGTAGATCCAGAGCAAGTGGCTCCCGTAGGAGCCGTCTGAATAGGTTTTCACTGTTTGCACATGGAATTATACATTTGTATATATATCTGATTCAACAGTTTCTGCCATGACCAAACAAAAAATTATTTTGCATATCGCACTGAAAAAAATAATGTAAATAATATTCATACATACATTATTTTTTAGTTACATGTATATTCATGGAGTAAAGGGTCAAATATTGAAGACAATGTTTGAGTAAAATTTGGTAAATTGGTAACAGACTAAACAATGCAGTTAGCATAGTACTGCAACAACCTAGAGTACAGCTTAATGCATTATGAAAGTAAGGCAGAAAGCTCCCAAGGGCAGCAATGTGATTTGATAAATTCACATCCACTATATGGATACTTCCAGGAGGTTCTAAGGCTTTTTGGAAAATCTCTTCCTCCTTCGGAATAAAAAGAATATATGCATCGAACAAGTTTCAATTCTGAATTAAAAAATTTCAATGCTCATTACAACCAATATTACCTGGAGTGTTCTGACGGTCTTGTCATTCAGCCAGTCCTGTACTTTCATGGTCTGTCCTATCAGGCTGTTTGAATCCATATTTCTAGTGGCACAAGGACTGGTGTTTGGTCGCATTCCTTCCCTCTGTAGGCTAGACCTGTTCCTTGGTACCATCTATGAATATTGTACATGTAGTTAATATTTAGCAACAAAGGTGAATAAAACAGACATGACAAACCACTGTTTTCATTTATCTGATTTTTTTCCATCATGAAGCTAACATTTTTTATTAGTACATGTAGTACATGAATTTTGATGTGAATTAACACTTTACTCCATGAAAATTCATGTAAGAAATAATGATATCATGAATATTAATTAGATTATTTGTTATAATAGCACATGGACACAGTTCTGTAGAATCATATCTATATTATATCATATTAAGCAAACAGAGCAGACCCTGATCAGAAGGCTCCTACAGGAACCACCTGATCTGGGTCTACTCTGTTTGTCAAGGTGAGGAAATGCATATGTATGCATTGAGTAATGGGTAAATAAATTTTTATAATGGCAGATGAAGATAGAATTTTTTGGGCCATGGCAGAAACTGTAGAATCAGATCAATATAATTCCATAAGTAAACATAACAGGAACCATCTGATCTGGATCTACCAGTACTATGTTTGCAAAGGAGTTAAAAGGTCTATCTATGAAGTAAAGGTTTAACCCTTCTCTTGCTGAATTTTAAAATACATTTCTCCTTCTTTACCTATGCCCTGTTGTATAATTACATATATCTTCACTGTGTACATGTATTTCGCTGTGCAATCACTGCTATAGAGTGCACTGGTTGCACACAATCAACTTGTAAATAGTGCAGACCCTGATGAGACAGCTCCTGTAGGAGCTGTCTCATCTGGGTCTTCACTATTTACAGGTAGGTATATTGACGTGAATAGCAAACAAAGGGTTAAAACAACAATCTTTATTTTTCAAAAGTTTATCTACAATATGAGCACAAGAAAAGGTGTATTCAAGGCTCCACAAGCACTGTAGATCTAAACCATCATCTGCATAAACAATTTTGTTTCTGATCAGGGTTTTCATTGTATTCAGTGAACATATTACTCACTAATATCTGAATGAATATGAGTCTAGCTGACAAAAGTGAGCCCATTAATTTCTGTTACTGTTAACCCTTTCCCTTTTCTATGTTTATTCCAAATTTAAATACCTACTTAATATTCATGAACAAAATAGTTAAACTGAAATAGGTAAGGTAGAATACTGTAGCCATTTTAGAAACTACAGAAACAGATTTTTCAAATACCGTTAGCAAACAGAGCAGACCCTGATCAGATGGCTCCTATAGGAGCCATCTGATCTGGGTCGTCTATGTTTGCAAATGCATGAAAATGTGTTTATATGAAAAGGGTTAATCAGTAGACCTTATGAGTCAAGCAATAATTCCTGAATAAAGCATGGCGAATTGACTTAATCTAGCAACAAATAGCTAGCAGATTTTGCCTGTGAACTGACTTAATCTTTTACTCCATGAATATTCATGTTAGAAAAAAAATGACATTGTTAATATAAATTACTTGAAATTTTATGATATAAAAACAAGAATGTTTGACGATGGCAGAACCTGTGTTTAGCCAAAATCAAAAAAGAGGTCTAACTATGAGTCTGTAAGACAGGTGGTAGCTTAATGCAAGTAAAAAGTAATGCAGAAAGCTCCTACAGATTTATGCATTACTTCTGCCCTGTATAAAGCAACAACCTGCTTTTTTAAGATTCCTGTGTCCAATCAATATAAGGCCACTTAAGACATGTTCTACTGATTTTCAAAAGCAAACAGGGCAGAAACTGATCAAGCAGCTCCTACAGGAGCCATCTGGTCAGAGTCTACTCTTTTTGCAAGGCGTAAAAATGGACAGGTGTAATTATGAAGTAAATGGTAAATCTAGCGACACTCTTCAGATTTTGTCGGAAAGAAACTGAAATAATGTATTGCATAATTTTTCTGACCATGGGCTTTAGAATACATATTACGGACCACTGATTTTAACCCTTTACTCTATGAATATCCATGTAAGAAATAACAATGTCATAAATATTAACTACATGTTCATTTTTATAATGGCATACGAACATAAGCAATTTTGGCCATGGTATTAACTATATATCTACATCATTTCATAAGCAAACAGAGCAGACCCTGATCAGACCGCTCATACAGGAGTCTTCTGATCTGGATCTGCTCTGTTTGCAAAGGCATAGAAAGGTGTATTTTTATGGAGTAAAGAGTTAAAAAATATAAGAGGATCACATTTTTTCATTGCATCGGATTTATATTTCATATTTATCTAGAAAACAAGAGCTCCAAATAAGAAGGTGGCCACGCATTTCATAACAATATTTCATTATTTCTCTACTAAACTTGTACCTATAAGGTTTGGTGGCCGTTTGTATAGCACTGCCCTTATCTGGAGCTTAAACCATTAGGCTGCAGGACAAACCATTTTTACACAATTTTTCACCCATTTCATCTGTATCCAAACTGTTTGCGGTGTTAATCATTATGGATCCACCTGCAGCAGGCTGACTGCTAACAAAGATCGAACACTTAGTTATATGGAATGCAGTTTTCCATCAAATATATGCAAGAGACCATGGTCATAAATATCATACAATAAATGTGTTTCATGCAAATATCTAGGAAACAGACAAGCATGCATGTTGACTTAAGTAACTAAAAATAATCGAAATATGAAAGTAAGAAGAACATGCTTAGTCTAATAATGTCAAGAAATTAAAACCAACATCTAGTACCACAATTGACAAAGAATAAGAAATAATTTGGTAAAAAAAAGTTCATGCTAAAAGTGTTTAATTCTGTTTCCCATGTACTGTAGTTAATTCTTAATATATAAGAATGGCTTCGGACACAACTAGTGCACTTAATGTTACATGTAAGAAAACATGTACATGTATTCTTGATCAACTCACTTTAGATTTAAATTACTTAACCCTTTACTCCATGAATGTTCATGTAAGAAATAATGCATCTATGAATATTAATCAGCTTAATGCCAGAAAAGTTTGGCAATGACAGATACTATAGAATCAGATCTATGTAATCCAGAAGCAAACAGAGCTGATCCTGATCAAATGAGTCCTACATGAGCTATCTGACCTGGGTTGACTATGTATCTAAAGGTGTTAAATGGCATACCTGAGGAGTAAAGGGTTAAAAGGTATGATAATACAACAAACCAAACATTGATACTTTGAATAGAGTGTTTGTAAGCCATGGTCTTCAATGGTGCATTCGACAGTTTTAATAACAACACATATTTGTGCTTTCAAAATTGTGCATACATTACAATGAAATAAAATCCATATTTTGACTGAAGACTTGAGTATTAAATGAGCAATGACAGATGAGAGAGAAAATAGCAACACAACAAAAAGGATAAACTTGGTGTCATTGTGATCCTTACCCTTTTCTGTAAAGATTTCTGGCAAAGATTAAAAAAGAAGAGAAATTAGCATATTTAACAAGATAATGAAACGAATGTTCAAATACAAGCTCAATACTAACTTCAGTTTACTATGCAGTTTGAATGGAGTGGAAGGCTTTACACGTATATACATGTACATTCAAACATTTTCCAATACTATGTACTCTTTATTGTTTGACTTTGAATAAATTAAAATGAAAGAAACGGCATGTTAATAATTTCAGCTCAATTTTAACTATGTACATTCTTTCGATGGTTCTTAGAAATTCGCAAATATTTTTAATGCGGTCTAAGATGAACTGTAGAGTTACTGGGTGTCTCATCCAACCTGTTAGTTTGAGCCAGACATTGATATATGTGGGCTTTTAACAATGGTGGATCTGTAAAGGGAATTACTACACTATAACTCAACTACATGTAACTTTAAACTTCCATTCTAATTCTAACGTATAACAACAAAAACAAATCAGCCAAAATGTCAATAATGTTAATGACCATAAAATCTGCGTATGACGGAATGTATGTGACATGACGCTCAATTATTATACAACAGTAGAGAGAAACCTTGAGATTATTAATGGATCAACTCTCCATACTGCAGGAGAAAGTATCAGCAAATTAGCATGTTTCAGTAGCTCTGACATTTAAATGCTTGTCAGATAAGCAAGAAGCTTTTCGTAGGGTAGTCAAAATATTTTTATAATAATTTTATGACATTTTTTAATCATATTAAGTCTTTTCATATAGTCACTATTTGATGATGAATGTTGACATTGAAAACCACAAAAATGAAGGATAAATGTGCCACAGTTTGAAAGATCACGGTTCAGCTTTAAGATCAAGAGTTCAGAAATACCACTTACACCAATTACAACTTGAAGAACTAGAAACCAGACAAACGGACACTTAGATATGGAAAAAGCTTTAAAACTAGTTAATTCACAATGAAATGTGACGGCTGACCTACATTTTGTCCATACCTCTTGCAATTTAAGGAACAAGACCACAGGGGGCCAGAGCGTAGGGCATAAATTGACCAAAAAAACCAAAAAAATGACCCCCGAAAAAAAAAAAATATATATATGAGTATATATTATAGACAAGGGTTCGAACTGTCAACAATGCCATTTCACTACCTCCCGTAATAAACACGTCATATTTTTTTCACGTATTGATCAAATCGACTAGATCCAACTTTTCCAAATACCTAAATAGTCACACTAATGATAACCATTAACACTTATCGTGTATTTTTTCTTGATCTCGAAAACGAAATAAAAATCCGAGCAAAATGTTGCTCATTTTACTAGGTTGTCAAAGTTCGTGCAATCGTCAATTTCAAGACTGAACAGCAACATAACGCCATGCAGGGGAGAAACGGCAGCATGCAACCAATAAACGAACATATAATATGTAACTTGCCAGCATTAATCACCCGCGAATCGCTCTCGGGTCCACCGATTTCGCAATCTTTCTGTTCAAACCGTCAAATTTCAAGCTGGCTTTCCATGTTGAATCACGTGACTGCAGATGTAAGAGCGTTTGTAAGCTGCCGTTTCATTGGATGTCATGTGGACCCGGCGCTGACATCCAATGAAACGGCAGCTTACAAACGCTCTTACATCTGCAGTCACGTGATTCAACATGGAAAGCCAGCTTGAAATTTGACGGTTTGAACAGAAAGATTGCGAAATCGGTGGACCCGAGAGCGATTCGCGGGTGATTAATGCTGGCAAGTTACATATTATATGTTCGTTTATTGGTTGCATGCTGCCGTTTCTCCCCTGCATGGCGTTATGTTGCTGTTCAGTCTTGAAATTGACGATTGCACGAACTTTGACAACCTAGTAAAATGAGCAACATTTTGCTCGGATTTTTATTTCGTTTTCGAGATCAAGAAAAAATACACGATAAGTGTTAATGGTTATCATTAGTGTGACTATTTAGGTATTTGGAAAAGTTGGATCTAGTCGATTTGATCAATACGTGAAAAAAATATGACGTGTTTATTACGGGAGGTAGTGAAATGGCATTGTTGACAGTTCGAACCCTTGTCTATAATATATACTCATATATTTTTTTTTTTTTCGGGGGTCATTTTTTGGGGTTTTTTGGTCAATTTATGCCCTACGCTCTGGCCACCTGTGAACAAGACCAAGTGCCATTTCTCCATGACATGCCATACATTTCATGATTTAAAGATTTATAGGCACTAGATGTGTATCTATTACATTCAATCATTATACAATGTGCATCCATTACTTTCAGGCATATATATATAATATTTAGTTACCATTGTTGTAATGTTGTCATTATCGTCAACGGCCAGGCTTTCCATCAAACTACTGTCGTGCACACGCATCTGGCCTCCAGCCTGCTTCTGACACAACATGGACGTCATTTCTGCTTCTGTAACCGCCAAACGGCGGCTATACACAGATTATCGGCCGATCTGTGAACAAAAATACCAGAATTTCAATATCAGAGTGCTTTATTTTCACACTGGTCCGCCATTTCTAAACAATGTGACGTCACATGGAGATACGAGGAGCAATGCTGTTACAAATTATAACAGAATAATCACGCCAAACGAGTTAACAGTTTCGTTGAACAAATATCACTTTTATATAATGTTTTGTGTAAAATTTCGGTATTGTCGCCCTTGATTTAGCAAAATAAGCCTATTTTAACTTACACGTCCGGAATGTTTCCTTAGCGATACACCAAACTAAAATTTTACTTCCGGTAAAGGGAAACAACTCTAGTGACCCCAAACAACAAGATATTTCTAGATAATCCACCTGGTATTGTAAGTATCATATTCGTATAAGTGCCCTGAGGCGAAATATTTGTTGTATATATGAATAAATATTGACTTGACACTTTGTTTTAACTATCTGCAAATTATATCCTTGATATATAAAGATGTTAACTTTCTTTCTGGATGGACCTGTAGTTTTGAGAAAAAGTTGACACTGAGGAAAATAAAACAAAAACTTTCCAGTTTTCTTTGGTTCACACCTAAAGAAAATAGATCTGTCACTATTCTGTCTACAACTTTTAACCCTCTACTCCATGCATATTCATGTAAGAGATAACTTACATATGAATATTAATTAGCTTAACAATGACATGAGTAACAAATGTTTCGGCCCTGATCAAATCTGCATTAATGATTCCATTTTAAGCAAACAGATCAGACCCTAATCAGACATCTCCTACAGATGATGTCTGATCTGGGTCTACTCAGTTTGCAAAGGTGTTAAAGGGTGTATTTTTGGAGTAAAGGGTTTAAAGCTTTTGACTGAATGGTCAGCTCATCGCCAATTCGCCATCATATTATGCAAAGAGTTAGGCGATTACTGAAGTCTCAAGATGATGATGATGATGCATGGTCAAAGGTTCAATAGTCACAATATATGTAATCTGTTTGTAGAATGTCTTCATTACTGCATGATAAACTGATTAGGTGAGTAGAGTTAGAGCTCGATCAGAAAAGATGCGTAAATTGAATATTTTTAAGGATTATAAACTACTTTATTTCTCCACCAAACCCTATACTGTGACCATGCTTAATTTAGAATCATCTCTTTGAGACGATTCTAAAGAGTGGTCACAGTATATAGGTTTTGGTGGAGCAATGACAATTTTAGTATTTGAGTACCCACCCTTATCTGTAGCTCTGTAGAGTGATGCATCCTTAAGTTGTTGCGTCTTGTATGTGGCTTTGCCTGCTTGACTTTACTACTTTTTCATTATAATTACATATTGTTTTTAAATAGGACTAAGTGCAAAATGAAAGTAGCAGTTTGACAAAATTCTTATTATGCCGACCTGGCACAGTTCATTGGAGACTGACCGTTGTATAGAATAAAATGTTATACAAACTATATATAGTAAACCCTGCTTTCAGCTACCACTAACAGGACTCTTAAAAGTAAGTGGTTGCTTAATTGCAGGACACAAATAATGCAGAAAACTCCATCTTCCTTAAAGCAGTCACCAAAGTGTAATGTATATAGGCCTATGGTGTGTTCCCACTTTCCGCATATTTCTAGGTTAACAGTAATTAAGATTGACTATTTTAAATACTATAGTATCTCTAATACAAGGTCCTGGAGGTGTTATATTTTCTGTGAGATCTTCCGGTGACTTACGAAAAATCCTGTGCTCAGTCGAGCGTATGTCAAAATAGACAGTAACTCTGACAGTACAGAACAAAACTGTTAGTAATTAAGGTAAAAAACTTTTTTTTATTTTAGTGTTGTATTTTAAAGAAACTCATAATTTTATGAGCTGTTGTCGTAACCCTAGTGTCCATGTCGTCTTCATTCTTATCTGGAAACTTTAACGTTGGCTATTACTTCGATCTTTACTATTCATGCAAATATTATGCAACTTCACATACTTGTTACGGTCATAAGGGCAACAATCGGCCAGATGAGCATTGGCACCGACACACATGCTCTTGTTTATACTTACATACATATGAAAGCAGAATGTTTGGTCATGGTAAATCTGTTAACGCGCTCTACTATATGAAATAGTGACATCATGAATATTGATCAGATTACCTTAATAATTGCGATAATTTTGTAGCCATTGCACATACATACAGTAAAACCTCTCTATAACGGCCACTTAATTGTTTAAATTAGTTGGTATTTAGGGCAGGTGGCTGCTTAAAGCAAGGTGAAAGTAAAAAAGAACGCTCTGATATAGAAGCTTTAAGCAGCCACCTGCCTTTAACACAAAATACTTGTAATGTAATTTAGTGGCCATTATAGAGAGGTTTTACTGTACTTCAAACATGGCATGCATGTGTAACTTATGGATGCAAACATTTTTAGGGGTGACTTATTAAGGTCAAGGTCATACATCAAGGTCAAAGATCAAATTACGGTTTAAATTTAGATTGGCAATAATTTTGTTCCCATTCAACATACATATTTGTACTTCAAACTTGGCATGCATGTGCAACTTATGGATGTGAACATTTTTAGGGGTGACTTATTTTAGGTCAATGTCATATATACATCAAGGTCAAATTATGGGTCTAATTTAGATTGGCAATAATTTTGTTGCCATTCAACATACATACTTCAAACTTGGCATGCATATGCAACTTATGGAGGTGAACTCCGTCACGGATGGTCCCAAGCACTGATGAGAAAGGAGGAGGGTTGTGCGCAAGGCCAGCAGCCTTACCACATAAAAAATTATACCACTACAGAAACAAATACAATGGTATCGACCAGGAAGAAAGTGCATGACTCAGGATAAGTTGCTGATAACTCTACTCTCTCCCAAGAACGTCACATGGATTGGAGCATGGAATGTGAGAATATTATATGAAATGGGAAGAGCTGCACAGGTAGCAAGGGAAATGGACAGGTGCAACCTACAGATCCTTGGATTGAGCGAGGTACGGTGAACAGCAGGAAAAGTGACCCTAGCATCAGGACACACCCTTCTTTACTCTGGACCACCTGGAGAAGCAGACCCACACAGAAATGGAGTCAGATTGTTACTGACCAAACAAGCCTGCAAAAGTGATTGAATGGGAGCCTATTAATGAAAGGGTACTGACAGCCAGATTCAAGTCAAAAGTCCAGGAGGTCACTATTGTACAGTGCAAATAATGCCCCAACCAATGTTGCAGACCAAGAAGTGAAGGAGGACTTCTACAATCGCCTAAAGAGTGTGCTAGACAGAGCTCCTAAACGAGACATCACTTATAATAGTAGTGGGTGACTTGAAAATGAAAGTAGGAAACAACAACAGTGGAAGAGTTGATCATGGGGGAGGAGGGATTGGGGGACATGAACAAGAAGGGGGAACTTTCTGCTGATTTTTATGCCATTCAACATAGTACATACTTCAAACTTGGCAGGCAGGTGCAATTTATGGAGGCGAACATTTTTTGGGGTGACTTTTAAGGTCAAGGTGATACATCAAGGTCAAAGATCATATCAGGGGCATAGTGTTTCACAAACATATCTTGTTATAATGGCATATGAATACAAGAAGTTTGGAAATGACAAAAACTGTATAATCATATCTATCTTATTTCATTTACATGTATACCAAGCAGAGAAGACCCTGATCAGACAGCTTCTGTAAGAGTCATCTGATCTGGGTCTACTCTGCGATAAGTTACTATCACCATTTTGTGGTGTTCAAATGAACTAAGAAAGTTTTCATGACTCTTGACAATAGTGCATAAATTTTCTGAAAACTGTAACATCTGTTGAATGCATGCACAACTGTGTTTAGAGTTTTAATCCTTAATCTGATAGGAAAACTGTTTGCAAAGTTCATCTCTAAATTGCTGATGGCTTGCAAAATTTCAATTATTGTCAAAGTCAATTTCTGGCCTATTGACAACTTTGATCCCGAGTTACATGCCATCTGATCTGGATTCCGGCTGTTTGAAAATGATGGTTTTGTAAATTTGTAATTTCAAACAGATTAAGGGTTTATAATTATTGTTTGTAAATCATTCACCACTTACTGCCTGTATTGTGGTAGCAGATGCTGAAAAGGGAAAACTTCTCAGGCTCACAACAGTTACTGTAAACATATACTGTATTCTCCATAATAAACGCCCTCCCTCTAATAACACCCCATGATGAATTTAACAACTAAAAAGAAATATTGGTTTTTCAAAACACAGGTGGTAATTAACCTAAGATATACTGAATTGCTTTCATTCTGCATTAAGTAACCATCTGCGTACAAAATGCAATAAGCTCCTTAAAAGCTCCGTGCTCCCCGGGAGTGGGGGATGGCAAATTATCAGAAACTATTTGCACACTAAATAAGTGTCATCTGCTACAGTTCTCAAAGTCAGTTTTCCATCAGTTTCTCCTCAGAAATACAGTCAGAGTGTCAAAGAGTTTGGATTCTAATTATTAGAGAGCATTTTCATTTGGATCTAAACTGCTTACATAGGTCAACACAAATGTACCACTGGCAAGCAGCAAAGAATTAACTTATTGACTGCCAGTTCTAATTCCAAATATAGAGGATTTTACATTACAAATTGTTTTTATGAAACAAGTTTACTATAATAATATGACACAAGCTTTTGCGAGTGTCATATTCATTGTAGTTAACGAGATTGTATTTAAACAAATTGTAACGAACACCCATGTAAGATTCTTTTTAGCACATAACCGTTAAAAAGTGCAATAGAAAGTGAAACAGCCTATAGCTAACAGCTGTTTCGGACATTGTTTACAAATGGCGCAGTAAAACAACAGACACAAAAGTGCATTTCCAAAGTTTTGGGAACTCTTTTTCGGCACTCCCACTTCGCAGGTTATGTGATAAAAAAAAATTGTGATTAAGTTTGATCCAGATGACAAGCAAGTCTAGTGACTTGTCCTCATGTAGCAAATATTTTGATTTTGACCATTTTGAAAAGACAAAGTGAAGCAGGCAAAGAATTGTTTTGTAGACTACACTTACATAGACCACAAAGAGTTAAAAGTTTCTACTAAACCTGGGTCCATGCTTATAAAACTTTTAGTTGAGTCTGAGTTCGTTCTCAAGTTTTTGATTGGTCAGATTTGAGCCTTTGGCTCAAATCTGACCAATCAAAAGCTTGAGAACTCAAATCTGACCAATCAAAAGCTTGAGAACGAACTCAGACTCAACTAAAAAGCTTTATAAGCATGGACCCTGAGCTTGGCTCCAAATGAGATGTCAAGTTACTTGGAATGTTTTCAGGATCCAAACAGTTTGATGTACACTGTTTTTCAAAAGATAAAGATGAAAATGGTAAATGACAATTTTGTAGGCTGGTGTTAACTTAGCATACAAAGAGTTTAATATAAATTCAATGTTGGTTGGTTGGCTCTTATTATTGACAGAGTTTCTCTGGTTCTTTCAGATGCCCAATGTAAAGCACCGACACAATGGTCATCAGATCTGGGTTTATAAAGTCTCATCCGAAGACTTTATAAACTGAGGTCCAATGTAGCAATGTAATACAATGTATGGCCATCATTACAAAAGAGACTTTTGAAAACAGTATGGATCAAGATCAGCCATGGAACTGAGCATAGACGAAGGGCTGTAAAATCTCTTTATATTGGCCACTATATACATTGTGTTAATTAGTTGCTATTTAGGACAGGTGGCTGCTTGAAGTAAGGTGAAAGTAAAACAGAATGCTCCGATAGGAGCGTTCTGTTTTACTTTCACTTTGCTTTAAGCAGCCACCTACCTTTAACACAAAATATTTGATGTAATTTAGTGGCCGTTATAGAGAGGTTTTACTGTACATCATCTCAGAGAGATAAAACTAAATAGTGATATCACAGCATAGCATTTGGTCAAGAAATAAAAGTGCTTGAACCGTTTCCTTCATAAAAATGCCTTTTCACGCATTTACAAACACTGAGTAGACCCAGATAAGAAGGCTCCTGTAGGAGCTTTCTGATCAGGGTCTGCTCTGTTTGCTTATGACATGATATTGATCTGATCCTGCAGTTCTTGTCAAAGTAAAAATTTTCCTTAACCCTTCGCTTGCTATTCACGTCAATATACCTGCCTGTAAATAGTGAAGACCCAGATGATCATGGTCTGCACTATTTACAAGTTGATTGTGCAACCAGTGCACTCCATAGCAATGATTTCACAGCGAAATACTTGTATACAGTGAAGATATATGTAAATATACAACAGGGCATGGGTAAAGAAGGAGAAATGTATTTTAAAATTCAGCAAGAGAAGGGTTAAAAGGTATATATTATAAAAATTCAGCCAATAAATATTTGTAGTGTCGTTATTTCTTGCATGAATATTGAACAATGATAGGGTTAGGTGGGTAGCAGCTTAATTCAGGATGAAAGTTATGTTGACAGCTCCCATGGGAATTGTTTGCATTACTTTCATATGTTATTAAATGGCCACCTCCATTTAAAGACATGATTTTGTAAATTCTGTAACTATTTCCCTGTTGAATATTCATGTAAGAAATAATGATGTCATAAAATTTATATTAATTAACTAAATTTTTATAATAGCATAATGTACACATAACAGGAGGTTTTAGTGTTGGTTGAAACTGTAGGGTCGGGTCTATTATACAGTAAAACCTCTCAATAACGACCTCTAAATTACATCAAGTAATTTGTGTTAAAGGCAGGTAGATGCTTAAAGCAAGGTGAAAGTAAAACAGAACGCTCCTAAAGGAGCGTTCTGTTTTACTTACACCTTGCTTTAAGCAACCACCTGCCCAAAATACCAACTAATTAACACAATTTAGTGGTCGTTATAGAGAGGTTTTACTGTAATTTCATTAGCAAACAGAGCAGACCCTTATCAGATAGCTCTTACAATTGTGTTATAATCATAGTGTTAAATGATCATTTTTCTGTTTTGATGTTCATCTTTGAAGAGAAAATTAATCAAACATCAAAGAATCAGATGACAAGTTGGTTTACCTTCAGAATTCCTTAAATTCACAGAAGTCCCACTAGGTGTAAACAGTTTTGATGTGTTACTGAAAGGATCATATTTAACTACAATGGCTATAACCGTTTTATCTTGGCTCGTGCAGCCAACAAACAAAGGATTGAGGATTAAGTCTATTGTGCGATTTTGCTCATATTAAAGAGATATTAAAGATTATTTGGTTACACTAAGAAGTTTGTAATTACCTTATTGTATTGGATCTTTTTTAGTAGTATGTGTGACCAGTGGTTAGAACACAAGTTATAATTCGGTTCTTACAGTGCCTCACACCTAACAGGGGATTGTGTATGTAACATGCATTTCTTAAAGCTGGCAGCTCAGTAATAGCAGCTATATTGTGAATTTTGTGAAAACTCTTGTCTTTTGATTGGATAACTTGGATGTGTCTTGAATGCAAATATTGTGTCTAGAGATGAGAGTTAGTTATCAATAGCCTGGAATTAAATGGTGATAACGTCGTTATGTTTATATCATATTAGTGGGCTTTTTGTTAAATTGCTTGGATTTGTAACTCTTTGGAAGTCAAAGTTGTGGATAAGAGTACTGGTCTGTCTAAACTCTATACTTCATAGAGATGCCTTTTGGCACCTTTGCAAACAGAGTTGACCCAGATCAGATGACTCCTGTGGGAGTTGTCTGATCCGAGTCTGCTCTATTTGCTTATGAAATTACATATAGATCTGTTACTACAATTTCTACGAAGGTAAAAATTCCCTTATTCATGATGCCATTGTAAAGCCTTAGTCTTTTATTTCTTTCATGAATATTCATGGGGTAATTAATGTTAACCCTTCGCTTGCTGTTCACGTCAATATACCTACCTGTAAATAGTGAAGACCCAGATGAGACAGCTCCTGCAGGAGCTGTCTCATCAGGGTCTGCACTATTTACAAGTTGATTGTGCAACCAGTGCACTCCACAGCAGTGATTGCACAGCGAAATACTTGTACACAGTGAAGATATATGTAATTATACAACAGGGCATGGGTAAAGAAGGAGAAATGTATTTTAAAATTCAGCAAGCGAAGGGTTAACCCTTCAAACCCTTCATGCAAACACCTTTTCATGCATTTGCAAACAGAGTAGACCCAGATCAGACAGCTCCTATAGGAGCCATCAGCTCAGGATCTGCTCTATTTGCTTATGACATGATATAGATCAGATTCTAAAGTCTTTGTCAGAGCAAAAAATTCCCTTGAAAATTTTACATTATGAAAATTCAGCTAGTAAATATTCATGATGTCATAATTTCTTACATGAATAGTGAACAGGGAAATGCTTAATCTCTTATTTCTCAGCTAAATCCTGTCCACAGGGGTCTGGACCGCTTCATGGGGCTCTATATGTACATAGTACATATAGACCCCCATTAAGCGGTCCAGACCCCTGTGATCCTGTCCTGCTGGTACTCATTAGAAGTACCACGGAGAGATGTTCTGATAAGTACCTGCAGTGGCAGAAAAGTTATACAGTAGAACCTGTCTTAAGCGTCCATCAAAAAGGGGTCTAAATAAGGGCCAGTAAGCCAGGTGGTAGCTTAATGCAGGTCAAAAGTAATGCAAAAAGCTCCTTTAGGAGCTTTCTGCATTAACTTTTAACCTTCATTAAGCAACCACCTTCTTTTTAAGATTCCTGTGTCCGATGAATATAAGGTCACTTAACCCTTTCCCTCATATTGGTGATTTTTGACGACTCTGTAAAAGTCACTTTGGGAAACCATTGCGATAAATAGAGCATATTTTGCTATGCTCTATTTATCACAATGGTTTCAAACTTCAAAATTCTAAAAGTTTCTTTTTCTCTAGTTAATGCCCCTTTTCGGTAGATTTATTAAAAAAGTTTGTATCTAAAAATAGCCTATGAGGTAATGGGTTAAGACAGGTTCTACTGTATTAACCTTTCACTCCATAAATATGGCTTTTTAAGGCTTTTGCAAACAGTGTGAACTGAGATCAAATGGATCCAGTTGATAAGGAGCCATCTTTGAAAAGGGTCAGCTGTATTTGCTTATTGGATTATAGACCAGATTCTTCAGTTTCTGCCATGGCAAAAAATTCCTGTGTTAATGTGACATTTTAAAACAGCTTATTAATATTCATAATGTCGTTCTTCCTTACATTCCTCCACTATTCATGGAGTAAAGGATTAACATAAATTAGCTAAATTTCATAAAACTTCATCATATCTACAGCTCTGGAATGTTCAGTTACATACTGTTGTATCCCTTTCCACGATACAGACACCTAAATTGCAAACAGAGTAGAGACCCAGATCAGATGACCCTTGTAGAGGTCATCTCATCAGGGTCTGCTCTATTAGCTTATGGAATTACATACAAGTTTTATAACAATTTAACATTGGTCATATCTTTTGAACTAACAATAAGAGCCTTAGAAACATTATGCATGATCATCTGATACAGCTGCAACATTTGTGAGGAGCCATGTCAAGGTCAAAGTCAAACTTCAAGGTCAAAAGTCAAACTTCTTAAAACTTTAATCTTAACCATAATAAACTTCATACTTGTCTTATATACTCATTTCATGAAGCTGCAACTTATGATCATGAGAATTAGAGCCATGTCAAGGTCCGGATCAAATTTCAAGGTCAAAACTCGTAGGCCGTTATTATGGGGGAGAGGCCATACATCATTGCAGCTTTAAAAACATCTTAAAATCTGTGGTACCTGACCATTGATTAAATTCACTATCACGGTTACTCTACCAACTGAGCTATCCCAGTAATTGAGCCCATTTATCATTGTAGAGTTCTGCACAAGAATTTGTTTTCATGTAATTGTTATATCATTTATCATGTTCCTAATGTAGAATACTAGGATACCAGGCACATGTGAAACTCTGGGGATTAACAATTTGAATACTGATAGCATGCATGTCTGCATTTGCAAATAGTGTAGACCCATATGGGTCTGTATCGTTTATCATGATAATTTAGTGGCTATATTAATTTTTATTCAACTTAATGCTTTTTTACTGAGACAAAAAGTATAGGATCAGATTATATAATTCTATAAGCAAATAGAGCAGACCCTGTAGGAGTCATCTGATCTGATCCGAGTCTACTCTGTGTGAAAAGGTGTGTTTGTATGAAGGAAAGGGTTCAAGAATCTTTTCACCTTATTAATATTCATGATTTACATTTGGATATTCAATGTGAAAAGGATTAGCATTAAGAGTAATAACCCGTTCCGTCATGAATATTCATGAGGAAATAATGATGTCATGAATATTATTTGGATCAATTTGTTATAATAGCACATAGACATGGGAACTTTTAGCCATCGGGCAGAAACTGAAGAATCATATCTACATGTATATTGAATCATAAGCAAACAGAGCAGACCCAGATCAGACGGCTCCTACAGGAGCCGTCTGATCTGGGTCTGCTCTGTTTGCAAAGATGTAGAAAAGCGTATTTATGGAGTAAAGGGTTAAACATTATCAGATTCATTGTGGACATTTTGAAACTATTATGTAGGTGGCATACGGTGGATCCTGATGCAACACTGAGTTCATCTTAATTTTACCTGTTTTGCAAATGTCAGACAACAGAATTAGGGTTTAATTTCACTGCCATGTACATGTATTGTCATCTGCAAAATTTGTAGTCTGCTACAATTTTCAGTTTTTAATTTTCTTCTTCAAAATTTAAACCTTTCCCTGTTTAGTATTCATATAAGAAATAAGAAATGATAACATGAATATTTATTGGCTCAATTTTTATAATGTAAACTTTTCAAAGGAATATTTTGCTTTGAATTTTTTTTTTGTAGAAATTCAGACCTAAATCATGTCAACTTGCAAACAGAGCAGACCCTGATCAGAAGTAATCAGGACATCATGAAATTTCAGCTAATTAATATTAATGATTTTACATTAATATTCATGGACAAGAAGGTTATTAATTAGGATCATTACTCAGGCTACTTAAAGAGTGATAACTTTGCAAACAGTTTGCTAAGATCCAGATGACAAACACAAAGTAACTCTGTGTCTGATCAGGATTCAAACTGTTTTTCACTGTAACATGGAACATGCAACACTGTTTTTTTAAAGAAATAATAGAAAGAAATTGTATATTTAGAATTGAAGCATTCAGATAACCCTATTTAATTGCGGATGACAATTATTTACAGTGCAGAAGGTTAACCCTTTCCCTGTTCTATGTTTGTTACAAATTTCAATACCTACTGTATATTCATGGACACAATAGTCATAATGAAATATGGAATGTGGAACATTGTTGCCATTTTAGAAACTAAAGAAACAGATCTATCTAATTCTATTAGCAAACAGAGCAGACCCTGATCAGACGGCTCCTCTAGGAGCCGTCTGATCTGGGTCTACTTTGTTTGCAAATGCGTGAAAACACGTTTATATGAGGGAAAGGGTTAAGCAGAAATCAAGGGAAGATTATAGTCTATGATATACCTTTGCCCTTTGATAGCAAAGTTTTCAACTTGTAAAGATCAAAATGCAATATCTTCAAGTCTATTTAACCAGGATTAGATCCCTGCATTGAAGTAAGCCTTTAACATGTTATAGATAGCATGAATTTACCATTACACAGAGAAATAAGTAAAGGTGCGTATTTTCAAATACTAAAGTAAATTGTCATTTCTCTTCAAGACATTATTCTAGAGAGTGGTCTAAACATTGGGTTTAGAATCATTCTCTTCAAGATGATTCTACAGAGTGATCACAACAATAATTTATGCAGGTTATCTGGGTGTCTGATTACAGACAATTTGGATCAAGATGAGATGACAATTACTGTTTGACAGTGATTGATTGATACATTTTTAAAAACAAAATTATGTCTCCTTTGAGTATTGAAGCATCCAACGTTTTTCACATAAGATACTTCATCGCTATAGGTTTGTAGCTCTTTACAGGCTAAGTAATTGTTGCCTGGAGAAAAAAAAGAAGTAATAATCTGCTGTATTTCTTTAAGTACCGTATATTTTCTCCAATATCTGTTTAAAACTATACATAGATGAGACGGCAAGTAATATGGCTATTTATTAGGATCCATACTGTTTGCATAGATTTGCAGCAAATATGCAAAGAGTTAACCAATTACTCCATGAATATTCATGACAAAAATGGTGACATCATGAATATCAATTAGGTTAATTTTTTAAATGGTATATTAACACAATTTTTTTTTGCCAAGGCAGAAACTGTAGAATCAGATCTATATTATATAATAAGCAAAGAGAGCCATCTGATCTTGGTCTACTCTGTTTGGAAAGGCGTATTTATGGAGTAAAGGTTTAAATCTCAAACTTATGCATGCTGACTTGCACACAATTTGGTTCTAAATATTGTCATTAATACATGTACGTTGTACATGTACTAGATAATTACCGGTACAGTAGATTTACCCCTCTAATGCAAACACTTAATGAATAATCATGGCTGTCTTTATAAACAGGTGGTTGCTTAATGCAGGATGAAAGGTATGCAGAAAGCTCCTAATTAGGAGCTTTCTGCATAACTTTCATCCTGCATTAAGCTACCACCTGCCTTTGCCACTGTGAATTATGCCCTTTTTGAGGGGTTTTACTGTATAAGATTTCCATGAATTATTTAAAAATATTTGACTTCATTGTCAATTACAGTGCATAATTTGGGAAGAACTAGTTATTTAATACCGTAACAGTGTGAAGCACATTAAGTATTTTACAGAAAACCATTTCTCAACTGTTTACTGGATGAATATTCATGTAAGACTTATAATGATACGATGAATATGTATTAGCTGATTTTTTATGATGGTGTATGATCACAGGATTTTTTTACCTACTGCCCGCCCGTCACAGTATATATATTATTTCATAAGCAAACAGACCCTGATCAGACGGCTCCTACAAGAGCCATCTGATCAAGATCTACTCTGTTTGAAAACACTGGAAGATTATTTCTATCAGGTAAAGGGTAAATTGTTTTGACTTGCAGGTTATAAATTAATCTCAGTTTTAGAAGTCTTTTATCTTCTGATAATGTTGTCTCAATCTCATAATCGTATCTGTTCAATGTGTCGACAATATGGCAACCTAGCCCTTTGAACATTAAATTACTTTTATCTCTAAATGTTGTTGTCTGCTTCCATTTTCAAAGTACATATATCTTCAGTTTATTTAACACTTCACCTGATGGATTGAGAAGGCTTTTGACTCCTATATATGCAAACAGAGGAGACTCATATCAGACGACTCCTGTAGGACTGGAGCGCTCCAGTCTGATCTGGGTCTGCTCTGTTGCTTATGGATTCAACATATTCTAGTTTCTTTCAGTGGTCTTCATATTTCATTATAAAAAATCATCTAATTAATATTCATGTAATTATTTCTTTCATGAATATTGATCAGATAATGGGTTTAAAATAAAACAAGCAGAGTGATAAATTGTTTGAATCCTGATCAGAATTAAAATTACTTTACCATTTCCCTGTTCTATGTTTATTCCAAATTTCACCTACTGAATATTCATGGACAAAATAGTTATTGTGAACTACATGTATTGAAGATGGAACATTGTAGCTATTTTAGAAACTAAAGAAACAGACATATCAAATTCCATTAGCAAACAGAGCAGACTCTGATCAGGAGCCATCTGATCTGGGTCTACTCTGTTTGCAAATGTGTGAAGAGGCGTTTACATGAAGGAAAGGGTTGCCAGCTTATCAAATGGTTAATCACTATCTGAAAATGTTAACCCTTTGACTGCTGAAATTTCAAAGTGGACTGGCCTATCAGTGCTTACATGTAGAGTTCATTGACGATACGAAAGGGTATGATTTGCTAGAGGAGTTAGAATAACAAGCAGTGTAGACCCTGGTCAAAGGGCTCTTCTTTGGAGCCCTTTGATCAGGGTCTGCACTGTTTTGAAAATGTCAGTACGCTTTTTTGCTACCCTTAAAAGAGTCAGCCTTTTCAGTGCGAGAAACAAGTCACTAATATCTGTTGCAAACAGTGTAGACCCAGATGAGAGGACTCCAAGAGGTCAGCCCTCTCATCAGCATCTGCACTATTTATAATGTTACACTTTTCTTTAAAAAAGAAATATCTGAATATTCACAGTAAGCTTGACCTGTTTGGATTTTGGAATAATCCATTTGACAATTCAGCATTGAAAGAAATAAACTGCTAGTTTAACCTATGGGTTTGACAAGCCCATTTATTTTAGAATTTCAGCTTATAGAGATGTCTTTTTTATTGACAAATGTGCATTCTCTGAATTGAAACATTTATTTCATTCTTTTCTTGTCATCGGAACCATTTTAGTCACCTGGTGTCCCGTACGCGTTCTATCTGAAATATTTGATAATTTAACTTTTGCAGTTTGGATCCAGGGAGTGTAGAGTAAATACTATTAATAGGACCTGCACCCTTAATACGACACTCTGAACCTAGAAAGTGAAGACAATTATTTATTGAAAATTGAAGCACACATCAATTATTGCTGATGAGCTTTTCATAGAGCTCAAAGGGTTAACCCTTTCCCTGTTCTAAGTTTAGTGCAAATTTCAATACCTACTGAATCTTCATTGACAAAATAGTTATAAAGAAATATTGAAGGTGGAACATTGTAGACATTTTAGAAAGCAGAGAAACAGATCTATCAAATTCTATTAGCAAACAGAGTAGACCCTGATCAGACGGCTCCTCTAGGAGCCGTCTGATCTGGGTCTACTCTGTTTGCAAGTGCGTGAAAACATGTTTATATGAGGGAAAGGGTTAAACCTTTACTTGTTAGAGAAACCTGTTTACAAATTTGCCAACAGAGTAGCCCCAGAGGTGACGTCTTCTTTATGATATACAGAACACTGGTACTGATCAGACAGCTTCTGTAGGAGCCATCTGATCTGAATCTACTGTATTATGCAAAGGTGTTAAAAGGAAAATGTATAAGGTAAAGATTTAAAGATTGTATGTCTGTAGAATCTATATTATCTCATTTATAAGCAAACAGAACAGCCCCTGATCAGACAGCCCCTACAGAATCCATCTGATCTGGGTCTACTCCGTTTGCAAACCCTTTCCCTGTTCTATATTTAGTCCAAATTTTAATACCTACTGAATATTCACAAGTAAAATAGTTACAATGAAATATGAAAGGTGTAACATGTTAGCCATTTTAAGAAACTAAAGAAACAGCTCTATCAATTTTCATAAGCAAACAGAGCAGACCCTGATCAGATGGCTCCTCTAGGAGCCATCTGATCTGGGTCTTCTCTGTTGCAAATGCGTGAAAACACGTTTATATGAGGAAAAGGGTTTAAAGAGGCTTATCTTATTATGGAGTTAAGAGTGTACATATATGTACTTGGAGTGTATGTCAACAATTGTTCTTGTGGAAACAGATCTATATTAGTTCATAATTAGCAACCGAGCATGCAGACCCTGCTGAGACATATCTGAGCACAGGGTTAAGGATTGACTAGATCAATAATACATGTATATATATCATAATGTCGGGAAGATAGCTGCTGATTGGACTCTTGGTTACAGTGAAGTGATTGGAAATTGTATTGATTAGTATTCGTGGGTGAATAAAATTAATGTGATTGAAAGGTGGCTAGATAATTGTTATGCTCACATGAGCAAGTTTATGATTACAGTCATAAAATGTTTGGATCTAAATGAGATTCTGAAAAATGGGAAGGATTCTACCTAAAGGAGTGAATTTGTGTTCTTTTAAAGATTACTGCAGTAATCATTCACAGTAGTTAAGAATCGAAAACAGATATACAGTATTTGCTAAAACAAGAATTTAATCCATTCAGTGCTAGAGGTCCAGAAAAGATGCATAAATTATAACATTTTCAAGAATAACTCCTTTAATTCTCTGTCAAACCCTATATTGTGACCACTCTTTAGTATCGTCTCAAAGAGACGATTCTAAAGAGTGGTCACAGTATAGGTTTTGGTGGAGAAATGACGATTTTAGTATTTGGGTACGCACCCTTATCTGTAGCTCTGAGTGCACTGGAAAAAAAATCATTAATGTCCTTTGCTAACAGTGTAGACTCAGATGAGGAGCTCTCTCATCAGGATCAGCATTGTTTGTCATGTTACACTTTTCTTTGAAACATATCTCTGAACTTTCGCAGTACATGTGCTTAATTTTATAATGTAAAGTTTTCAAGAAAACTTTGGCTTAGACAAAAACTGCAGAATCAGATCAATATCATACTATAAACAAACAGTGCAGACTGATCAGAGAGCAGCTGATCCTACAGGAGAAAACTTTTTGCAAAGACGTTAAAAAAAGTTGTTACTATATGAGGCTCATATTAGAGTGATCATGGGTTGCTCTCATTGTCAGAGAGCTTAATACAGGTCAAAAGTAATAGAGAAAGCTCCTATAGGAGCTTTTTCTATTACTATTATCCTGTATTAATCAACCACCAGCTTTTTAAGATTCCTGTGTCCAATTGATATAAGGTAATGCTTAAGACAGGTTCTACTGTACATGTATTATAAATACAAGAATCTGGTACATTTAACCCTCAAATCAATGCTGAGTTTTGGTACAATTAATGCTGTTTAAAGGCAGACTTGATTCAGTATGAAGGGGTATAATTTTTGAGAGCTTTTTGAATGACAAACAGTGCAAACCTTGATCAGAGGGCTTTGTCTAGGAGCCCTCCAATCTGGGTTAACACTGTTTGCAAATGACAGCCAACTCGTTTCCTGCATTCAAAAGGATAATGATTTGGTTTGTAAATTCTTGCTTGTGTTATTACAAACGTTTTAATAGAACTCATTTATTTCCAGCAGGTACTTGTTAAATATGTTGACACAGGTTTTTGATTGTCTACCCCCTTATAATAACTCAGTACTAACTGACATTAAACAGTAACACTCTTAACACTAGTGGTGAATTCACGACAATCTATAAAAACAGTTGGATCCAGATTTGACACCAAGTAACTAAATGGTCATGATTATCCAAACTGTTTGACATTTCAGTTATTTTAATAATGACGAATTGGTAGAACAAATCAGATTGAGAATTTAGTCCGGAGACAATATTTTGCAGATGACAGATACTTAGGTTGTTAAGGGGTTAACATGTAATTGTAGGTCAGTCAGGACAGAAGATTTATAATAAAAGTTTGATTTCTTTTATTCTGTTATTTGATGATAAAACAACCTTATTTGAATGACTTCAGTGCTTGGAGGGGTAGTGCAAATAGAGATGGGAACATTAGTCCTTATAATGCAGAAACCACGTTAAATAGCCTTTGCAACAGTGTAGACCCAGATCAGGGCTTCTGAGGGAGCCCTCTGATCAGGGCCTGCAAATTTTGCCATATTTTACAGTATATGGAAAAATTACCCCTCCAGGTTTGGGATTAGACAGTCGAATGTCAAATCTGGAGGGGTCCATTTGAAAATTCAGCATTGTGAGGATTAGAAATGATTGAAGATCTGCTAATGGAACTGAATTGTTATGGATTACCTGCGATATAATACTGAAGAAACTGCAACTTCATATCATGCATTTGTGTCTGTTTGCAGTTTATTTTTACTTTAAATACTTGTGAAAATAGGTTCTTTGAATGATGATTTATTCAATGGAATACATGCAGTTCATTAGTGTTTAACCATTTACTCCATAAATATGCATTTCTACCCCTTTGCAAACACGGAGTAGACCCAGATCAGACAGCTTCTATAGAAGTCATCTGATCAGGATCTGCTCTGTTTGTTTTTGATGTGATATATAGATATGATTCTACAGTCTCTGCCATGGCCAAAATTGTATGTGTCCATGTGCTATTATAAGAAATTAATCTACCAGGTAATTAAGTTTCATGATGTCATTATTTCTTACATGAATATTCATGGAGGAAAGATTGCAATAATATGAATATTTATGTCTGAAATTAATTTTTATAATGGCTTATAAACTAAGGATGTTTAGCCATTGCAGAAAATGTAGATTCAGATCTAGGCAAGTGGCATTACTATCAGATAAAGGACTTAGTAAGATATTTCTTTATTTTATAATTGTTTAGATGTTTTGAATATCTACTACTGTAATTGACTCAAGAGGAGCTTTCTGCATGACTTTCATCCTGCATTAAGCTGCCACTTGTCTCCAATACCGATATTTATACAGAATTTAACGTCCGGTTTGGAGGGGTTCTACTGTAGTTCATGGAGTAATGGGTTGTGAGTATATCAACATGGTAAGAAATACCCACTTGGGCAATGTTGAAAGTGCAGTGAACGATGTAAACCCTTAACCCTTTCCCTGTTCTATATTTAGGTCAAATTTCAATACCTACTGAATATTCATTAACAAAATAGTTATAAAGAAATATGGAAGGTGTTACATTATAGACATTGTAGAAAGCAAAGAAACAGATCTATTAAATTTTAGTAGCAAACAGAGCAGACCCTGATCAGACGGCTCCTCTAGGAGCCGTCTGATCTGGGTCTACTCTGTTTGGAAATGCGTGAAACCACATTTATATGAGGGAAAGGGTTAACTCTGTCTTGAAAAAATAAATAATGTCTGCTAAAATGTGGAGTTGGTGCAATGTTGACTGGTTCCAATTCAAACAAGCTTTTGAGAATCTAGTGACTGAGTGTAAAAGAGCTTGGATGAGACACAGTCTAAGTTACTTGGGTTCTCATCTGGATCCAAGCACGGTTTACAAATGCCAGACAGGGTTTTAACCCATTCCTCCATAGGCTATTTTTAGACCCAACCTCTTTGAATGAATCTACCAAAAAGGAGCATTTACTAGAGAAAAGGAAAATGTTAGAATTGTGTAGTATTAAAACCATTGTGATAAATAGAGCATTTGCTCCTATTGAGCAAATGCTCTATTTATTACAATGGTTTCATAAAGTGACTATTGCAGAGGCGTTGAAAGGCGTATTTATGGAGGAAAGGGTTAAATAGATAGTGGGATAAGGGTTGATATTGAAAAATATTTAATCTCGAACGATGAAATGATGTTTTTATAGATGGTATAATAACTCTTAGCTCAATAAAAAATGAATGATTGTCGTCAAAAATGTTTATTTTGTACGTACTTATGAGATTTCATATTCTTTTTAAAAACTAAATATTAAAAGCATGAAAGGATTTAGCTCGTTGTAGCATATGAATTATTTAGTACCACATCTCTATCAAAAGTATTTGCAAAGATTGTCATGAATTATTCCTTAGCAAGCAAAAAGTTATTGAAAAGTCAACTCATTGCTATAATTCATATCACAGTTAATAGAGAATGATGTTTTTTGATGAGCTGCCGGCATATTTGACATGGTTAATCGTTTGATATGACAGTTTTCCAGTGTTCATAAGTGTACGTATAGTGAACAATAAATTTTGGATACATAAATGAACAAGTGCAAGTGATGGATGTATTGTGTACCATTAAAAATTGAAATACTGATTTGGTAGACCTTTAATCTGCATGCATGCGATTGCAGAAATATTAAAATACATACGGGGACATTATACAAGTGAATTTTGAGAACAGATTATATTTCATCATTTGATTCCAAAAATGGCAGATCTGGACTTTGAGACTAATCCAAGATACCAGAAAAATGGACTTCCGGTAAGTTAAATACTTGTACTAGAAGGCACTGTATTATTGGAAATGAATATGAACCGAAAAAACCCGAATTCTTAGCCCAAAATTTGTATTTACCTTGCTAACCCTTTGAGTGTGGGACATGTATATGTACTGGCATTTGCAAACAGTATGGATCCAGATCAGAGGGCTTCTAGAGGAGCTCCCTCACAGATCAGGGTCTGCACTGTTAAAAAAGTGTCATTAAAAAATCTTGTAGCAAATTTAAGGCTTTCATACTGAGTAGACTCGATAGTTAACCCATTCAACCCAGGACACACATTTCACTGTCATTTGCAAACAGTGTAGACTCTGCACTGTTTATCATTTAATTTATAAGCCCTATAGCAAGTTTAACCCTTTTCTCCATAAATACGCCTTTCTACGCCTCTGTAAAAATGACCTGTTGAAACCATTGTGATAAATAGAGCCTCTGTAAAAATGACCTGTTGAAACCATTGTGATAAATAGAGCATTTCGGTTGCTCCTATAGGAGCAAATGCTCTATTAATCACAATGGTTTCAATACTGCACAGTTCTAACATTTTCCTTTTCTCTAGTAAATGCTCCTTTTTGGTAGATTTATTCAAAGAGCTTTGGTCTAAAAATAGCCTATGAGGGAATGGGTTTCATACTGAGTGAAATTTATAGTTAAACACAGATGGACTATTCCACTCTCAAAATTCAGGGTTGAAAGGACTCAGATTCCAGTCAGAAAATTCAGCTTTGAGATCGTGGTTACCATAGTTACTCCTAAATATTTGAACAACCAATTTCCCCTTAACCCATTCCCTCATAGGCTATTTTTAGATCCAACCACTTTGAATAAATCTACCGAAAAGGAGCATTAACTAGAGAAAAGGAAAATTTTAGAATATAGGAGCCATCTGATCAGGGTCTGCTTTGGTTGCAGAAAAAAATATGTTATTGCATATTCATGAAGTGATAATATATCATGAATAAAATGTTCATTAGGGAAAGTGTTACAGTAATTTTGTGCATGTCAGGCCTAGAATATTCTGTTGGTGTTTGGTGGGGGGTCAGACTCAAAGAGCTTTCTGCATTACATTTGTCCAGCATCAAGCAACCACATGCTTGTGTATGCCCACATATTTATTCATTATTATGATCAGATTCTATACTGTGCTGTATTGCAAGTTATTGTTAAACTGGCATTTGCAAGTGCCGTGGGTCTAGGACAGTGTTAAATGTGCATATGTTTGTGTGTGTCAAGGTTTACAGTCTTTGCCCAAAGTCTAGATAAGGACAAAACACTAAGGAAAAGGGTTATCACATCTGGATCTAAACAATTTGATGTATTTTTTACCGGGTCTACTCGTTTGCAATTGTGTCAAAAGGCATGTCTATGGAGTAAAGGATTACAATGCAGAAATCAAGTTAACCCATTCCCTAATAGGCTAATTTTAAACCCATCCTCATTGAATAAATCTACTGATTTTTTATGGAGCATTTACTTGAAAAAATGGAAATTGTAGCATTGTGTAGTTTTGAAACCTTTGTGATAAATAGAGCATTTGGTCCTATAGGAACAAATGCTCTATTTATCATGATGGTTTCACAAAGTGACTTTTACAGTGATAAGTAGAGCATTTAATTTGGCTCCTATGGATTTATTGCAATGGTTTCAAAAAGCAATTTTTACAGAGGCATCTTATGTGTCAATATGAAGAAATGGGTTAAATACACATTGCAAACAGTATAAACAGTGTAGCCGACTCCAGCTGGTGGATCCTCTGATCAGGGTTTGCACCATTTGTCATATTTACAGCTTATATGGAAACAATTACCCCTCTAGAATCAACATGAGACAGTCCAACGTCAAATCTAGAAGGGTCCATTTGAAAAGGTTAAAAGAACTGTGAATCTGTAATAACCTTTGCAAGTAATTAGGATCTGGATGAGATGCCGCGTAACTTTGTGTCTGACGTCAACATCCAAACTGTTCATTACTCAGTGATTATGATTTTTCAACCCTTTCCTAATGTTAGAATAGAAGCAGATGAGAAGCTTTAGCAGACGAAAGTGACTTAGTTTTGAAAATATTAACCCTTAACCTCTTGAATAATTAATACTGGCTCCTCCCTTTCTGAATATTGAACAAACAAAAATTATCGCTGGAAATTTATTTTTTTGACAAACAGGAGCTGATGGATCTGGGTCTATACTGTTTGCAATAGTCTTATATACAGTCATGGTTCCAACACGTTTAACCGTTTCCCTCATAGAAATGTCTTTTCACACCTTTGCAAACAGAGTAGACCCAGATCACTCTGGTACTGTAGTAGGTGTTTAATCAGGATTTGCTCTATTTGCATAATTATGGAATTAAATAGATATAGTTGTACAGTTTCTACCAATACCAAAAACATCCTCTGTACATGCGCATGAAATGATAAATATTCAGTTAATATACATTGTATATTCATACTGTCATTATTTCTTACATGAATATTCAACAGGGAAATAGTTAAGGGTTAAAAATTCTTAATATCCGTAATACCACTCATTTAAAATTTGATAAGATGAAATTTACCAACCTTTCACTAAACTTTCCATGCTAGTGTGTATATTATTTATACATTAAATGCTCTAATATCAGCCAGTAGACCAAGGTTGAATTTAGTATGCATGCACTCTCCTATGTCTTGAATTATATACAGGGTTGATTAAAATCTTACATAACCCCTAGACCATACATATTATAATAAAGAAGAATTTAGATCTTTTTTAGGCAAGTGCACGGCTACTTAATGCAGGGTGAAAGTCATGTACAAAGCTCCTTTGGGAGCTTTTTGCACGACTCATCCTGCATTATGCTGCCACCTGTCTTAAAGATCGGCATTGATACTATTGGGAAATTTCAGTTTAGAGGGGTTTTACTGTGTTTTAAATCATTAGTTGTTTGGAAATGGGTTTTCAAGGTTTAGTTGTAACTCAAGAGTCAATCTTACATTAAGGCCAATCTGTAGTAAATATTTGTGTTTTGTCTCTTGTTAACCCTTTCCCTCATAGGCTATTTTTAGACCCAACCTCTTTGATTATATCTACCAAAATGGAGCATTTACTAGAGAAAAGGAAATTTTTAGAATTATGTAGTATTGAAACCATAAAGGATATGGAGCAAATGCTCTGTTTACCACAATGCTTTCAAAATGTGATTTTTACAGAGGCTAGAAAGGCATATTTATGGAGGAAAGGGCTAAGATATGAAATGCTTAACCCACTCCCTTATAATGACGCCTCTGTAAAATTCACCTTTTTAAACCATTGTGATAAATAGAGCATTTGTTCCATAATTATGAGCAAATGCTCTATTTATCACCAGGTGCGGATTTAGAGGGAGCGGAGCCCAAACAAACTTTTTGTTAGTAATATTTTAGATCTAGATCTACTAAAAATCAATAAAACAATGATTTAATCTGAGTTTTTTTATTTCCCTCCCCCAATTACGCTCTTTTTCAACATGTATTACAAACACACTATTCAGTTATGTAATCAAATATAAAAATCTACGCCCCCCCCCCCCCCATCCCTTGTCTGGGCTCTTACTCATAACTCCATGGATGGACTGTGAAATGACTAGGCATAAATGTTCCTCGAGAAGTAATGGGGTGTAGCTGAAAGGCCAAGGTCACACTTAGAGGTCAAAGGTCAAAAACATTTGGGAATTTGGCATTTATGGATTAATGACATTCTTGTTTTTATTATCTCGAGAAAAGGAAAAAAAGTTCAACAGAATTTCATAAAACCTTGTATGTAGCAAGGACACAATAATGTAAATGTGCATATTGTCGGGGAGTTTTCCTTCTGCAATTTTTTTGGGAGTTATGCCCCTTTGAACTTAGAAATCACTAGGTCTTTTGACCCTATCCTTGTAAGTGCAACTCCACTGAAACTTCTTAACAGATTTTCATAAAACCTTGCATGTAGCATGGACACAATATGTAGATGTGAGTTATGCCCCTTTGAACTTAGAAATCACTAGTTAATAGTGAAGGAAAACCCGGTTTGATGTTGTGTCGTCATTTCTTGTTGGTAGATTTGTTCCAGGAGGTTTAGGTTAACAAATTGTATATGAGGGAATGAGGCTAAAAGTAGCACATGAGGGAATTACTCTAAAAATACCCTTTGAGGGAATGGGATAAATATGCATGAGGTACCGGTAGTATCAGTTCAGTATGAAAGAGGGACAAAAATGGTCCTCTTGACTAGCCCTCTGCTCTGGTTCTACACCGTTTATGATAAATGCCAGTTAATTTGTTACCCACAAAATATCAAAAGGTAAATTACTCTTGGAAGGCATGCAGGAACTGAGTATACAAACCTTTACAAACAGTGTCAACCCTGATCAGAGGGTTCCTTGAGGAACTCTCATATCAGGATCTACACTGTTTGTCATAAAATTTCTCCAATGATAAATTTTGATACAGTATGATGATTAATTTATATTCCGAAAGGGAACGACCAGTTTTAATGTTTCTACAGGTAAAGATTCAATATAAAATCTCTTACAGCATTTCTCATTAGGTTAAAAAAATTCGAACCACACATATTTCGTTCTTTCACCCCTGGCCTTAGATTAGTGTGAAGAAAGGATGTGTCACCAAATTGAACAGCAATATTTAGCTAATCAAAGAAATCAATTTCATGCTCAACAATGAAATGCAAATGGCTTCTTCACATTCATTATTCAGTTGCGTTATAATCGTCCAATCCTGAATAGTGACAAAACATAATGTTTTGTATCACGATCCAGAATCGGTTGACATTGAATAGGTGTGATATGACAACGGCTTTTGACACTTATTCTACCTACAGAGTTCCAGATAAGACGCGTAAATTAAAATATTTTCAAGTATAACTTCTTTATTTCTCTACCAAACCAAATGTTATGACCACTCTTTAGAATCGTCTCTTCGAGACGATTCTAAAGAGTGGTCACAACATAGGGTTTGGTGGAGAAATGACGATCTTAGTATTTGAGTACGCACGTTATCTGTAGCTCTGTACCTATCTGGACCTGTTATATGGAAACAGTTTGTATCCAGATGTAACAGTGTAACTTGACGTCTCATCAGGCTCCAATCTGTTCAACATTAATAAGTATCAGAAATAAATAAAAATTGCTGCATTGCTTAATCAGAGATAATGAGCAGACATCAGTTTTTATTTCAGAATAAGGGTTAACCCTTACAACACTCAATTTTCAAATGGACCCTTCCAGATTTGACATTGGACTGTCTAATGATATATTTAGAAGGGTTGTTCCATAAACAGTAAAATATGGCATTGGTGTAGACCCAGATGTATGAGAGGGCTGCTTGAGGAGCCCGCTCTGATCCGGGTCTACACCATTTGTGCAGGCTATTGATCTCGGTTCCTGTATTGTAAGGGTTAAGTCACTTGTTAACCCTTTCCCTGATATAAACGTGTTTTCACGCATTTGCAAATAGAGTAGACCCAGATCAGACGGCTCCTGTAGGAGCCGTCTGATCAGGGTCTGCTCTGTTTGCTAATGGAATTTGAAAGATTGGTTTGTTTGCTTCCTAAAATGGCAACAATGTTTCACCTTCCATATTTCTTTTTAACTATTTTGTTAATGAATATTCAATAGATATTGAAATGTGGCCTAAATGCAGAACAGCGAAAGGGTTAAAACTATCCCACTGAAAAACATGCTGTCTGCCTCAGTTTTGGAAATGGATTTTCTTCAAATTATTTTCTCAATAAATGTGATCTAAGTAACTTCTTCAATTTTTTTTCTAAAAAATGTGATCAGAACGTTTTTATTCTTTTAACCTAATCTACATGTTAACTGTTTATGTTATGAAAATTACCCTTTTGCAGAAAAAGTTTTAACCTTATAAATAAAAAACCTTGATCTATTATTGAGAAATTAGTTGTAGAAAGTCAACAGTGAAAATCTCAAGGCAAAACATTTATTTTATATACTGTTAGCAGGAGGAAGAATTTCATTTCAAATGTTCACCTTGGATTTTGAAGTGTTAGATTTGAATACAGTAGTTTCATTCAGAGTGTAAAGCACTTGTACAGTTTTTCAGATGATTTTTTTTTTATCTGCATTTGGTATCAAGTGATTGAATAGATCTCTTTCTCAAGTGTCATCAAGTTGTTGAAATGACAAAAAACTGCCGTGTTCCTGTACCGTTAGGAGTGTTGTCAGGGACTGATTGAGAGATTAATGAAAAAATAGCAGCTACTACATGTCATTGTACATATTAAAGAGCACATTTGTCATAAAAAATTAAATGTTGTAACCTCAGTTTACTAAAAGAGTTAGTTTTAAATGTGATTAGTGATATTCTATAACAAGATGGAGAAACCTGAGGAATTTGGATATGGTAGTAGAAAAGGTTTCAAACCTGTGGCAGAAGTGGATATTTGGGTAATTTTGAAACTTAATTTTTTATCAAATTCCTATTAACCTTTAAAACGCTGAATTTTCAAATGGACTATTCCAAAAGTCAAACAGTCAAGCTTATGGTAAATATTTAAGGATTTTTCTAGAGAAAAGTGTAACATGACAAACAGTTCAGACTCTGATGTGATGAGAGGGCTCCTCTAGGAACCCTCTCATCTGGGGTCTACACTGTTTGCAAAGGACCATTATGAGTGACCCGTGTCCAGCACTGAAAGAGTTAACCCTTCACTAGAACATAAATATTCATGTAAGAAAAAATGAAGTCATGAACATTTATTCACTTTTTTTTATTATATGAACACCGAAAGTTCTGGCCATAACAGAAACTGTTGAATCCGATCTATTTTACATAAGCAAATGAAACACAGCAGACATCGATCATATGGCTGAGACTTTCATGATGCTTCTGATCTGGGTCTATTCTGTTTGCAAAGATGTATAAAAGTGTTACCTACTGTACATGTATGAGGTGAATGGTTAATGATTTTACATGAAGATTATTCACAATTTTTGATATCACTGTCTGATTTGGTGTCAAATAATCTTAACCCTTTACTCCATGAATATTCATGTAAGACATAATGACATCATGAATATTAATTAAATTGTTATAATAGCACAATTGGACACACACATTTTTGGCCTTGACAGAAACTGTAGAATCATATTCTATATTATATCACAAGCAAACAGAACAGAGCCTTACAGATCAGATGGCACCAGCCCTAAAGAAGTTGTCTGATCTGGGTCTGCTCTGATTGCAAAGACGTATAATGGTGTATCTGTGGAGTAAAGGGTTAAACTGAACACTCTGAGGCTCTACTATTAACCCTTTCCCGCATAGGCTATTTTTAGATCGAACCTCTTTGATTAAATCTACCAAAAAGGAGCATTTTCCAGAGAAAAGGAAATTTTCAGAATTGTGTAGTTTTGAAACCATTGCGATAAATAGAGCATTTGCTCCTGTGGAGCAAATGCTCTATTTATCATAATGGTTTCAGAAAGTGACTTTTACAGAGGCGTCAAAAGGAGTCAGTATGCGGGAATGGGTTCAACAATAATGGATAATTCCTCTGAAAATTTAGCATTCAAAGGGTTAACTATTTCCCTCAAACAGATGATGTTTGGCTCCTTTGCAGACAGAGTAGACCCAGATCAGGGTCTGCATTGTGTGCTTATGAAATACTAAATATATGTACCTGGTTCTGCAGTTTCTGTCTTGGCCAAAATTTCCTGATTTCATAAAGTCATGCATTTATCGAAAATAATCTTATCATTATTCATGATTTGATTGTTTCTTACCTGAATATTTATAAGGGAAAGGGTTAATAATACTATTATTTAACCCTTGTTATCATTTGCACATATCTGCATTTGCAAATACAGTAAAACCTCTCTATAACGCGTTGGCCACTAAATTGTGTTAATTAGTTGGTATTTAGAGCAGGTAGCTGCTTTACTCTTTCCCTCATACAAACGTGTTTTCACGCATTTGCAAACAGAGTAGACCCAGATCAGACGGCTCCTAGAGGAGCCGTCTGATCAGGGTCTGCTCTTTTTGCTAATAAAATTTGATATATAGAGAATAATAGGTTAGTGCCGTAGATGGGACGCTTTATCCGACGAGGGGAGAAAACGTTGAGGCGAGGCTTGCCGAGCCTCAACTGTTTTCTCTCCGAGTCGGATAAAGGCGTCCCATCTACGGTACTAACCTATTATTCGATTTATCCAGTCAATTTAGTTAAATATCTTTTTTCATAGACTCAAAAGTAACATAACACTCTTGAAATAATTTACATTGAAAATGCGGTTTTTCGATCAACGGATCCCTCCCTTTTCATTTCCATTTAGACGTAAATAGATCTAATGAGCTACCGCAGAGGAAAATAGTTTCGATACTTGCATTACAAGAGGGGAAAACGTGGTTGAATTTGAAAAATAAGATGATTTGAATCGAAGGTCGATAAGTTATTTCAAACAGACATGGTTATATTCCCTGGTCAAATTCGAGTTCCGTAGTCTCGGTTTCTATTTTTAGATAGACCTAACGTCACTCATAAATCGATGGAACTGAACGGGCTATATTTAGGTCTATGACTATCACCGCCCCTGTAAGAGTGTATCAATCAAATTATCATGAGAGTGAAAAGAAAAACATTTACTATTTATCTGTCAATCTTTGCTTCCAGACTTGATTTTATCAAAAACGCGTTTTGCTAGCGGTGATTTAAATTAATAAAACTGATAAATCAACGTCAATTTCTATGTGGCCTCAGTGGCGTAATCGGTAAGGACGACGTCTTTAGAGTGATTAGAATTGGTTTTTGTATGATCAGGCGCGGGTTCGAATCCAGCTATAGCCAATTATTTTTTATTTTTTCTCATTTGAATAATTTAGTTTGGTGAATTTTCTGTTAGATCTATTTCGTCAACATGATTTTTATGCATATTTACAGAAAATTAAAATAGTTCCATGGTTATAGAATCATTACGCCTATCTACTAACCTAATAAACCTTCTACTACCGAAAGTAACCTAATAAACCTAAGTTTATCTGCACCCCCTTTATTATGTCACTAGAGAAGCCTGGTGACTGGATAAAACTGTTTCTTTGCTTTTTAAAATGTCTACAATGTTCCACCTTCCATATTTCTTTATAACTATTTTGTTAATGAATATTCAGTAGGTATTGAAATTTGGCCTAAATATAGAACAGAGAAAGGGTTAAAACAAGGTGAAAGTAAAACTTGATGTAATTTAGTGGTCGTTATAGAGAGGTTTTACTGTAGTGTAGATCATTATGAGACAGGTCCTAGATGGTCTCATATGGGTCTGGACTATTTGCTATTATAATCCAGTGGCTACACTTGATATTGAGCTAATTAATATTCATAGTGGATTGATTCTCATTTGAATATTCAGCATGAGAAGGGTTGATATACTAAAGGATAATAAATCATGATAGCATTATCTTGTGACAAGTAAAATACAAGTCCAGCTATTCAAAAACCACTTGAATGGCTCCATTTTGAGAAAATGTCACATAATTATACCTCCGCAAATGAAGTTTTAGAGGGGGTATATAGGAGTCAGTGTGTTGGTCGGCCAGTCGGTCGATCGGTTGGTCGGACGGTTGGTCTGTCTGTCTGTATGTCCATGGCACAACCTGGTTAAGTCCACTTATTTACATAACCCTTTGAGATAAAGCTTTGATACTTTCCACACTTGTCAACCATCACATGTGTCATCTGCAGGCAAGAGTACATAACTCTGTCAAGCATTTTGACAGAATTATGGCCCTTTTTATCTTATTTTTTTGGTTAAGGTTTTTGTTAAAGTCCACTTATCTACATAACCCTTTGGGATAAAGCTTTGAAACCTTACACATTTGTTCACCATCACAAGCTTTATCTGTAGGCAAGAGTACATAACTCTGTCAAGCATTATGACAGAATTATGGCCCTTTTTAACTTAAAATTTTTGGTTAAGGTTTTTGTTAAAGGTCAACTTATTTTCATAACCCTGTGAGATAAAGCTTTGAAACTTGGAATACTTGTTCACCATCACTTGTTCATGATGTCATTATTTCTTATATGAATATTCAACAGGGAAAAGGTTAATCACTGTCTTTGAGGTCAGGGCAACAGATAAACATGCATACTCAAGTACTAAATTTGTCATTTCTCCATCAAACCCTATGTTATGACCACTCTTTAGAATCGTCTCTCTGAGACGATTCTAAAGAGTGGTCACAACATAGAGTTTGGTGGAGAAATAAAGAAGTTATTCTTACAGATGTAATAATATCTGCCTCTTATATGGACCTCTGTTTGAGGTTTACTTTTCAACAGTTGGATCCTGATGCATAATGTGCCATATTAATCTGTGTCTGGATCTAGGCTGTTTACAAATGCATATTAGGTCTCAAACAATGTTTAAAAAAAGACTTTACTCTTTACCTGATAGAGATACTTTTTCACATCTTTGAAAACAGAGCAGACCCAGATTAGACAGCTTCTGTAGGAGCCCTCTAACCAGGGTCTGCTCTGTTTGCTTATGAATTGACATAGATTTGATAAAGACTTCCTTTGCTAAACATTCTGATTCTACTAAACTTTATGTGTTTATATGCTAGAATAAATATTATTCTAATAATTATTCATAAAATCATAAATTATTGTTTAAATATTCATGCTGTTTGAAAATAATAAGGAAGATACACAAATGTAAGATTGTGAAAATGTACTCACCACCATTATAAGTGAGAAATCTCTGCTCCTGCGCTACACAGTTTGTTAATACGAATAAGAATATTGAATTACCATTACAAGTTTATGTTTTTGCAACCCATAATAATTATAGCTTTAGTTGCATTGAATGTCAGTGTAATAGAATAGGGACTGAATAAAAACCCTTTGCTTGATTGTCCATAACACAATGCATTTATATTAAGCATTCAGCATGTGAATTAGCTGTCAGTCATGGGTGATTGACAGTAAATGGGCTCTCTTGTTCTAAACATAGCACCGCCATACAACTTTGTCAATAACCTATCAACACTGATTGGATTTGATAACTTTTGTCAAACTGCACAGTAATCTTACCCAAAATATTAAAATTGACTCAGCTTTTATGTGGTATTGGGCGAGATCATTATGTACTTATGGGGTTAGAATTATTAAAAACTTATTTTATTTCATCATAAAAGTAAACATTTGTCAATTTCATAATTTGAATTAAATTTGTTTGAAAGAGATGTGATTAAAACCAATCATTACATTGAGTGGGTTTAGAAATATAATACCGACAATATCATGGGCTCTTAATGGTTATATTGAACCTTCATTGATCATATTACTTATGAATATTTACAATTTAGAAGAACCAAGTGGATAGACAAAGATATATACAGTGTTTATGAATGTGTTTTTACATTGTTCATGTCTTTAGCATATGTCTGTGATTTTAGGACAGATATTGAGTTAAATTAAGTGTGAATACAACTGATTTTGTGACTTACCTTGTAGCAAAGGATGAGGCAGGAAATCTTGACTGAATCCATATTGAGTTAGACCATCTGGACATACTTAAATTTAGCTTGGAAAATTGACTGGTTATACAAAACATTTGAAGGATAATTTATAATTTGTTAAGATGTCTTCTGTTAGTGGTTTATCGTTCGTAGATCTACATGCACTCGAACAAGAGGCTGAGCGTGTGCGCAAACGCCCTTCGATAGAAATTGTGGTAATTTTTTTTTTTTTTACATATATAGAGGATCTGTTGCGAGTTGTCTTTTAAGATCACATGTTCCTAAACGAGCCTTGGCGAGCTTAATAACATTTTCTTGGTGAGTTTAGGAACATGTGATCTTAAAAGACAACGAGCATCAGATTCTTTTTCTCACATATCAAAAAAGTGCATTTTCGCCGTTTAAGTGACATGTAAACATCGGTTTCCATGGTTTGACGTCCTATATATGACGTATGACGTCATATATGTTCTAAAGTGATCTTACACGTGTTACAGATAAGGAAATCTTAACCCGTTGTTTTAACTCAGAGATAAGGGAAGGTATGTGAGAAATATATATTCTTAACCCTTAACTGATAGAAACTGCAAACAGAGCAAACCCAGATCGAACATCTCATCTATTAGCTGTCATAACTATTCATACAGGGGTTATCTGCCCCTGGACTAATGTACCATATAAAGTTTGTGGTGTGAACTTCTACAGTTTTCAACATACATGTAATTCAATGAAAGTTGATATCCATGATCTTTGTGAAGTGTAGATGTACAGTACATGATTTCTTTTAGTATCTAACATACAGGAGTTTAATAACAGCCCTTGAATTTGCGATCAAAGCTGTCGTATATTCCTCACCTTGAGTGATAGTTCCAGTTCTCAGGGGTTGAAAAATATTTGGAGAGTCACTTGTGCTGCAGGACGAGTTGCTCAGAAAACCTATTTGTCCTGCAGTTTTACTTATTCGTCCTATATTTTCCCTTCAATAAGACACTAAAGGGATAGGTTATAAGCATGTTTATGTTGTATTGTAATGATAATTTATATGAAATGACTATGTGACTGTTAATCCTATTTCTGCCATGCAGCTGGACCGGCTGACGGACTTTCTACCTCCTTGCAACAAAATTGCAGAATGTTTAAGTGCTCCATGCTCTGATGATTTCAATGATGTTTTATATAGGACTAAGGTGTGCTTGTTTAATACTTTCTAATTCACCGAAATGGGAATTTAAGGAACTACTAATGTATTCAAATATTATTCTTGGAAATTTAAATGGATACATCAATTGTAGAAGTAACTGATGAAAGTTATGTTTTATGACAAAACATGCTGTTTTGAATGTCCATTGAATCATTTTGGCATTTAATGTTTATGCAATTTTATATACCCATGCAGTCGGTCGGGCGGGCGGGCTGTCAGTCCTTTCATATTTGAATATGAGTAGTTGGTGCCGCAAACTCCTCCTTCAGTTTTAAAGTTATTGAATTTATATTTGGTATACATAATAATCATGAACTGTAGATCTGCAAGACATAATTATACCCCCACAAAGTTTTGGGGGGTATACTGGAGTCACCATGTCCGTCCTGTTGTTTGTCCGTCCGTCACGCTGGTCCGGATCATAACTTCCAAATTATAAAAGCTATTGACTTCAAACTTCATATATAGATAGATCACATTGACCGCAAATGAAGTGCACAAGGTTTGTAACTCTGTATTCAGTATTTTTTGAGTTTCTGCCCTTTAATATTTTTCAGTTTTCCGGAGTTTTTTTTCTAAACCTTTACAGATATTGAAGTGATATGTAGTATGTGGCTTTATTATTATGAGTTACAGATCAAGTTTGAATTTCGTTACGCTTCATTGATTTTTCACGGAAATATAGGGATTTTACTTAGAATTTTTCCGGAAATTCAGGTTTTCCGGAGTTTTTTTCTACACCTCTACAGATATTGAAGTGATATTCGGTATGTGGCTTTATTATTATGAGTTACAGATCAAGTTTGAATTTATTACGCTTCATTGATTTTTCACGGAAATACAGTGATTTTACTTAGAAATTTTCCTGAAATTCAGGTTTTCCGGAGTTTTTTTCTACACCTCTACAGATATTGAAGTGATATTCGGTATGTGGCTTTATTATTATGAGTTACAGATCAAGTTTGAATTTATTACGCTTCATTGATTTTTCACGGAAATACAGTGATTTTACTTAGAAATTTTCCTGAAATTCAGGTTTTCCGGAGTTTTTTTTGTACACCTTTACAGATATTGAAGTGATATTTGGTATGTGGCTTTATTATAATGAGTTACAGATCAAGTTTGAATTTAGTTACCCTTCATTGATTTTTCACGGAAATACAGTGATTTTACTTAGAAATTTTCCAGAAATTCAGGTTTTCCGGTTGTTTTTTTCTAAACCTTAAAAGATATTGAAGTGTCATGTGTGATATGTGGTATGTGACTTTATTATAAAGAGTTACAGATCAAGTTTGAATTTCGTTACACTTCATTGATTTTTTACAGAAATACAGTGATTTAACTTAGAAATTTTCCTGAAATTCAGGTTTTCCGGAGTATTTTTTATAACCCTTGCAGATATTGATGTGATAGTTGGTATGTAGCTTTATAATAATGAGTTACAGATTGAGTTTGAATTTTGTTACACTACATTGAGTTTTTTTCTAACTGTAGTGATTTATTTCTGTAACCCCCATTTCTGTGTCAAATGTGCTAGTGGGGGTATTCATCACCTTTAGTGGTAGTTCTAGTTCTAGTTTTTTGTCATTTTTTCATGAAACTTGGGCAGTTGGTGTCGCAAACTCCTCCTTCAATTTGAAAGTTATTCAATTTATATTTGCTACATATAATAACCATGAATAGTACATGATTGTGCAAGACACAATTTTTATGTGTTTAGAGCTGCACATTGCAGAATTATCACCCCTTGAACTTAGTGTTTTTGTCATTCTGGCACAAAACATGGGTAGTTGGTGTTCAGAGGCGTGCCTGGGCATACGCACATACGCACGTGCGTACACATGACTGGACAAGTCGAAATTCTAAAAACGCTAAAACGGCATTAAAACTTGGTGCCTCACTTTGGTAAGGTCCTAGATATTCTCACACAAATGATTAGGTTCAAACTTTAAAAGTCTGATTTTCAAAAGCTTTGGAGTTTAGATGAAAGACAGATGTGACAAGGTGGTCGTTAAATTTACCAGAACAAGTTGTATAGTAGAGGTTCAGTCCTTTAATAATCATTCCATCATTGCTTATAGTAGATCTAGTCCACCTTTTTTCTATCTTTTGAAAAGTAGCCCCTATCTTGGCCATGGTTTTCAATTAACAACTTAAAAAATGTCACATAAGCGACATTCCTACATAACTATATTGAAATCTGTCCTGTGATTTTATAGAACAGCACTTTCAATGTTCCGCTACAGCGATACACAAAAAATTAACTCCTGTTAAAATGTAGAATCATATCTATATGATGCCATAAGCTAACAGAGCAGACCCTGATCAGACGTAAAAATGCGTTTATATAACAGACAGTGTTCAACAAAGCAAAATGGTTTGGTACCCCTAATTATCATTTCTGCCATATTACAGTGAAATTGGCCAATCGGATATATTTTCTTCTTGCCATGTCATCAATATAGATCAATTTTGGCACTTTGTTCTCAATTGAACTAAAGCATATGAAAATATGAGATGAAAAAGGTGTGACTCTTTCGGCACTTTTTTGTAATTTACATTTAGATTAAATGTTTCTAGAGACACAATCTGGCTTACGTTGACTAAGTTTTGAGTAGGTGAAACTTTAATCAAAGGCTAAATATTGAAACAAAATGTGCGCGTTTAAGCCCTCATATACATTATAATCATACCAATACTGGTGACACTTCGATACACATGTTCTATATCTCAGTTTCAATATACAGGACCTTACTAAAAGTTGTCGGAATACACAACAGATTAGGATCTATTACAAATTAGTGCTAGAACAGTGATATGCAATCTATTTAATTAAAATGCTAATGCATATATGCTTTTACTTAATTTCTTTCAATCATTTTCACGTCTAATTAACATGCTCTGATGATGTTGGATTAGTTGTAATTAAACCTTTGTCCGTCAGGCTATATATATATGGATATTCCTTGATTTCCATCTATAAGTGTACAAGTAAAATAATAGGTGAGTGGATGTAGTGGTGGATGAAGAACATTGTGCAACATATTCGAGTTATACTTACCAGTCTGTATCATCTTTATTTCTGAAAATGCAAAAGTGTGGCCTCTTTACATTTTAAAATGTGTTCCAGTAATAATAATTCTAAATGGAAAAATATGGTTTGCCTAATCAGATTAAACATGATTTAAATTGTAACAAAATAAACACATTTGCAAAATTAAAACAATGTGAAAGTTATTGAATTGATACTTGCCATACATAATAAACCACAAATAGCAGATATGCAAGAAGCAATTTTCATATTATGTTTAGTTGCAGGCATTACATAATTATCTCCCCTTGAACTTTGGTCCTGTTACATGGGTGAATGTTGTTGGTGTCACAAACTTGGATTTGCAGTCAAAGCTGCTGTACATGGGTATTCATCACCTTTAGTGATAGTTCTAGTTTAAACTGGAACAGAGAACTTAATTCTTTGTTTGGCTGAATCAAGTGTATCCACTGAGTGCATGCACATGGGAAAACAAAACCCATTTCATCTTTTGTTTTGCCAGAACCTGACAGCAACAAACAGTGGTAGTAGTTCAGATTTAATTTTATCAAAAACGGAAAAACTACTCTTCCTGTCGCATTATTGTACTGAGAATGACTCATCCTTAAGTCATTGCTACTCATAAATTATGAGCAGACAAATGGATTTTTAAACCTCTGATTCTTTTTGACTTGACTCCTCTGTCTATGAATACTTTTGAATGCTTTTGAATGCACATAATTTTATAATAATAATAATAATATTTATGAAGCCAACCAATCAAACAACTATTTTACTTGCAGAGTATTGTGATTATGACAAACAGTGCAGACCCTGAATAGAGGGCTCCTTCTGGAGCCATCTGATCTGGGTCTAAACTGTTTTGAAAATGACTGATACATTTGTGTGTGGCATATAAAGCCATTGTACTGAAAGCTCAGTCACCAAATTGGAAATGTGATAATGTAATCCCTTTGAATGCGGAAATGAGTGTAGTGGTTAATTTAATTGCAAATAGTGTAGACCCAGATCAGAGTCTGCATTGTTTTCATTTAAAATCTTTGAACAAGTTGAATATTATTCATTAATTGCCAATACATATACATTACAAAATATTATTTGAGATATTAAATATTCAAAAAGGATTGAGCCTAAATCATAAATATACATGGAATAAATCCCTTAATGTTGTTGTTTCTTTCCAGCAGCAGAAACCTACCATGAACCAATTTGTATCGGTAAAGTTTCATGAATATTTCATTTAGCCTTTGTAGGGTAGAGGTCCTTTTATAGAGATATTTTGGTGACAGTATAGATTTTAAACCTTTGAATGTGGGAAACGAGTGTGGAAGTGAGGGTACTGGCATTTGCAAACAGTGTAGACCCTTAGCAGAGAGTCCTAGAGGAACCCTCTGATGAGGGTCTGCACTGTTTGTCATTCAAAATCCTCTGGCAAGTTTTACATATTGACTCTACCAATGAAAGATGACTGACTATTGCACTCTGAAACTTCATCATTGAATGGGTTAATAATGTGCATGTAATAGGATGATAAGGTGAATATCCCAGTCACTTTTAGCTTGCATTGTCAGTGTTTTTCATGAGTTATTGTCTGGCGTCCGCAATGTCGTCATGATTGCCATCATCATCTTTGTCATCCCAAAAACTTAATGTTGGCTATTACATGTACTAGTTTACTATTCTTGGAAATCTTCACACACTTGTTCACCGTCACAAGGGCAACAATTAAAAAACTAGCACTGCGGCACCCGCATTAGTAAATCCTATTTCAAAATATGGTTTTAAAAAGTGGCCCCAACATAGAGTTTAAATGGAAAAAAGATCTCATCTTAGACCTCCGTTCACTAAGTATATGTATAAAAAGCCAACTCCAAAACAAACAACAATTGTTTATTTACCTATGTTAATGGTGAATGTAGTGATAGTCTGTTTTACCTATTTAGTTTACCTATAGTCAATTTTTACTACATGTATTTTTATTTTACCATATTGATTCTTAAGACCCCTGCTATACAAAAACCAACGATTATGCTTTGCAAACTGTAAAACCAGGAATTTTATGCTTTGCAAACTGTGTAAAACCAGACACTAGGCACTGCATCTAAATACAGAGTGATTTAACCCATTCCCTCATATTGACGAATTTTGACGACTCTGTAAAAGTCACTTTCAGACCCGGATTACCTGGCTCCAACAGGCTAGGAGCCATTTTGATCTGTGTTTGCTCTGTTTGCAAATGCATGGAAAGACATATTTTTTAAGTAAACGGTTAAACACAGTGACTGATCTGTGTCAACATTATTTACATTGACTGGTTTTCATATAGCGGAGCTGATATGTTCAAATTTAGCAATTTATGTAGTTGGTGATTTGTTTTAGTAATTGATGTAGTTGGTGATTTGTTTTCTTTGAGGTAATTTAGTGACAGTGGTCTGGAATCTCTCTATAGCGACCACTGAATGAATAAACATGGGTTTCTATAAAAGCAGGTGGCTGCTTATGCAGAATTAAAGTACAGTAAAAACTCGATACTACATACCTACCATAGGAGCTCTATTTATCACAATGGTTTCTACACTGAACAATTCTAAAAAAAATCTTTCCTCTAGTAAATGCTCCTTTTCGGTAGATTTATTCAAAGAGGTAGGATCTAAAAATAGCCTATGAGGTAATAGGTTAAGCAATCACCTGCTCTTATAAACCCCCATGCTGTTTATTATATGGTTGCTATTGGTAGGTTCTATCGTAGTTAACCATTTCATTGTTCACGATGTAAAAAGTAATAACATCATGAATATTCATTAGCTGAATATATATATGATGGCAAATGTACACAGGATGTTTAATGGCTCAGACAGAAATTGTAGAATCAGATTTGTATTATACCTTAAGAGAACAGAGCAGACTCGTCAGACGGCTCGTATAGGAGCCTTCTGATCTTGGTCTACTCTGTTTGCAAATGCATGTAAAGGCGTTTATATGAAGGAAAGGGTAAGTATGATATTCATTCCTAGTTCACTTGGGGAGATAAGGCATGTAGGACTGCTTCATTGACTTGGGCCAAGTTACTGCCCTTTCATTGGAAATTATCTACATGAGAACTGAAGACAAAGGGTAATTGAAAGAGTACTGAAGTTGCCCTAATCGTATAACCTGTGTTTTTACAGCCTCAGAGCTATAGATAAAGTTGTGTATCCAGATACTAAAATCATCATTTCTCCACCAAACCCTATACTGTGACCACTCTTTAGAATCGTCTCTTCGAGACGGTTCTAAAGAGTGGTCACAGTATAGGATTTAGTGGTGAAATAAAGGAGCTACTCTTGAAAATGTTTAAATTTACGCACCTTATCTGAACCTCTGAGCCTCTACCCATCCTCCCCCTTCCCCCCCCCCCTCCCTTCCCTCACTAAATGCTATATTCATGGTACATGTGCAGTACAGGTCTGGTGCCAAAACTCCATGTCGTGTACATTTCTGGTTGTTCTCTGTCTGTCAGTCCTGTAAATGCTGGACAAGAGTTGACCTTTTCAGTGTTGGAAACGAGTCTCTAATGTCCTTTGCAAACAGTGTAGACCCAAATGAGAGGGCTTTTGAGGTGCCTTCTCATCTGGGTCTGCACTGTTTGTCATGTTATTTTTTTCTTTAGAGAAATCTTCGAATATTTCCAGTAAGCTTGACCAGTTTGTGTTTTTGAATAGTCCATTTGAAAATTCAGCATGGAAAGGGTTAAATGGTATTTGCAAACAGTGTTAACAAGAAGAGCCTTCTGGTCTAATGTACGATGAAAACCCTCCACCTGATTATCCCGCAAGATGTTCCGTGCACGGAAAAACCTCTTACCTCCTCCACCTGTAAATAGCTGGATGTCACGGTATGACTAAAAACTGTTTAAGTGAAGTAAAACCCTGAATAAATAAAAATATCTCGCTTTTAATCCTTTCAATGCTGAATTTTCCGATTGACTGTTCCAAACGTCAAACAGATCAAGCTTACTGTAAATATTCTTCGAATTTATTAAAGAAAAATGTAACATGACAAACAGTGCAGACCCAGACTGATGAGAGTGCTCCTTAAAAATCTGTCTGATTCTTTACTGATTGCCATAGCAATGAGTGTCCTATTTTGATGCAAAAAATAATATCATGATTAATGGAGTATTGTGTCTTGCATGAATATTCATCAAGTTAACCCTTTACTCCATAGACATGCCTTTTAACGTCTTTGCAAACAGAGTAGAGCCAGATCAGACCTCGACAGCTCCTGTATGAGCCATCTGTCTATTTTGTTTGCTTATAAATGAAATAATATAAATATGGTATTAATTTTCTTCTAAGGCCACACTTGTCTGTGTTCTCATGCCATTATAAAGATGCATCTAATTAACCCATTACCCCATAGGCTATTTTTAGATCCAACCACTTTGAATAAATCTACCCAAAAGGAGCATTAACTAGAGAAAAGGAAAATTATGTAATTTTGTAGTTTGAAACCATTGTGATAAATAGAGCATTTGCTCCTATAGGAGATGCTCTATTTATCACAATGGTTTCAACAGGTGATTTTTACAGAGGTGTAGAAAGGCATATTTATGGAGGAAAGGGTTAATATTCATGATCTTATTATTAATTAGGGTGAATATTCAAACTAATTTTGCAAAACACAAATATATATACATGTATCATAATGTTACAGATAACAATCAATGCTACAATTTGCCAAACCTCATATGAATACTTCTGATTGCCCTAGGTAAACTCATGTAATATATTCATACAATCTCATGCTCATTTGCATAAACTTTTTGTTAATATCTGTTGGCCTTTCTGTTCTCATGTAGAACTAATATATTATGTGACTGAGCCATGCGTAAATTTTATGACACATCATGATATTTGTTTTTAACCAATGTGAATCCAGGTCAAATCTGTGAGTTTTTACATCTTCATCAAGCTTCAACCTTTTGAATATGGGAAACACTTTTAGTGCACTGGCATTTGTAAACAGTGTAGACTCAGACCAGGGGACTCCTAGCTAGATGAGCCCTCTGATCAGGGTCTGCCATGTTTGTCATTCAAAATTCTGTAGCAGATTTAGTCTTTTCGTACAGAATTACACTGATAGGCCATTGTCCTTTGAAAATTCATCATTCACTGAATATTCACTCCAGACAGAGGCAAACAGACTAGACCCAGATCAGACACTCCTATAACAGACTATACCCAGATCAGACAGCTCCTATAACAGACTAGACCCAGATCAGATGACTCCTGTAACAGACTAGATCCAGACCAATTTATGGCTCCTATATTTGATGTTCTTATGAAAGAACATTTGTATATTTCTCAGGGTTTTTTTACAATTAGCTAGTCAAAAATTACCTTGTTCTAGTATGCCAAGATGACAGTTCTAATAATTAGTATTCAACAGATGTTAACAGGTTTGTCTTAATATTAGAGTATACATTATACAGTAGAACCTGCCTATAGGTTCGTTATAACTATTTTCTCCATGAACATTCAGTAGGTATTGATATTTGTAATTAACATAGAACAGGTAAAAGGTTAGGGGTATACCTTGCTATGTGTTTCTGATGCTATCATTTACTTGTTTTACAGGATGCGGTCAAGATGAATCAGCTGCAGAACCTGTTGCATGATGCGCTGATATCCACAGAACATGTGCAACAGTGTGCCATCGTGCGACGCAAAGACTGCTCTATCAGAGCGAGCTCCGTAGGGTTCAACGTAAGTTGCAGACATATATAAATACCTTACAAACTTTGCAAACAAAAGACAAGACACTCAGGTGATTGACTTTAACACTTTTTCCCATGAATATTAATTCAAGAATTTATGGCATCATAAATATTTATTAGCTGAATTTTTGTAATGGTATCTGAATCATTGATTTTTTGGCCATTGCAGAAACTATAGAATCAGATCTATATAATTCCAAAAGCAAACAGAGTAGATGCTGATCAGATGGCTCCTATAGAAAAAGTCATCTGATCTAGGTCTACAATGTTTGCATTGACGTTAAATGTCATTTTAATTGAGGGGAAGGGTTAACCCTTTACTCCATAAATACAACTTTCTACGCCTTTTCAAATAGAGTAAACCCAGATCAGACGGCTCCTGTAGGAGCCGTCTGATCAGGGTCTGCTCTGTTTGCTTATGATATGATATAAATATGATTCTATTGTTTCTGCCATGACCGAAAGTCATTTTTTGGTGAACATTCATGGAGTAAAGGGTTAACCCTTTCCTCCATAAATACGTCTTTCTACGCCTCTGTAATAACCACTTCATGAAACCATTGTGATACATAGAGCATTTGCTCATATAGGAGCAAATGCTCTATATATCACAATGGTTTCAAACTACAAAATTTTAAAATTTTACTTTTCTCTAGTAAATGCTCCTTTTGGGTAGATTCATTCAAAGAGGTTGCGGGTCTGAAAATAGCCTATGGAGGAATGGGTTAAAAACACAATCAGAGTGACACACATTGTGGATCCAGATGAGAGGCTTAGATTGTGTGTCATCTATTGTATCATATGTGTGTCATCTGGATCCAAACTGTTTGCTTAGGTCAGCAGAAATTCTGTGCTAGCATACATAGAATTCATAACAAGGAAGATTAATGATACACAAGAAGATTCATTTACAAACCAGTTGTCAGTTTCACATTAAATGAAGCATATACCCTGAAGACAATACCAGCTTTGTTTTACATTATACATGTATTGACAGTTGGTGTTCACCTGGTTGAAGTTTTTTTGTATAATGGTAACTCTTTGCATGTTAAGTAATTATGCAGTTTTGTCGTCTACTACATGTACTATCCATTGTTTTCTCAAAAAAACATTTTAAGAGTGTCAAAGAGATTTATTCCTTATGAGGATTGTTTTGTCTGGATTCATGCTGTATGTATAGGTACTCATGAAATACTCATGAATTTTCCTCTTAAGCAGGCACAGAGTTAACCTAATTATATCTGTGTGTTTTTACCTTCTGGTACAATTTAACCCATATACTATTAGCATACACATCTGTATTTTCAAATAGTGTAGACCCATATGAGACAGCTCCTAGAGGAGCTCCTAGAGTTAACCATTCTTGTGCTATTAGCATACATTTATATCTGCATTTGCAAATAGTGTAGACCCATATGAGACAGCTCCTAGAGTTAACCGTTCTTGTGCTATTAGCATACATATCTGTATTTTCAAGTAGTGTAGACCCATATGAGACAGCTCCTAGAGGAGCTACTAGAGTTAACCATTCTTGTGCTATTAGCATACATATCTGTATTTTCAAATAGTGTAGACCCATATGAGACAGCTCCTAGAGGAGCTACTAGAGTTAACCATTCTTGTGCTATTAGCATACATATCTGTATTTTCAAATAGTGTAGACCCATATGAGACAGCTCCTAGAGGAGCTACTAGAGTTAACCATTCTTGTGCTATTAGCATACATATCTGTATTTTCAAATAGTGTAGACCCATATGAGACAGCTCCTAGAGGAGCTACTAGAGTTAACCATTCTTGTGCTATTAGCATACATATCTGTATTTTCAAATAGTGCAGAAGCGTATGAGACAGCTCCTAGAGGAACATTCTCATATGGGTCTACACTGTTTGCCATTATTCTGGTAATTTAGTGGCTACAGTTGATCCAGCTTTAGAATGATTAAGCTAATTAATATTCATAGTGGATGGATTCGCATTTGAATTATTCAGTATAAGAGAGGTTAACCTTAATTATGAACACAAGGTAACCTTTCGTCAGAAAAAACAAAATCTGCTTCTTTTACTAATCACACTTTTTTCTAAGAAGATGTTTTGCCTAGTCTTAGTGGTGTTGTGGGCATTGTTTCTACACCAGTACAGCTGTGCCTGTCAAGCTTCAAACTGTTATTGTCGTTAATGGCCATTAACTTATCTTCTCATGAGTATTCCTGATAAAAATAATGACAACATGAATATATTTTACTGAATTTTCATAATACATAATTCGAGGGCTTGGTGCAAAACTATTGTAACTCCTTCACAAAGTGAAGGAGTTACAATAGTTTTGCACCAAGCCCTCGATTATTGTAATGTGTGAATATAACATGTTTGGGCTTTTGCAGAAACTGTAGAGTAATTTTCATAAGCAAACAGAGCAGACCCAGATCAGACGGCTCCTACCAACTCTAATGTTTGTAAAGGCATTAAAGGCATTTCTATAGATGAAAGATTAAAATCATCAGTTCAAAAATCGATAGCACTTGTACTTGTATAGATAGAGCTGAAAAAACAACAACATGCACATGCATATAAAACCAACAACAACAACAACATCCCCCCACCCCAACATGTGAATTCACTTATGCACTTATTGGGTTACATTTAATTCTTGAAACATTTACTTAAATTTTTTATCTGCCTCAATTGATAATGCAAAAATCTTTTCTATTCAGATGAAACAGTAGAACCTCTCTAAAGCAACTACTTAACTCTTCCTCCATAGGCTGTTTTTAGACCCAACCTCTTTGAATAAATCTACCGAAAAGGAACAATTACTAGAGCAAAGATTTTTTTAGAATTATGTAATTTTGAAACCATTGTGATAAATAGAGCATTTGCTCCTATGGAGCAAATGCTCTATCTACCACAACGGTTTCTTAAAAGTGACTTTTACAGAGGTGTAGAAAGGCGTATTTATGGAGGAAAGGGTTAATTCTCCACCAATCCCTATGTTGTGACCACTGTTTAGAATCATCTCTTGAAGATGATTCTAAAGAGTGGTCACAATATGAAGTTTGGTGAAGATATGACGATTTTAGTATCTGAAAATGGGCCAACTCTTTGCATGCTAAGTATTTTCTCTTCTGCAACAATTGTCATCTGCTGCAATCCTTAAAATAAAATTTCTCTCATTTCCTCGTAAAGAATTAGTCAAAGTTTCAAACAGTTTGGATCCTGATGAGACGCTGCATTATGCGGAATCTCATCTGGATCCAGACTGTTTGCACAGGTAATCAACTAATCATGGTATCGCTGTTAGCATGCCAAGAATTAAGTATGCTAATCGGGAATTTTATGATTATCTCTGCAAACCGACTGGATCCAGATGAGATGCTGAATATCTTGTTGCCTCATCAAATTTCGGATTATATGACATCCAGGTTGTGTTTTGGTAGAGAATTTAGATATGCCTTATACATTAGGATTTTGAAAAAAGAAAGGTGGACAATTTGTGAGAGAAAAATGCCTAGCAGGTTAAAGATTAAACCATAAATGCAGCATGAGAGTAATTTATTGCTTCAGTAAACATTTAAACCCTTTGAATGCTAAATTATCAAAGTAGAATGGCCCGTCATTGTTTAATGGTACAATCCATTCTCTGTGAACAAGTATAATTTGCAAGAGGCTTTTAATTGACAAACAGTGCAGACCCTGATCAGAGGGCTCCTCAAGGAGCCCTCTGATCTGGGTCTACACTGTTTGCAAATGCCAGTGGACTCATTTTTCCGCATTCAAAGGATAAAGACAGGTCTAAGTATGTAAGATGTTTCCACATAACACTTTGTAAGATAGCGGTAAATTCTTTTACAACTTGTTCATATATAAACTGGATCCAGACGAGACACTGAGTTGCACAGATACATTATGTACATCTTGGGTTCACATCAGGATCCAAATTCTTTTATAGTAATTTTGAAAGTAATTTCCAACAAAAACATCTACTTTCAGAATCAAAGCTGATATCTTTTTTGCATTCGGAGAGCAATTACCTAACATGCAAGGAGTTGACTCTTTCAACGTGGAATTTTCAAAATTCAAACATGTCAAGCTTGCCTTTAATATTCAAGATTTTTTTTTAAAGAATAGTGTAACATGATAAACAGTGCATACCTTGATGAGAGAGCTCCTCTAGGAGCTCTCTCATCTGGGTCTACAATGTTTGCAAAGGAAGTTATTGACTTGTTTCTCGCACTGACAGGGTTAATGTCCATAAATTAACAAATATGATACACAATTGTTGACAGTGTCAAAAGTGTCATCTTCAGTACTTATACACATTTGTTGTTACCGGAGTCCATTAAAACAAGCATACCTGTAATTACCACAAGTATTCAGACAGACACACTTAGGCAAACACTGCAGACCCAGATCAAACTTCTCCTGAAGGAGTCTACACCATGTTTTACTATGTCAGTCTATTCCAAATTATCAACATGATGCCAGATTGACTTATTCAGATTTACAAACACTTTGAGAAGGGGAGATTGAGATGTCTGAACATTTAGAGTAATTTGCGTACTGTTCAACAGACTGTTACATGTACTTTCCTAATATCAGATTTCAAATTATTTTGTTGTCTGTCAATATCCCACATGCTTTACAAGCATGTAACATGTGCTGTGACATATAAGCAGAAAGAGCAGATTCTAATGAGACAGCTCATACAAGAGTTGTCTGATATACCGGGTCTTCTCTGTTTGCTTAATCCTTCTCAAGCTAAGTGCCATTTCTCCAGCTGGTGAGACACTATGTTGTGACCACTCTTTAGAATCGTCTCTTTGAGACGATTCTAAAGAGTGGTCACAACATAGTGTTTAGTAGAGAAAAAAAGAAATTATTCTTGAAAATGTTTTATGTATGCCTCTTATCTGGACCTCTGGGTTAGACTTAATTTTTCTCTCTCTCTTCAGTTGTACCAGGATCAGGTTCAGTTACTGCTTGATGCCTTCAAGAACCCACCACAGACCAGGGAGGAGGGTATCTATTTTGATGACCGCCAGTACAAATGTGTTCGTGCAGACAAAACTTCTATCTACGGCAAATGTGTAGGTAGTCTGAATAGTCAAACATTTCAAAACACTAAAATGGTTAAGCCTTCACTCCATGAATATTTGTGTGAAAGATATTGTCAGTAGGAATATCAATTAGCTCTATTTGCAAATAGAGTAGACCCAGATCAGACGGCTCCTATGGGATCTGTCTGATCAGGGTCTGCTTTGTTTGCTTTTGACATGATATAGATCTGATTCTACAGTTTTTGTCAAAGCAAAATATTTCCTTGAAAGATTTACATTATAAAACTATGTGATGTTTATGTATACAATGTATGTTACACTTTTTTTTGTCTTTCAACTTATTGTTTTGACTTTGATTGACATTTTCTGTTACAGGAGAATAGAGGCTTGGTGTTAGTAAAGACTCTATCATTGTTGTTGATAGCTACCTACACGGAGAGTATGTTTCCTAGTGTATGTGTGGAGTCAGTCGAAAAATTAGGTAAGCACACATATCTATATATATAAGGGTTTAACGTAACTTGGTGTTTCTGCATCTCAGATTCTCCTATGGGTTTTAACCCATTCCCTCTTAGGCTATTTTTAGATCCAAACACTAGAAAAAAGGAAAATTTTAGAATTTTGTTGTTTGAAACCATTGTGATAAATAGAGCATTTGCTCCTATAGGAGCAAATGCTCTATTTATCACAATGGTTTCATTAAGAGACTTTTACAGAGGCGTAGAAAGGCGTATTTATGGAGGAAAGGGTTAAATTTCTGGAACCTTAATTCATATTTTATGTTGATGTAAATGACATGTGGTTCCTGCAACTTTTCCCCTGTCTCGGTCCTATATAACCTATACATGTATAGTGTTGCATGGACATAAAATCCAAAGGTACTGTAGATTCCAGAATGGCGGACCCCTGTCCGCTATGCATCCATTTTGTTTTTTAAGATTTATCGATAAATTCATATTTTTCGGTGTATTATTAGTAATTTATGCTTGATAACAGTACATTTCATAGAAATTCAGCGGGGTGTGGGGGCAGCAGCCCCCAAAAAGAAACATTGAAGAGACAAAACAAACATTGAAACAAGACTAAAGTCACACGTGAATGAGCGCTATAAAAACAGGGTCTGCCATTCTGGAAGTGCCCCTAAACCAACTCACTCACTCAGATATATATGACTCGACATCTCATTTACGAAATCTCATTTCATCTCATCTAAAAGGCCTTGATTTGTCAATAAACTTGGATACTATGGATGAGCCTGATTTTCGTTGGTAATTACTATGAACTTTTAACCCTTTCCTTCATATGAATGTTTTTTCACACCTTTGCTGTAAGAGTAGACCCAGATCAGATGGCTCCTGGGTCCATGCTTATAAGACTTTTAGTTGAGTCTGAGTTCGTTCTCAAGTTTTTGATTGGTCAGATTTGAGCCTTTGGCTCAAATCTGACCAATCAAAAGCTTGAGAACTCAAATCTGACCAATCAAAAGCTTGAGAACTCAAATCTGTTGTGTTTGCTTATGACATTATAATACATCTGACCCTATAGTTCCTACAAAATTTCTAACATGAATATTTCATAGGGAATGTGGTAATAATGGCTGGCTGTATTTCTATCAAATTTTGATGAAACTTTCCTGAAATGACTCTACTGAAATTGTTCAAGTCATTGAAATTCTTAACAAGAAACATTTCTGCCAAGAGACCTGAATTTTCATGATTTCAAAGTTATATAAATGGTATTGATCAGCTGCATATGTCGCAAAAATATATTTCAATGATTAATTTCTTTAAATAACATCTCCTCTTAACCCATTACTTCATCAATATTCATGTAAGAAATAATTATATCATGAATATTAATTACATGTAGCTAAATTTTAACCCATTCCCTCATATTGACGCCTCTGTAAAAAAACACTTTTTGAAACCATTGTGATAAATAGAGCATTTGCTCCTTATAAGCAAATGCTCTATTTATCCCAATGGTTTCACAACTACACAATTCTAAATATTTCCCTTTTTGCTAGTAAATGCTCCTTTTTGGTAGATTTGATCTACAAATAGGAGATGAGGTAATGGGTTAATAATGTTATATGAACATAGGAATTATTGATCATGATAGACAGTGCAGAATCATATCTATATTATTTCATAAGCAAACAGAGCAAACCCAGATTAGATGGCTCTTACAGAAACAGAATGATCCTTAGATGGGCCACAATGAACTCATTTCTAGAGCGCTGCACAAGTACATCATTTAAGCTAGAAACAGATTTTAGAATTGCATCCTTATTTCATCTTTTCCAAAGCCAGACTGAAATTTGATAAACCTTTTCAGTAATCAAAGTCATATAAAAGATGAATGTTGCTGCAAAAATGGATTTCAGGAGTTAAACAATTCGAAAATCAACAATTCGAAAATCTTCTTTTGCAAAACGTTCAGTCGTCATTTTCAGTAATATACAATAGCCTGAACGCCTTTGGTAGATATACAGTAAAACCCCTCTAATGCGACCACCAAACAGATGTATATATACTGAGTCGTAGAGTCAGGTGGTTGCTTAATGCAGGACGAAAAAATTACAGAAAGCTCCTGCGGGAGCTTTCTGCAGTACTTTCATCCTGCATTAAGCAACCAACTGCTATAATAACCCATTCCCTCATATTGCCGACTATTGACAACTCTGTAAAAGTCACTTTGTGAAACCATTGTGATAAATAGAGCATTTGCTTCAGAGGAGCAAATGCTCTATTTATCACAATGGTTTCAAACTACAAAAATCTAAAAAAAATCCTTTTCCCTAGTTAATGCTCCTTTTTGGTAGATTTATTCAAAGAGGTTGTATCTTAAAATAGCCTATGACGTAATGGGTTAAAACACGATAATGTCTATTAATGATGTGGTCACTCTAAAGGGGTTCTACTGTACATAATTGATCACTTGGCCTATTAATCCCTTACTCCATTCGCACAGGAAATAATCACATCATGATTATTACATTCATGTACTTAGTAAATTTTAATATTCATATGTAAACAAAGGAAATTTTGGTCATGGCAGAAACTGTATAAACTGATCTATATAATACCATAAGCAAACAGAGCAGACCCTGTTCCTAGAGGAGCAGTCTGATCTGTGTCTAATCTGTTTGCAAAGGCGTAAAATGGCATATTTATGGAGTAAAAGTTTAATCAGGTAAGCGATACAGAGTCGTGATGTACAAGGCCATCACAGCTCTCTTGTTTAACCCATTCCTCGATAGGCTATTTTTAGGACCAACCACTTTGAATAAATCTACCGAAAAGGAGCATTAACTAGAGAAATGGAAAAATTCAGAATTTTGTAGTTTGAAACCATTGTGATAAATAGAGCATTTGCTCCTATAGGAACAAATGCTCTATTTATCACAATGGTTTCATAAAAAGACTTTTACAGAGGCATAGAAAGGCGTATTTATGGAGGAAAGGGTTAAAAAATAGAGGAAAGAAATAGTTATGTACTTTGAGAATTGCAGGAGAAAAAAAGTTTTTCAGACAGTTGCTCAGAGTGCAAAAAACACAACTTGTGTCATTGTACAACATTTATACACTGTAAACCACAAAACATTGCATACCAACACTGAATTTGTACTGACGTATTTAAATAATTTGGAAAGAGGCCAAATAAATTGGCATCTCATCAGGATCCAAACTGCAAGACTCCCTCATTCTATTTTTGGAAAAAAAGCATAGAAGAAAATTGAGCTATTTTAATTGTAACAGACAACAAATTTTCCAAATGAAGTTTGCTAAGCATATATTAACCCTTTGAATTTTGTCGTCTGCAACATTTTCAAAACTTCGTTTTCTGATTAATTTTTTTTACAGAAGTTGTGCCTTTGTGTTTGGATCTAAGATCAGGCCCCATGTTTCGTGGAGCCTAATCTGTATTCAAACTGTTTGCATAGGTAATAAATGTCTGGAGAATCTGCCCTATCATGCTAAGAGTTGAGCAAGGGTGACATTTGTAGTTTACTTTCACATACTAATTGGCTACACTGAATTAATTTTTTCAACCACATGAACATAGCAACACAATTAATTATCAGTGTAAGCTTGAGATGTTCAGACCTTCGTTAATTTATCCCCTTAATGCATAGATACACCTTTTAACACCTTTGCAAACAGAGTAGACCCAGATCAGATGGGACCTATAGGAGCCGTCAGATCAGAGTCTGCTCAGTTTGCTATGAGATAATACAGTTCTGATTCTAAAGTTTCTGTCTTAGCCAAAAAGTATATTTTGTTCATATGCCATTATAAAAATTAAGCTAATTTATACAGTAAAACCTCTCTATAATGGCCACTAAATTGCATTAATTACTTGGTATTTAGGGCAGGTGGTTGCTTAAAGCAAGGTGAAAGTAAAACAGAACGCTCCTATAGGAGCGTTCTGTTTTACTTTCACCTTGCTTTAAGCAGCCTCCTGCCGTTAATGCAAAAATACTTGATGTAATTTAGTGGCCGTTATACAGAAGTTTTACTGTATTCATACATTAATTAATTTCTCACAAGAATAAAAGTTGTTCACCGTTCGAGTTTTCAAGATATTAAGGATGGTCCCTCAATGTTTAATGATAGAGTCCCATTTGATGCATTAGAATTTAATTTAGGTTTTTATTGAAAAATAGTGCAGGCCCTGAACAGGGAGCTCCTAGTAGCCCTCTGATCTGGGTTTTCATGGTTTGCATGTGTCTTTGAGACAGTTCAGCCGGTCTTTTGAGACAGTTCATCCGCTCATAGAGTCAGCTCTTTCTTTGGCTACCTTGAAAATGGTTTGTATCCATATGAGGTGATGAATAGGTCAGTTTTTCATAAAGATCCAAATTGTTGGACATTCTGATGCAGTAACATGTGTCTGAGTGGCAACTGGTCAATGTCTACATTGTTCACTATGCATCAGAAGTGTCTTACATGAGATAGTGTTTATGTTTTTAACTGGGATTTCCACAGAAAATCCGGTTATTGAAATGGTGATGTACGGCAGGCGTGTGGACGGTTGGGCAGCTGCCAATCATGTAAGCACAACTCCTCTGAAACAGATTTTCCTTAAACCTTGCATGTAGCAAGGACACAATATATATGTAGATGTGCATATTGTCGGGGATTTTTCCTTCTGCAATTTGAACTTAGAAATCACTAGTTAATAGTGAAGGATCGAAAGCCCGGTTTGATGTCGTGTCGACATTTCTTGTTATATGTTGAAACAGGGAAAGGGTTAATTTAGAATTGACCAAATAATAAAGAATTGTCTACAAAGCAGTAGAGAGGGGAGATTTTACTTATATAGGGTAGTACAATTCAGTAGCTAATTGCATACTAAGCAGTGAAACCAGATGATGATGGCTACCTAGGCAAAAGTTTGGACCCAAATGAGACTCTGCATAATGTAGTGTCTTATCTGGATCCAGATCTTTTGACACTTTTACCATGTTTTTGCTACAATATTACAGAAATTTTATTTTAAGAATAGAAGCAGACGACAATTATTGAAAGATGAGAAAAATTACTTTGCGTGCATAGCATTAGAAACTACTACCAATTTCCTTTTGTCCACTATGTAGTTTTGCCTATGGTGTAGACCTTGATCAGCATATCATCAGCATCCAAGTAAAAGCTGTCTGTCAATGAACGGTTGTGTTCCAAAAGCTTGAACAAACCTGAAGTTAGTAAAATATTGCTCCTGAACAGTATTTTAACAGTTGTCAAGTTTTACAACTGGACAGGGGTTGAATTAGCTCAAAATATCTATGGCATCTCACTCAGTATTGTGTGCCAAAAGGGGAAGTAAAAAAAAGTGTACTTAACCCATTCCCTCATAGGCTATTGTTAGATCCATTCTCTTTGAATAAATCTACCAAAAAGGAGCATTTACTAGAGAAAAGGAAACTTAGAATTACATTATGTAATTTTGAAACCATTGTGATAAATAGAGCATTTGCTCCTATGGAGCAAATGCTCTATTTATCACAATGGTTTCGAAAAGTGACTTTTACAGAGGTGTAAAAAAAAAGCGTCAATATGTAGAGGCGTAGAAAGGCATCAATATGTAGAGGTGTAGAAAGGCGTATTTATGGAGGAAAGGGTTAATAATTAACACTTATCATGCTGTGAAGAAAACAGTCTGCTCAAGTTAGGATCATGGGCAATGTTGAATGCTTCTGATTTGATCAAGCTTTTGAAAAACTATTGACAGAGCAGGGTTTTCCCTTGACTCCTTTAAAAAGACCAATTTGAGGGTCTTCTTGACCCCCTCTCTATAAAGTAAAGAACAGACCCTCTTAATTTTGAGGGTCATTCGTAAAATTTAAGGGACATTTCAATAGCAAAAGGGGGTCAGGGAAAACCCTGGACAGAGTGTCAAACAGCTTGGATCCTGATGAGTAACTTGGCATCCCATCTAAATCTCAGCTGTTTGCAAATGCGCATCAGGTCTTGAATGGCGGGATAAAGGTTAACCCCTTTGAAAGCTTATTTTTCAAAGTGTAATGCCACCACATTGTTTAGTGATAGAATTGATACAGTATTAAAAGGTATGAGCTATTAGAGGATTTTGAATGACAAACAGTGCAGACCCTGATCAAAGAGCTCCTGTAGGAGCCCTCTGATCTGGGTCTACACTGTTTTCAAATGTCAGTACACTAATGTTTCTGCCCTTTGAAGGGTTAAAATGTGCCATATGTTTTATTCTCATCAATTTATCAGTATCTGAACAGATCAGTTATGCTTGAAGGCCCAGATAATCTTTCAAATACTGTGAAACCTGCCTATAGCAACCAAATAATAAATCTAGATAGGGGGTCTATAAGAGCAGATTATTGCTTAATGCAGGATGAAAGTAATGCAGAAAGCTCCTACAGGAGCTTTCTGTATTACTTTCATCCTTCATTAAGCTACCACCTGTCTTAAAACTCTCAAGTTATTTGGGGTGGTCACTGTAGACAGATTTTACTGTACTCCATTGATGTTTGCTACATATAATAGTTTTGTGACTCATTATTAGACATATTGTTGACTTAGTCAAACAGTCCTGTGCAGAATCAAGACATCTGGGAAAAGGGGGATTGAAATTTGTAAGGGCTGTCTGATCAGGGTCTGCTCTGTTCGCTTACAGAATAAAACAGATCTGATTTTTTAGTTTTTGTCATGGCCAAAAGGTCCTTTGTTTGTATGCATTGCTATTTGGCTAATAAATATTCATACAGCCATTATTTCTTACATGAATTAATATTCATCAGCTAAAGGGTTTGAATAATGTCTTGTCAAGGTTATAATCCTAGATTGCATTTCAATTTATTTTCCCACAGTGTAATGTACAGGTACCTTAACCTTAGTCATGATAAATATTCAAATGTGAATCCATCCTCTATGAATATTGATTGGCTGAATCATTCTAAAGTTGGATCATTTGTAGCCACTGAATTACCACGGCAAATAGTGCAAACCCATATGAGACAACTCCTCTTGGAGCTGTCTAATGTGAGTCTACACCATTTACAACTTCAGATATGTATGCTAATAGCAATTATGGAAGGTTATCCCTTTCAGTGCAGGAAATGAGTCACTAAAATCCTTTGAAAACAGTGTCAACCCAGATGAGAGGGCTCCTAAAGGAGTCCTCTAATCAGGGTCTGCACTGTTTGTCATGTTACACTTTTCTTTAAAGCATATCTGAATATTCACACTAAGCTTGACCTGTTTGGATTTTGGAATAGTCATTATACCCCCACAAACAGAGTTTGAGGGGGGTATACTGGAATCAGCCTGTCGGTCGGTCGGTCTGTCTGCAAAATCTTGTACGGCAAACTCCTCCTTCAGTTTCAACCCGATTCACTTGACACTTGGCATAATTGTTAATCAGGAGTAGTAGATGTGCAAGACACAAAATTCAGGTCTCTGTGACCTTGACCTTGACCTTTGGCCTTGAAATTGGTCTTGAAATTGGCAGGCAAAAGCTTGTACTTTGAACTCCTCCTTCACATTCAACCTGATTCACTTGATACTTGGCATAAATGTTACTCAGGAGTAGTAGATGTGCAAGACACAAATTTCAGGTCTCTGTGACCTTGACCTTGACCTTGGGCCTTGAAATTGGTCTTGAAATTGGCAAGCAAAATCTTGTACTTTGAACTCCTCCTTCTCTTTCAACCTGATTCACTTGATACTTGGCATAAATGTTAATCAGGAGTAGTAGATGTGCAAGACACAAATTTCAGGTCTCTGTGACCTTGACCTTGAAATTGGTCTTGAAATTGGCAGGCAAAATCTTGTACTTTGAACTCCTCCTTCAATTTCAACCTGATTCACTTGATACTTGCCATAAATGTTACTCAGGAGTATTTGATGTGCAAGACACAAATTTCAGGTCTCTGTGACCTTGACCTTGACCTTTGGTCTTGAAATTGGTCTTGAAATTGGCAGGCAAAATCTTGTACTTTGAACTCCTCCTTCAATTTCAACCTGATTCACTTGATACTTGGCATAAATGTTACTCAGGAGTAGTAGATGTGCAAGACACAAATTTAAAATCTCTGTGACCTTGACCTTTGGCCTTGAAATTGGTCTTAAAATTGGCAAGCAAAATCTTGTACGGCAAACTCCTCCTTCACTTTCAACCTGATTTACTTGATACTTGGCATAAATGTTACTCAGGAGTAGTAGATGTGCAAGACACAAATTTCAGGTCTCTGTGACCTTGACCTTGACCTTTGGCCTTGAAATTGGTCATGATATTGGCAGGCAAAATATTGTACTTTGAACTCCTCCTTCAATTTCAACCTGATTCACTTGATACTTAGCATAAATGTTACTCAGGAGTAGTAGATGTGCAAGACACAAATTTAAAATCTCTGTGACCTTGACCTTTGACCTTGAAATTGGTCTTAAAATTGGCAGGCAAAATCTTGTACGGCGAACTCCTCCTTCACTTTCAACCTGATTTACTTGATACTTGGCATAAATGTTACTCAGGAGTAGTAGATGTGCAAGACACAAATTTCAGGTCTCTGTGACCTTGACCTTTGGCCTCGAAATTGGCAGGCAAAATCTTGTACTTTGAACTCCTCCTTCAATTTACAGAATTTTCTCTATTTGAACTTTGGGTATTTTTGTTATTTGGTCCTGTTACATGTTCAAAACTTGGATTTGCAATCAAGGCTGCCGTGTGGGGGTATTCATCACCTTTAGTGATAGTTCTAGTTAAATTTTGAATAGTCATTGAATAATCAACTCATTTGAAAATACATGGTTGAATGAGTTGACATTGATCATACTATATTAATTTTATTCTATATACCGGACACCTGAGTTACCCTTTTACTCCATAACTACGCTTTCTATGCCTTTGCAAACAGAGTAGACCCAGATCAGATGGCTCCTGTAGGAGCCGTCTGATCAGGGTCTGCTCTGTTTGCTTATGGAATAATATAGATGTGATTCTATAGTTTCTGCTTTGGAAAAAAATTCATGTGTTAACATGCCATTTTGAAAATTAATCTAATTAATATTCATGATGTCATTATTTCTTACATAAATATTCATGAAGTAAAGTGTTAACTATCTCCGTTGGTTTGTAAAGCTGAATACATCAATTTTAGCACCATACTGATAACTTTAGATTGGACTGATAGAGTAGCAAATAGAGTAGATCTTTATCAAACTGTTTCTTCAGGTGCAGTTTGATCTGGGTCTACACTATTAGCCTAAGTGTTTCACTTTGGACATTTAGGGCAGTTTGGATACATACACTAGGATTGAATCTAAATGAATCTGATTGTGATTATCCATCATAAGGATCAAAACTCTGATTCTGTGACAATGTTGTTGGTTTTTTTTTTAAAAAATGCACTGGAAAAAAGATTTACTATGAGAATTGATGTGGATGGTACAGTAGAACCTGTCTTAAATTGGCCATCAAAAAGTGGTCTAATAATTATGGGTCTGTAAGGCATGTGGTAGCTTAATGCAGGTCAACGGTAATACAGAAAGCTCCTATAGGAGCTTCCAGCATTGCCTTTACCTGCATTATGCAATCACTTGTTTTTTTATCCCTTTCCTCCATAAATACACCTTTCTACACCTTTGAAAACAGAGTAGACTAAGGTCTGCAGGCTCCTATAGGAACCATCTGATCAGGGCCAGCTCTGTTTGCTTATGAAATAATATAGACATGATGATTCTACAGTTTTTGCTTTGGCAAAAAATCCTGATTTCATAGGTCATATAAAAAAGTACATTTATTTGTATAATTATGTAATTAATATTCATGATGTTATTATTTCTTTCATGAATATTCATGGAGTAAAGGGTTAAGACTACTATGATCAATAAACAAATGGCTGCTTAAGACAGGTTCTACTGCAGACTTGATATCCAGCCAGGTTAGCCAGATGAAACTTTAAATTAGATTTAAATTAATTCAGTATCTTCTGAAAACGATGTTAAACACCAGTTTGATTTCAATAGAATGCACATGATAACATGAGATATTACTTTGCTTCATACAAGTGAATGTGATCATATAGAAATTGAACATCTTTACGATGATCAGGTAGAAATTAAGTACAGCAGAACTTACGTATAGCGACCATATCATGAATAAACATGCTGGAGGCTGCTTAACACAGGTCTACACTGTTTGAAAGGTGTGTCTAATGGAATAAAGGAATATGATGGATGTTACTGTGTCTCTAAGCACAATTTGCTGTATCATCAAATTTCACCTATGTATAATGAATTAAAACTGGGTTAGAAGATACAAGTGCATAGGGGTTTAAGAATAGTGTAGACCCTGACAAACAGGCTACCAATACATTGTTTTACCATACATGTTTAATATGTGTTAGTTCAAGAAATACTCTAAGAATGATTCTAAGTAGAATACAAACTTTGAATAGAAAACAAAATCAGTTAACCCGTTCCTTCATATAAAGTATTAGACGTGTTTTCATGCATTTGCAAACATAGTAGACCCAGATCAGACGGCTCCTAGAGGAGCTGTCTGATCAGGGTCTACTCTGTTTGCTAATAGAATTTTAAAAATCTGTGTCTTTACTTTCTAAAATGGCTACAGTTTTCCATCTTCCATATTTCGTTATAATCATTTTATCCATGAATATATTCAGTAGGTATTAAAATTTGGAATAAATACACAGAACAGGGAAAGGGTTAAGTAGTACAGGTGAATATCAATGATGTATATCATCCATTCACTTTTGCGTTTTCAAATTAGCATTTACATTTGATTCATACAGAAAAGTCTGTTTTAAGTCTTTCCCTCATATAAAAGCTTTTTCGTGCCTTTAAAAACAGAGCAGACCCAGATCAGATGGCTCCTGTAATCTGATCAGAGTCTACTCTGTTTGCTTATGAAATTGTAATAGATATGACTCTACAGTTTCTAACAATACCAAAAACCCAATCCTGTGTACATAAATTATGCCATTATAAAAATTCAGCAAATAGATAATTATGATGTCATTTTTTTAATGTATATTCAACAGGGAAAGGGTTTAAAGCAACCAATACTGATTAAACTTAAGAGTCTAAATAAGCAGGTGCCTACTTAACCCTTTCCTCCATAGGCTATTTTTAGATACAACCTCTTTGAATAAATCTACCAAAAAGGAGCATTAACTAGAGAAAAGGAAACTTTTAGAATTTTTAGTTTGAAACTATTGTGATAAATATAGAGCATTTGCTCCTATAGGAGCAAATGCTCTATTTATCACAATGGTTTCACAAAGTGGCATTGACAGAAGCGTCAAAAGGCGTCAATATGCGGGAATGGGTTAATGCTTGGCAAAAGTAATGCAGACTTGCTTTGAGCTGTTTGTCTTGTAATAAGCTACCATCTACCTTAACCCTTTACTCCATGAATATTTAGGCAAGAACTACGTAATGACATCATGAATATTAATTCACTGAATTTTTATAATGGTACAATGAACAAAATAATTTTTTATTGGAACAGATATTGTAGAATCATATCAACATTTTATCAAAAGTAAACAGAGCAGGCTCTGATTAGATGACTCATAGGAGCCATCTGATCTGGGTCTGCTCTCTTTACAAAAGCGTGAAAGGCGCATTTATGGAGTAAAAGTTGAATTAGGCCCAGAATTAAGACATTTTTTATGCCCCCACATAGTGGTAGCATATAATTATATAGGGTTGCCCTTGTCCGTACGTCCATCCGAACATCTGTCTATACACACGTCCGTACACACATCTAGAAGAATTTGTTGGAAAGCATTTGTCCAATCCACACCAAACTTTACACACATGTCTGTGGCCATAATATCTTGGTCAAGTGTGATAGCCATGTAAATCGCTTCAGTCGTTTAGGAGTTGCGGCCCTTTATTTGCAAAAATGACTTTAAAAATGGCCCTTATTTTCTGTGACAAAAAGTCTGAAGTGGAGGTATTAGTGTCCTATGGACACATTTCTAGTTTATGTATCGAAGTTGTTTTCTATTTTCAGCTGACTATTTCAAGGAGAAGGGCAAGTGAGAGTGACAACATAGAATGATGGATGATGAAGGTTACAGGCTCACAATACTATTGTTTTAACTCTTGACAGACCAGCAGTGATTTACCAGTGATTACCAATACAAACAAGTAAATTGGATCTTGATGAAATGCTGAATAATTCAGCATCTCATCAGGATCCAAACTCTTTTTAATGCTGATCGTGGTTTTTGAAAAACAACAGTGAAAATGCACTTATACAATATGTAGCAGACAATAAACTTTGCAGACGAAATTTGCTTAGCGTGCAAAGGGTGATACTATGCCATACACTGAAGTGGTATTGGTGTGGCGCAATGACGTGACAGATACGTGAGGATAGATTGTGCTTAGTAATACAACCCAATTAAACCTCATTTTCTTAGTACAGTAAAACCAGACTATAGTGACCATTTACCCTTTCCCTGTTCTATGTTTATTACAAATTTCAATACCTACTGAATATTCATGGACAAAATAGTTATAAAGAAATATGGAACATGGAGCATTGTAGCCATTTTAGAAAGTAAAGACACTGATCTTTGAAATTCTATTAGCATACAGAGTAGACCCTGATCAGACGGCTCCTCTAGGAGCCGTCTGATCTGGGTCTACTCTGTTTGCAGATGCGTGAAAACACGTTTATATGAGGGAAAGGGTTAAATTAGGTGTTTCTGGGTTTTTTAACCCTTTACTCCATGAATGTTCATGTAAGAATTATTGACATCATGAATATTTATTAACCGAATTTATATAATGGAATATGATTGTACTCAGGATTTCTTTGGTATTGGAATAAAGTGTAAAGTCAGATCTATTATAATTTTATAAGCAAACAGCAGATCCTGATCAGATAGCTCCTACAGGAGCCATCTGATTCGGGTCTACTCTGTTTGCAAAGACGTATTTATGGAGTAAAGGGTTAACCCTTTCCTCCATAAATACGCCTTTCTACGCCTCTGTAAAAATCACCTATTGAAACCATTATGATATTATCGCAATGGTTTCAAACTACAAAATTCTCAAATTTTCCCTTTCTCTAGTTAATGCTCCTTTTCGGTAGATTCATTGAAAGAGGCTGATTCTAAAAATAGCCTATGGAGGAATGAGTTAAGAGAGATGGTTACGAGCTAGGAGCTTTCTGAATTTAACTTTTGTCCTGCATAAGGCAAGCACCTGCTCTTATCAACCTACATATTTATTCATTGTTTGGTCACTATTGGTAGGTTCTACTGTACACTTGCCCTACTAGTTACTGGTATGATTCCATCTAATTTTGATTCAGTGTTTTCGCTAATAGGACCTTTTGAAAATGATTTGATTAGCAAATGGGAAGACTGTAATCAGAGAGCTCCTTCATGGTCTGTGTCTACTCTGTTTGATTATGACTCTTTTAACCCATTCAGTACTGACGTTGAGTTTGTGATTACATTTGCAAACAGTGTAGATTGAGACAGACGCCAAACAGACTATGTGACATTCTGATTGTATGTCTGTATAGACATTATATTAACCCTTTCCTCCGTAGGCTATTTTTAGACCCAACCTCTTTGAATGAATCTACCCAAAAGGAGCATTTACTAGAGAAAAGTAAAATTTTAGAATTTTGTAGTGTGCAACCATTGTGAAAAATAGAGCATTTTGCTCCTATAGGAGCAAATGCTCTATTTATCACAATGGTTTCAAGAAGGGGTTATTACAGAGGCGTAGAAAGGCGTATATATTGAGGATTGAGTTAAAGAAATAGAACAAGGTTATGGGTTTTTTACATGAAAGATTCACAGGACTGGATGGGTTATGAGATATGGCTTGTAGGGCAGTGTTGAAAATACATAACAAAGACCAGGATATTGAGTGACAGATAATTCAACATTTGGTATATTATATAACCCATTCCCTCATACGCTATTTTTAGACTCCACCTCTTTTGAGTAAATTTACCTTAAAGGAGCATTTTCTAGAGAAAAGGAAATTTTAGATATGTGTAGTTTTTAAACCATCATGATAAATAAAGCATTTGCTCTTATGGAGAATAAGAGACCATTACAGGAGGCATCAGTATGAGGGAATGGGCTAACCTTCACGGGAATGGGCTAACCTTCACCTCATGAATATTCATGTAAGAAGTAATGGCATCATGAATATTGATCAGATTGAGTTTTATTATGGCACATTAAAACAGGAACTTTTGGCCATGGCAGAAACTATAGAATCATATATCTATATCATTTCATAAGCAAACCCTGATCAGCCATCTGATCTGGGTCTACTGTGTTTGCAAAGACATCGGAAGGCATATCTATAAAGTAAATGGTTAATTCACTGCCAATAATGACATTTGTTTTTACTGTTTTATTATCAACATTTGTTTTAAATTTATTTTATAATTATTACATATGAAAAGATGTAGATAGCTGTCATGAGTGAGAGATTACTGTGATATTTGCAAATAGTATAAACCCAGGTTATGGGCAGTATTGTAGGCGGGTCAACTAATCAGGGTTTACACTGCTGTGTTACCCAGCAACAGTTTATGCATTTTGTATGATTAGTAATCACTGCAAACTGTGTAGATCCAAACCAGAGCAATAGATAAAGGTGTGTCTTCAAATACTATGAAACTTCGTAATGAAGAATTTATGTCTTTGTAAGCAGATGGCTGCTTAATACTGGGTGAAATTCATGCAAAAAGCTCCTAGAGGAGCTTTTTGCATGACTTTCGCCCTGCATTAAGTAGCCACCTGTGTTAAAGATCAATAATGGTACATATTTAAGTGTTCGAATAATTGAGTTTTTACTGAGCTAAAATCGTCATTTCTCTAAAGAATGGTCACATCATAGGGTTTGGAGGAGAAGTAAAGGAACTATTCTTGGAAAATGTTTTACATCTTACCTGGGCTTCTGCAGCCACTGTGTGTTCAGTAAAGCAACTGACCAAGGTCTACACTGTTTTCATAATATCCAAATGCCCCTTCTCCATGGCAGCTGGCCAAATGCCCATGTATAGTAATTAAGGCAAGGTTAAATGGTGTCATATTTGATGACTGTGTATACATTATAGTTAATTTGCCATTATACAAACCAGGATAAGAGATGATTATCCTTCACAGGGTCAACAAATTATTGAATGTTTTAACCCTTTGCTTGCTATTCAAGTCAATATACCTACCTGTAAATAGTGAAGACCCAGATGAGACAGCTCCTGCAGGAGCTGTCTCATCAGGGTCTACACTATTTACAAGTTGATTGTGCAACTGCTGCACTCCGCAGCAGTGATTTCACAGCGAAATAGTTGTACACAGTGAAGATATATGTAAATATATAACAGTGCATGGGTAAAGAAGGAGAAATGTATTTTAAAATTCAGCAAGAGAAGGGTTAACCTTTATTTGGCAAATTTAGATATGGTACAATTTTGATTACTTTGAATTCGAACGAGTTTTGAGAAATTTTTGACCAAGTGCCAAACAGCTTGGATCCAGATGAGACGCCTAGTTACTTGGCATCTCATCTGGATCCAGGCTGTTTGCAAATGAGAGTCTGGTCGCGATTAGTAGGAGAAGGGTTAGAATTGATGTCGGCTTGAAATGATTATTTGCTGACAACTGATGAACTGCTTATTTCTGAAATTGATCATTATGGTATTTTCCTCATACACAGGTTTTGAAATTCTAACATATTGGATCCTGATTAATTGTCTAATAGGCGTGTCTAATTTTGAAGTTTTGACTGATTCCGTATGCAGGCATTACTCTTTGTTTGGTCCATGTAGATAATGGATGAAAATATGAAATGTTGGATGCCATCCAGGTATTTATAACGGAGAGTAAACTTTATGACTGAATATGTGCAAAACTATACACCTTGTGCTTATTTATTTTCCTTTCTATCTGTTGTCTGTTAATATTTTTAGAAGTTTTCACAACAGTGATTATATGAACCAAAGATAGTTATAATAATGAGTTATTAATGCCGTATGCTTTTCTTTCACTCTTAACCCTTTCCCTCACATAAACGTGTTTTCACGCATTTGCAAACAGAGAAGACCCAGAGCCGTCTAATCAGGGTCTGCTCTGTTTGCTAATGGAATGTGACAGATCTGTTGATTTACTTTCTAAAATGGCTGTAATGGTCTACCTTCTACATTTCATTATAACTATTTTGTCCATGATTATTGAGTAGGTATTGAAATTTGAAATAAACACAGAACAGGGAAAGGGTTAAACATTAATGCATTCATATGTTACATTATGAATGTTCATCAACTTAACTTTCATTATGTAAATCTTTCATGGTAATTTATAGCTTAGACAAAAACTGTAGGATCGGATCGATATTATTGCATAAGCAAACAGAGCAGAACTTGTGTATGTGTACATCTGTCATTAGGTCAAATAAATTTTTGTATGTATATATAACTGTAGTTGATGAATTTGTGGTTATAGAGGTATTGTCATTTATTATGTGTGTGTAACCACTGGACCAAAAGTAGAATGTCCTTTCAATGGTAAAGGATTATTAGCTTTTAGAAGACAAACTGCCTAAATTCTTCAATTATATTTCATGCACCTTTGAGAGAAATATACTAAAGTTTTGTCATATTGGACCGCAATCAGTTGATAATTCTCAATTTTTGGATCAGTTTTCAATTCATCCTCTACTCTTTGAATATTCGTGTCAGAAATTGTGACTGTGAATATCAAGAGCTGATTTTTTTTTATAATGGCACCATGCACAAAGTAATGTTATACAATGGCAAAACCTGCAGAATTAGGTCTATGTTATTTCATAAGCAAACAGAGCAGACCCTGATCAGACGGCTCCTGTAGGAGCCGTCTGATCTGGGTCTACTCTGTTTGCAAAAGGTGTCTCCTTTGAGTAAAGGGTTAAAGCTATGATGTATTACATATTCAAAGGTTAGAGAGGACAAATTGGTCATAGATCAATCACACATTTTTATCTACACTGACATTGTACTTAACCCTTTCTCACATACATGTAGATACACCTATGAGTGCCTTTGCAAACAGAGTAGACCCAGATAAGACATCCTGTATGAGCTGTCTGATCAGGATCTGCTCTGTTTGCTTAACCCTTTCCCTGTTCTATATTTATTCCAAACATTGTGGCCATTTTAGAAAGTAAAGAAACAGATTTTTCAAAATACATTAGCAAACAGAGTAGACCCTGATCAGACGGCAAATGCTCTATTTATCACAATGGTTTCAATACTACACAATTCTCACATTTTCCTTTTCTCTAGTAAATGCTCCTTTTTGGTAGATTCATTCAGAGGTTGGGTTTAAAAAATAGCCTATGCTTTCTTACTATGTGCAACCTCTGAATGGCATTAATGCAATCATCTTGAATCTAGACGAGATGCTGATCAATAACTCGGCCTCTCATCAGGATGAATGAATTGGAAGTAAATAAAAATGATAACGGATCAGAGTTTCAGCTGGCATTATTTTTTACAGACTAAGGGTTAACATTCTCTTAAAGGGTTTGTTGATTGATGATCAAATATAATAATGTTTGTATGTTGATGGAAGACTATTTTTGGTATGTTTTGAGTGTATGATGACATTTATAAATACTTTCTGTGTCTACCATATTAATCCTCAACATAAGGGTCTTCCTGCAGGGATTTATGAAACTGAAAATCTCCATTATTCCAGTCCTTTTTGTAAACAGTGTAGACCCAGATGAGAGGGCTCCTAGAGGAGCCCTCTCATCAGGGTCTGCACTGTTTGTCATGTTATGTTTCTTTTCTTTTTTTTTTAAAATTCAGAATGCTCACGGTAAGCGTGACCTTTTTCAATTTTGTAATTGTCCATTTGAAAAGGTTATGAACCATTTTGATAAACAGTTGAATTTCGATAGCTCGAACTCGGATAACTGAAACTTTGGAATAACTAGAAACTAAATGTTCAGTCCTTCCAAAATTTACGATACAGGATTTTTCTAAAATATATCACAACGCATTTCTAGAAACACATACCGTATGACACCTTAATCCAGGTCTAAAGTAAGGCCTGAAAGCTCCAGCATTACTTTAGACCTGCATTGAGCTGTGAACTTAATTGTCTAGATTAGAAATCGGATAACTTGAACCCGTTTTCTCGAAGAAATTTGTATGGTACCTTTAGGTTTGAGATATCGAAGTTCAACTGTAAAATTTAATGTAAATTAAACTGATGTAGTAGCAAAATAGTGTAGACCCGGAACAAGTGTCTCCTTCATGAGCACTTTGATCTTGGTCTACAATATTTGCCGAAATAATTACTGTAATTGTTGTACATGTATTTGTCTTTTGAAGTGTATGATAACAATTATTTTTTGTGTTTACTTGTATTTATGTATTTAACTGTTGTGATTTACTGTTTTGTAAATTCCGTCCTTAGAGAATTTAAATAAATTATATTTTTATCAAGTGAGACAGTGTTTATGCTCTTTTTTCACCATGTTCTCTCTACTTATGCCATGTTAGTTCTTTTCCTCATGAATATTTATACAAGAATTCATGACTTCATGAATATTCATTAACTATTTTTTATAATGGAAAGGGATGCTTTTTAAGGCCATTTCAGAATCTGTATATCAGGTCTTCATTATTCCGTAAGCAAACAAAGTAGACCTTGATTAGACAGCTCCTAAAGGAATTGTCTAATCTGGGTCTTCTGTTTCCAGAATCCAATGACATTTTAAGGTGTATACATTTTTGTATGTGAAGTAAAGGGTTAAATTGAAAGGACTAAACTACAGGATTTTCAATGACAAATAGTTCAGACTTTGATCATTTGATCTGGGTCCACCGTTTCCAAATGAAGTACATGTAACCTTTCTCAAAATTGTACAAAATTGCTTAGATCCGATGGTATTTAAGTTTTCTGTCGTGATGCATTCCCTTATTAATAGTGACATTATAAAACTTTATATTCATGATGTCATTATTTCTTATATGAATATTCATAGTAAAAGCAGATGTGAGATATCTGCAAAACTATTTCCTCCATTAAGCATTCTGACAATGTTTTTTAAAGAGAAAGGAAAATTTACTCATAGATTTTAAGTAGGTAAGTTTTGTCGTTATAAAATGTAGAAAAGGTTAATTTCAGCGATTTACATTAGCTGCAAAACTGTGATTACCTATGCAAACTGTTTGGATCCAGATGAGACGTCATTTGATGCAGCGTCTCATCAGGATCCAAACTGTTTCACACTTTGACCATATTTTTCCAAAGCTATAGTTTAACCCTTTCCTCCATAAATACACCTTTCTGCGCCTCTGTAATAGTCACTCCTTGAAACCATTGTGATAAATAGAGCATTTGCTCCTATAGGAGCAAATGCTCTATTTATCACAATGGTTTCAAACAACAAAATTCTAAAAAAAATCCTTTTCTCTAGTTAATGCTCATTTTCGGTAGATTTATTCAAAGAGGTTGGATCTAAAAATAGCCTATGTGGAAATGGGTTAATGTACATTAGCTTTGCAGTTTGCACCAAACCCTTAATGTTTCCTGTTGCATGAGCAGTCACTCATGCAGTTGAGGAAAAGTATGTTTCAAGTTCCCAAACTCTTATGAACTGCTTGGATAACATGGGCCATTCTGTGATACCCTTTGTTAACAGTTTGGATCCAGATTATTTGATTATCAAGTAACCCCGTGTCTCATTAAGCTCCAAAATGCATGAAAATTTTGTTATTGTAATTTAATTCTAAAGAATTTGAAAAATTTGCCAATTAAAACAGACTTCAGTGAATGTTTTGAGCTCCATTTACAAAATGAAACATATGACTGCAGTTATAAACCTTTAGCTTGCTCAGCTAATTTTCACCTGTAGAAATACATGTAATTCTTAACCCTTTACTCTATGAATATTCATGTAAGAAATAATGACATCATGCATATTAATTAGCTGCATTGTTAAAATATCACAAATATTTAACCCATTCCCTCATAGGCTATATTTAAATCCAACCTCTTTGAATAAATCTACCGAAAAGGAACTAGAGAATTATTTTTAGAATTTTGTAGTTTGAAACCAGTGATAAATAGAGCAAATGTACTTATCACAATGGTTTCAAGAAGTGGTTATTACATAGGCGTAGAAAGGCGTATTTATGGAGGAAAGGGTTAACTAAGACAGATAGTTTAGAATTAGATATATATCATGTCATAAGCAAACAGAGCAGACCCTGATCAGATGGCTCCTACAGGAGCTGTCTGATCAGGGTCTACTCTGTTTGCAAAGGCATATAAAAGCGTATTTATGGAGTAACGAGTTAATCCTTTGAATGCTGAATTTTCGAAGTGGAATCACCAATCAGTGTTAACCCTTTACTCCAAAAATATGCCTTTGGAAACAGAGTAGACCCAGATCAGACACCTCCAATAGGAGCCACCTGATAAGGGTCTGCTGTTTGCTCATGATATAATATAGACATGATTTCAGATTTTCAGCCAATACCAAAAATTTATCTTTTCACATACTATTATATCATTATAACAATCTAATTAATATTCATGATGTCATTATTTCCTACATAAATATTCATGGGGGAATAGGTTAAACAATAGAGTCCATGGAGTATGAAAGGGTGTAAACTGTTAGAGGATTTTAATTGATAAACAGTGGAGACCATGATCAGAGGACGTCTCTATAATTTCTGTAATACTTTACGTTTCCCTTATATTGACGACCCTGTAAAAGTCACTTTGTGAAACCATTGTGATAAATAGAGCATTAAATTTTGCTCCTCTAGGAGCAAATGCACTATTTATCACAATGGTTTCAAACTACAAAATTCTAAATTTTTCCATTTCTTTAGTTAATGCTCCTTTTTGGTAGATTTATTCAAAGAAGTATCTAAAAATAGCCTATGAGGTAATGGGTTAAGCAAACAGAGAGGACCCTGATCAGACAGCTCCTACAGGAGCCGTCTGATCTGGACCTACTCTGTTTTCAAAGGTGTGAAAAAGCATTTATATGAGGAAAGCATTAAATGAAACCCAGGTAATAACAAATAGTATTGACCCTGACCTATCTGCTCCTTCAAGAGCAGTTTGATCTGCGTCTGCATTATTTGTCCTAGTTTGTATGTCCGAATATTTATGGTAATTAGTCTAGTTTAAAACACTCGCCTATAACGTGCTATTAGATTTTTAATCAATACTACCGGTCAAATAACGGGATTCACTGCACGCATATCAACCTGTCAATTGCCCAGCGGCTGAAAGCAATTACTAAAAGTAAATTTACTCTTATTATCAAAAAACAATTAACCATTTCAATGCTGGATTTTCAATAGACTAGTCCATCATTGTCTATTGGTAGAGTCCATACAGTATGAAAGGGTAAAATCTGCAAGAGGATTTTGAATGACAAACAGTGTGGGAGCCCTCTGATCTGGGTCTACAGACTCTACAGTTTGTAAATGACACTGCACTTGTTTCCTGCATTAATCCATTCCCTCATATGCTATTTTTAGATCCAAACTCTTTGAATGAATCTACCCAAAAGGAGCATTTATTAGAGAAAAGTAAAATTTTAGAATTTTGTAGTTTGAAACTATTGTGATAAATAGAGCATTTGCTCCTATAGGAGCAAATGCTCTATTTATCACAATGGTTTCATAAAGTGATTTTTACAGAGGCGTAGAAAGGCGTATTTATGGAGGAAAGGGTTATAAGAGTAAATGTTTAGTTTAATACAGTGATAAAGAAAATCAATACAACTAATTACGGCTGATCCATAAAGATATGAGCTTGTAGCTTCCAATATGGCTCTTTAACCCTTTCAGTGTGGGATATAATACGAGTCACTAATGTCTTTTGCAAACAGTGTAGACTCAGTGAGAGGGTTCCTAGAGGAGCCCTCTCATCAGGGTCTGCACTGTTTGTCATGATACCCTTTTCTCTAGAAAAGAACCTGAATATTCGCAGTATGTTTGAATTGCTTGAATTTTGGACCCGTCCATTTCAAAATTCAGCATTGAAAGGGTTAAAAACTATGGGCAAATTTCGTGATAACCTTGCAAACTGTTTGGATCCAGATGAAACAAATTACTTTGGGTCTCATCTGTATCCAAACTGTTCTACCCTCTGAATTCAGTTTCTGAAAAGATATTCAAATAATAAATGTAATTTGAAAATAAACAGACCACATTTTTTTGCACAGAAAGCATCACATACATAAAGTTAAAATGGTTATGCCCTTTATCCAATATTTGCAGAGAAGCCTTGTTTAGACAGCTCCTGTCAGAGCTATCTGATGAGGTCTGCTCTGTTTGCTTATGGATAATATAGATCATTGAAAGGATCAAACAATCCCATAATTCAAACGCCATTATAGACATTGTCCTTACAGTAAAACCCTGCTAATGCAACCACTTAATACACAGCCACTGGTGTTGTTTAAAGCAGGTGGTTGCTTAATGCAGGACAAAAGTTATGCAGAAAGCTCATAGCTTTCTGCATAACTTTCGTCCAGCATTAAGCTACCACCTGCCTCTGCCACCCAGAATTATGCCCAATTTTGTTGGTCGCATTAGAGAGGTTTTACTGTATGCATTAACCCTTTGAAGGTGGGACATGTAAGCACCATCATTTGCAAACAATGTAGAAAACCTAGAGAAAACCTCTGATCAGGGTCTGCAAAGTTTGTCATTTAAAAATCCTCAAGCAAATTTACACCTTTCATACTGCGTGGACTGTATTGGTAAACAGATTATTCTGAAAATTCTGCGTTGAAAGGATCATTCAGTACAAGGTAAAACATCAACAAACACCAGGACTTCTCCGATTTCATATTTTATTGGTAATACAATGTAACATATTAGGACATTGATACCATTATATATTCATATATATGTATAAAAAGCTTTGTTTTACACATCTGCCCAATACACTGATTTGTTGCATTGCAAACACACATACAGATCATGTCAGTCACCAGGGATAAATTCTAACTATGACATAAGACTTCATTCACCCTTCACAACATGAAAGTTCATGCAAGAAATGACATCATGAATACTAATCAGATAAAATTGATATAATAGCACATGCATACAGGAATGGCCATGGCAGAAACCATAGAATCATATTTATATTATACCATAAGCAAACAGAGCAGACCCTGATCAGATGGCTCCTATAGGAGCTGTCTGATCTGGGTCTACTCTGTTTGCAAAGGCGTATTCATGGAATAAAGGGTTATTCTAGGAAATATGAATTCCTCAAAACTAATTGCATCAGTAAATGAGAGAATTGATTAATCATGGTACTGTAATGTACTCAAGATTATATAACACAAATTGATTACCTTAACAATCATGCAAGGGCATGAAACTCTTAATGACATTTTAAAAAAGGAATCTATATGCAACAAATACAATCTACCAAATCTTGGAAAATATGGCTTTGGTGCTCGATAGTTAGAATCTAAATTCAGAAGTATCCTATAAGAACCCCCCCCCCCCCTTCTTCATGAATAATGGGTTTGACCATACATGATAAAGAATTCCGTTTTGAACATTCAGCATCCCTGATGACTGAAATGACCTGTTAAAATTAATCAATATGTAAATCATTAACTAGACAAACATAACACATTTCCATATAATACAGCTGTACTACACTATAGTACTATCCAGTGAATGGAACAGCTTCTACTATCCAGTGAATGGAATAGCATCTACCTGGGCTGTAGATAAGATGCGTACAGACCTATCAAAATCCCTCATTTCTCAGCCTAACCATATCTTTCTATAACTCATTAGAATCGCTTCGAAAAGGCAATTGTAATGAGTTGTTGCAAAATTAGGGTTTGGCGGAGAAATATAGAAAATATCGTAATTACAGTTTCTAAATACGCTTTTTATCTACAGCCCTGTTCTATATAAACTAAGCAAGCTGCTTCTTAAGACTACAACAGCAAACTTGGCCACTACAAACTTTGCAGGCATAGATTTTAATGATGCATGGCTCAGAAATAAATGAATGCCATGTACTTAAAACACTCTATAAAGCAGCTCTGGTAAACAAACAGACTCAGGAATGGGTTTGATGCCTGTAACAAGACCAAGTCTCTCCATAACTACATGTAGTTTTGATTATATAATATGGTGTAAATCAATAAATTAATAGATACAGATCACTAGCTTTTTAAAACTTTATATATTCCAGTAATACATCTATGGTACCTTGCAAACTATTTAAATCCAGATGAGACTCTGAGTACATCAACATCTCACAGGTATTAAACCTGTTTGATACTGTTTTGAAAATAAAAGGAAGAAATAATTTTGAAGACAATTTATACAGCATGTAAAGAGTACTAGAATACTATAAATGATGGCTACCTTACTGATAGTACCTTTGCTTCTATTTCCAATTATCTACCTTAACCCTTTCAGTGTGGGAAATGAGTCACTAATGTCCTTTGCAAACAGTGTAGATCCAAATGAGAGGGTTCCCAGAGGAGCCCTCTCATCTGGGTCTGTACTGTCATGTTACAGGTTTTGTCATGTTCTAGGTTTTTCTTTGAAAAGAAATCCCTGAATAATAACAGAAAGCTTGATCTGTTTGCATTATAGAATAGTCCATCTGAAAGGGTTAAAACTAGAAGGGAAATCCAAGTGCATAACAGGCAAAGGGAATATCACTTGATCTGGATAGTTAGGATCTAGAGGAATGGTAAAATGGCATCTCTTCTCGACCTTGATCTGAAGGATTTGTACATCTCTGGAGTCGGGGCATGTGTAATATAGTAATAATTGCCACAAAATATAGAAAATGCAGATTATCAGTTAGTAGCACTGTAGTAACCCATTCTCCAACTAAAACCTGCCACCAAGATAATTATGGGCAATACCAAAATGCCTAAAACATAAGAAAACTATCTACTGATCCATATTTTCCATCCTTACTTCAAGACAATAGTCACCAATACAGGGAACCATTCACTAATTTGAAAAGCAGCAAGCAGTATATATACACATACACCTCACAGTACTCTTAGAAATAAAATCCTATGATTTAATGATGCAAAAGCTTAAACGAATTATAGCAAATAGACAAAACTAATGACCCATAACTAGTGACAGATTTTAGAGGCAAGATTGGCATTCAAAAGTGAAAGCAATATTTACATTGACTACAGTAAGATAGACTCTAGTAATCCCTGATGACACTGCTTCTATGCCGCATTTTTGCATCAAAAGTGATGGTATTTTAAGTCTTAGCATAACATAGGCAGATTCTCCTCTCATTTATGACTTATGCAAACAGTTTGGATTCAGATCAGGACCCACAAAACATAGGGCCTTGTGGGGCCTGAGATCTGAACTGTTTGTCATTCAAGATCAACTTCTGCAAGCAAAAAATCAGACAGAAAATAAATACTTTTGAAAATGTTTCAGATGGCCATTGAGCAGCAAACTACAATTGAGCAGAAGAAAAAAAGTTTTAGCAGACAAAAAGTTATAAAGCTTCTTTTTTTTTTTTAACTGAATGCCTTTAGAAGAATCAAAGGTTTACGTTATCCCTCAAATAGTTTCACATTCAAGAACACATTGATGATTTGATCAAAGTTAAGGATTGTTCCAATAGAACAAGTAAAACCTAACTCTGCCATCAGTGCCATCAAATCAAATAACTTTGCATATTTTCATTGGGAAATAACTGGGGTATAACCCTTGGCCAGACAGCAGCCCTCTTGATAAGGAAGAAGTAATAGTACTTTGATAGGCTAAGTCTACAAATATGGCAAAGCTTAAAGCCAGGAGCCAAACCAATACAGTAAAACCTCTCTATAATGACCACTAAATTGTGTTAATTGGTATTTTGGGCAGGTGGTTGCTTAAAGCAAGGTGAAAGTAAAAAACAGAACGCTCCTATAGGAGCATTCTGTTTTACTTTCACCTTGCTTTAAGCATCCACCTGCCTTTAATACAAAATACTTGATGTAATTTAGTGGTCGTTATAGAGAGGTTTTACTGTACCTCCAACTTTGAAGGCACGATAATAGACAAGAGAGAGGTCGTGTTGGTTAAACCTTTGAACATGGATAACATGTTGCCTATCATATACAATGTAGACCCAGATCCCAGAGCTCCTGTTGGAGCCATCTGATCAGGGCCTGCACGGTTTGTCATTCAAAATCCTTCTATGGACTCTACAATTTAACAATAGACCATTCCACACTGAAAATTCATCATTAAAAGAGTAACAAATACTAGACATTTGCACCAGATTCCTTCCAGTACTCTGCGTAGACAATTCATTATATGTACAATTAGCGACCTAGCACTGTACAAAGAGCAATATTCTCGAGGCTCAATTCACCAGGAATGTCCAACTACACTTATATCCAAAACACCTAGAGCACAACATACATGGCGCTCTCTGCGGAAACGTCTATTTTACAATTTTATTATAAAAATATAGATTACAATTGTAGCCATAATAATGATCAACAAATAACAGAGTACAAAGTTTGGCTGAATAATAGTAATAGAATACTCATATACCTAACCCTTTCCCTGATGAATATTCATACAAGACCATATGAATATAGTAGAGGTTCTGAGCTTGCTCAGAATCTGACCAATCAGATACTTTAGAATGATCTCAGACTCAATACGCAGAAGTTTTATAACCTTGGAATCAAATCTAGAACATGTAAGCAAACAGAACAGACCCTGATTAGACATCTCTTACAGGAGTTCTCTAATCTGGGTCTACTCTGTTTGTAAACGTGTAAAATGACAGGATAATCAGGCAAAGGGTTAAGATGGAAAGACCAATAAATAGCATCCTCAAACTGTAAAGAGTCGTAATATTTTAGTTGACAGAAATGCATAGAAGTAATCTAGAATAAGGCACTGACTAAATTGGTAGTAATTTGAATCTAGCATTTCTATTACTATATATGTATTTCTAACACACTTAATTGAAACTGGAAATGCCCTTGATATTGCTACTTATTCCAACTTTTACTTGAAGTGCTGAATGGACAAAATCAGCATTTGGAGAGGGTTTTCTTTAGCCCTTTCCCTCATATAAATGCTTTTTCACACCTAGAATCGGACGGCTCCTGTAGAAGTCCTGTGTTCATATGCCATTATAAAAAATAATCAAATTAATATTCATGATATCATTATTTCTCACATGAATATTCAACTGGGAAAGAGCTAAGGTAAATGTTATAGCTGAACTTTATTAACCTGGAAAATTTTGTTCCAAGGTTCCATGTACCGGTACTAAATTAGGGAATGTAAACTCCAGCCACTGTTTCTTATTTTGATTCAGGTAGCACATATGTATCAATCTGTTGGAAAACCAACATTACCTTTTCTGAAATGAAAATCTCTGGTTCTATCATACAGCAGTACCTCTCTAAAGCAACCAATTAATGATTAAACACAAATGTCTTTTAACAGGTGGTTCCTGAATGTAGGACAGAAGTATTGCAGAATGCTCATATTGAAGCTTTTTGGATAAATTAAGTTCTGCATCAAGTTACGGCCGGTACAATGGCCTGGAATAAGTCAATGTTTTGCAGGTTGCTCTACAGAAGTTTCACTGTATGCATTTATAGCCAGATCATCATCTATGAATGATACTCCGTGATATTAATATGCTTGATTAAACATGCAATTTGTTGAAAAAAAAAGTCTGAAATGATGAAGAATCTGAACAGAATATTCAGTCTATCACCAAACAACACAGCGATCCATTAATTGCTCAATGCTAAACAATTTTTTAGACACTTCTTTTCTGTGATAAGTATTGCATGAAATATCTACAACAAAACCAAACAGTGCTCTACATAAAACCAGAGGTACAGTTATGATGTGTACATTAAAACCTGTTTAGAAATATATCTATTGTTTCTTCACCAAACATTTTCTTTTGACCACTCTTTAGATTCATCTTGAAAGAACGACTCTAAAGAGTGGTCACAACAACATAGGGTTTGGTGGAGAAATGATATTAGTATTTGAATACGTATCTCCATCTATAGCTCTGAAAATCTAATCCACAAAAAAATTCATTCCATCAATTAAAATTTGAACAGCAAAGGTGTAGTCTGAGGCAAATCTTTGGCTTACACATATACATGTATATAGATACCACACAGGCATTGGGCTACATCATCATTAGAACTGAAGGACACAGAAAAACATTGTAATTTTTTAAAATACCTCCTTAATTCCATAGCTTGCTGAGCAGATTTCCACAGACAGAAAATGCTACTTTCATCAATTTTAAAATAAGGTCTTTTTCTCCTGCATTTCTTTTCGTAAAATAACCATGTTAGAGTATGGAAATGGAAGAGGTGCAGTGTCCGTCATCATCTCATCTTGATACAAAAAAAAAAAGTTTGTAAACATTATCACAAATTAGCCAAAAGCATGCTAAAAGTATAACACTTCCAATATACAGTAAAACCTCTTTATAACGGCCACTAAATTGTGTTAATTATTTGGTATTTAGGGCAGATGGCCGCTTAAAGCAAGGTGAAAGTTAAACAGAACGCTCCTATAGAAGCGTTCTGTTTTACTTTCACCTTGCTTTAAGCAGCCACCTGCCTTTAACATAAAATACTTGATGTAATTTATTGGCCCTTATAGAGAAGTTTTACTGTAATTTATGCTAACAATGATATGTTCTGCTTGATCACACAGGTATTCTTTCACCATAACCGTTTCTTAATGAAACCACTGGCAAACATTTTCATAGCAGATTAAAGGTTGCACTTTTCTGTCACAATTATAATCAAATATACATAATTAATCATACCTAAATTTTGACACATAATCGTTTCCATAGTCCAATTTGCAATTCATTTCAAGATAATTTTATGGCACTAGAGAAAATGGTAGCTTGTTCTGTCAACTTTTCTTTGGCATTTTCATCAGCTGAAAATTTGTACAAGAAGTGCAACTGCAGAACACTTATCAATTATCATTGTCACCTTCATTTCATTGGATTCTGACATCATGTTACTCTATAAAATTTAATAACGATAGTAAGTGATTAATAAACATTTCATTATATCTTATGTCTGACTGAAAAAACTGAGGCTATATGTTTAAGTGAGATCTGGAATACTTTACAACCAACTGTACACAAATCTCTCTTTGGGTCTTGAAACAATTTTGTGTCAGAAAAATATGACACTGTTATCAAACAATCTAAATCTAGATCTCAAAGCCAAATACAATGTCCTTTCCTGCTTCCCTCTCACTGCTGTATGTTTTAGACCATTTTAAACATTTAACAGTTTTAAACAATCTTAATCTCATTTGAAGAGATCAACTATGACAACAGTTAATGTTGGTGCAACCTGTGGCAATTTATTCATACTATACTCCATGAACAATGATCTCTTGAATAACTGAATTTCCATAATGACACTATGAACAAGGGGTTATTTATTGTGACAGATACTGTAGAATCAGATCTCTACTAGTTCATAAGCAAACTGGGCAGACCCTGATCAGACAGCTCCTATACAATCTGCCTGATCTGGGTATACGCTGTTTGCAATGGTGTATACATAGAGTAAAGGCTTAATAAAGCAAAGAACAGAGCAGTTTCTGATAGGAGCTGGAGGGCCCCTGAAAAGTTGGTGTACAGAGCTTTACATTAATATTCAAACAAGATAGACAAAAACCATACACATTTTGAAAAACATATTTAACCCTTTCCTCCATAAATACGCCTTTCTACACCTCTGTAAAAGTCACTTTGTGAAACCAATTGTGATATATGGAGCAAATGCTCTATTTATCACAATGGTTTCAAAATTACACAAGTCTAAAAAATTTCTTGTCTCTAGTAAATACTCCTTTTCAGTAGATTTATTCAAAGAGATTGGATCTAAAAATAGCCTACAAGGGAATGGGTAAAGATTACAGTAATACCTCCCTACAACATCCAGTGGCAGCTGAATGTAGAAAAGAGCTATGCTGAAACTCTCGTAAAAGAAATTCTGCACAACTTTTGCCCTGCATTAAGCAACCACCTTTTTTTTTAAACACTCCTATGATCAATAAATGAATGGCTGCTTAACCCTTTCCCTCATATAAACGTGTTTTCACGCAATTGCAAACAGAGTAGACCCAGATCAGACGGCTCCTAGAGGAGCCGTCTGATCAGGGTCTGCTCTGTTTGCTAGTGGAATTTGAAAGATCTGTTTCTTTGCTTTCTAAAATGGCTACAATGTTCCACCTTCTATATTTCATTATAGCTATTTTGTCCATGGATATTCAGTAGGTATTGAAATTTGGAATAAATAGAGAACAGGGAAAGGGTTAAGACCGTTTCTACTGTATTCTAGAAACAATGTTTCAATTTACGAATCTTATTTATGTTTCTGAAAAGGTAAAACACTTTGGCAACTAAGCATTTGTATCAGGCATTTGCTTCATAAGTATTTCTATACAAGAGTAAACAATTCTTAACCCATTCCCTGTTGAATGTCAGAAATAATGACATCACAAATATGTATTAGCTGAACTTGTATAGTCGCATATGTAAACAGGAGTTTTTGATATTGGTAGAAACTGAAGAGTTAGATCTATTGTAATTTTATAAGCACACAGACCAGGCCCCGAGTAGACGGCTCCTACAGGAGCAGTCTGATCTGGGTCTACTCTCTCTGCAAAAGGCTAGACAAGGCTTTTATATGAAGGAAAGGGTAAACACAAGCAGATATATATATGTTTATAATATTTGTATGTCATTCCCATCATTACACAGAGAAAGATGAATGTTCATGTCTAATTTACTCCATCTTATCCTGATCTATACCGTTTGAATAGGTTATAACCATGCACAAAAATTCTTAACATGATGGCTGGAAATGTACTGGTCCTGATGCAGGTAGTGATAGAACTTCCCTTTGCAAAACTACAGTATTTCAACTTGGTCCACAGGTATCAAAAGAAAGTTATGGACATAAGCAAATACAGTAAAATCTCAATTATTTATATTTTCCGTATGAAAGGATTTAGATCCTTTTAGGCAAGGTGAAAGTCCTAAAGGAGCTTTCTGCATGATTGTCAACATGCATTAAGCTGTCACCTGTCTTAACCCTTTCCCTGTTCTGTATTTAGGCCAAATTTGAATACCTGCTGAATATTCATTAACAAAATAGTTATAAAGAAATATGGAAGGTAGAACATTATAGACATTTTAGAAAGTAAAGAAACAGATCTATCAAATTCTAATAGCAAACAGAGTAGACCCTGAACAGACGGCTCCTCTAGGAGCCGTCTGATCTGGGTCTACTCTGTTTGCAAATGCGTGAAAACATGTTTGTATGAGGGAAAGGGTTAAAGAGAGATAATATGTATTTTAGTGTTCGAGTAATCGAGGTTTTACTGTAGTATGTAACATACAAAGTCAACACTTTTCATATTGAATGCACATTCATTTATCTCAATCAGACCGAAGTTTAGAACGCTCTAAAATGCACACAAGAAGTAACACATGCCTGATTTATAAATGCTTACGCCATTCAAGAAATGAGAAACAAAAGAACAGAAAGTTTAACAAGCTGTCATTACTCATTAATCCTTTTCTCCATGAATATTCATGTAAGAAAGAATAACATTAATATCAATTTAGATGAATTGTTATAATAGCACATGCACACAAGATTTTGGCCATGGCAGAAACCGTAGAATAAGAAAAAGCAAACTGAGGAGACCCTGATCATACGGTTTCTACAGGAGCTGCCTGATCTGGGTGTACTCTCTTTGCAAAACCATAGAAAAGGTTATTTATGGAGGAAAGGGTTAACAGTTAGAGAAATAGGTGAATTGATGGCAAGTATTACCAAGCCACCGTGTCCCATTCAACCGTGTATGGATGAACCAATGATATATTATTCAATGCCAGCTAGTCAAATCCTATCTACAGACTTGCTGAATCTTTCCACAGTACCAACTTGATTATAAACCTCAATGCTACGTCTGACCAATGTCTTATCCCTTTACTTGATAAGATGCCTTTTTATGCATTTTTAAACCAGACAGACCGAAATCAATCAGTTTCTGTAGGAACTATTTGATTAGAGTCTGTTCTATTTGCCTCTGGCAAAATATACAGTAAAACCTCTCTATAACGACCATTAAATCGTGTTAATATGTTGGTATCTAGGGCAGGTGGCTGCTTAAAGCAAGGTGAAAGTAAAACAGAACGCTCCTATAGGAGCGTTCTGTTTTACTTTCACCTTGCTTTAAGCAGCCACCTGCCTTTAACACAAAATACCTGATGTAATTTAGTGTCCATTATAGAGAGGTTTTACTGTATTGATGATTCTATAGGTCCCTCTGCCATGGCCAAAAATTCATATACCCATTTCATAATTCATCTAATGCATATTCATGATGTCAATATTTCCTAAACGAATATTCATCAAGGAAAGGGTTAATGCTCTGTGCAGTTGGAAAGTATATTCTACAAACATAACAGAGCATCACAGAGTGTAGACCCTGGTCAGACATCTGGGAGGCTGATCTGGCTTTTCATGTTCGCAAAACCGTAACACATTTTCTCCAATTACTGCTCATTTATACACTTCCTTGGGTAACTGTCAAAAAACCTTTGGACACAGCCCTTGTACCAAGGAAATGATAATTTATTTAAAAATTGTCTAAAAATGTTTAACTCTCAAGCTGCTGCACATGATCCTGTTGCTGTTCTTCAGCCTCCTCTTCATCTGCCTCACCATTTGTGCCATTCACACTGTCCAACATGGCTGCCACATCATCAGGCACTGAGCAGGTTTTCTTGCTGGCATTGTCCATACCAAACAGGCCTGCAGAACAAGAACATCATATATCAAGTATGAGAATTGTTAACCCTTCCAGACTGAATTTATAGGAAACAAGAGCAGTGTTCAGCGCCAATGCTAGTCTGATTTGGTGCTCGTTTCATGTTGATACTTCTTATACTTACTGAATTTATAGGAAACAAGAGCAGTGTTCAGCGCCAATGCTAGTCTGATTTGGTGCTCGTTTCATGTTGATACTTCTTATACTTTTTGATTAAACAGCTTAATTGAAGTTTTTGCATGCGGACGCCAACACCTACAACTACGACAACATATATGACCAGTGATCACAGTAGAATTATTTTTTTCTTCGAAAACAGATGAGCTAAAAATAATATCATGAATATTTACTGGTTGAAACTGTAGTGTCGGGTCTTTCATAATTTAGTAAGCCAACAGAGCAGAACCTGATAAGCCATCTGATCTGAGTCTTCTCCGTTTGCAATTTGGGTGAAAAAGTATTTATGTGAGGAAAAGTAATAATTAAGTAAAAGTTAGACAGTTTTCATGCAAGGTATGCAATAATGTGTCAATATTTTTTCTCTAATCAGCATGACTTTAATCTATGAAAATATATTAAGTAATTAAAATGGCATAAGATAAGATCTATACAACTACACAAGCAAATGGAACTCGCCCTATCAGACGGCTCTTACAGGATCTGCATCTACTATTTGCAAAGGCATTAAAAGGTGTATCTATGGAATAAAGTCCTGAGTAAGCCGCAACATGTCCAAAACCAATTAGACCATTAATAAATTGGCCTTGCTTATGTTTTTAGTTCTTTTTGCTTAATTTATGTTGGTTGGATATCATGATCTTAGAGAGCACAGACATTAAATTGGACATGCATGTTTATGAATGAATAAACAAATGAAAGGTTTGATAGAATATTTAGAAACCCTTAATAGTCTATAAATACACCTTTCAGAACCGTTGCAAGCAGGGCAGACCCAGATAAAATGGCTCCTGTAAGAGGCGTCTGACCAGAGTCTACTCTGTTGCTTATGGAATTATAATTGCTCTACAGTTTCTTCAAATACCAACAATGCTTTCATATACAAACGCAAAATTTTTATTCTGACAAAAGCTTAAGAAAATGACTAGTGACGTCTATGAAAAACTAGAATTGCAAGTCATACGCTTAAGAATACCGTAATGAACATTTAAGCAAGAATTGGTCACTTAGTATTTTACATGGTAAAACATTAAATGGGAATTGTTGGCGTAGAAAAAAACTGTAGGATCAGACAATTACACTTTCATGAGCAAACAAGGGCAGATCTTGATCAGATGGATCCTGTTGGGGAAATTTGATCTGAGCCTAATCTGTTGGTTTGCAAAGGATATAAGAACGACTTCTGTAGGAGACATCTGGGTCCATGCTTATATAGCTTTTTAGTTGAGTCTGAGTTTGTTCTCAAGCTTCTGACCAATCAAAAACTTGAGAACGAACTCAGACTCAACTAAAAAGTTTTATAAGCATGGATACTAATGGGAGTTTACTCTGCAAAAGGCTATAAGTAAATTAAAAGGCAATTTTAGCAATTTTGTGTTATGGAATCGAATTCTCCAATGTTCAAGTTATGGTTCTTGTATGTGACAAATATATGTCCTTAACATATATGCCAAATAATTTTGAATTCCAGTAATGCAAAATAATATACTTGTATACTTAACAGTGCAAAATATGTTCACAGTAATTGACCGCAGGTGGACACGACAAAAAAACAATATTTTTGATATATATAGATGAATTTCTGAAAAAGGATGTGGGTATTGGGGACAAGAAATGAGAAGTGTACCTTTAATGCCTCTCTTTCGGAGATCTCTTTCTATGTCGGTGCCTTGGAACCTTACGTAGTGGAACTTCAGTAAATCGTCATCAAATGGCAACGTTTCTGAGAAGGCAGGAGTTTCGTATGCTTCCCGTAAGTACCGCCACAAGTGTTTCATGGATTTGGGAATTTCATAATCAGCAAAATACTGTAAGAAGAGAAATCAACTCAACTCACTACATATGGTAAAACCCTTTACTCCAGGATTCCTGAATATTTATGGATTTACAGTAAAACCTGTCTATAACGGCCACTAAATTGTGTTAATTAGTTGGCATTTAGGGCAGGAGGCTGCTTAAAGCAAGGTGAAAGTTAAACAGAATGCTCCTATAGGAGCGTTCTGTTTTACTTTCACCTTGCTTTAAAGCAGCCACCTGCATTTAACACAAAATACTTGATGTAATTTAGTGGCCGTTATAGAGAGGTTTTACTGTAAGTCCACCCTGTCTGTTGCATATTTATTATATATCAAATAGTATTTTGGTATGTATATGTATTGGCAATTAATTCTATGAAAGGGTGGACATGCTCGGGCCCAAAAGATCCGGTGTGCAAACTGCAAAGACCCTGATCAAACAGTTCCTTTAGGAGCTGTATGATCTGGTCTACGCTGTTTGCCAATTGCGTAGGAAGGTGTATCTGGAGTAAAAGGATTATACTGGCATTTGCAAAACAGTGCAAACCCCAGGAGCCCTCTGTTCAGGCCATACAGCTCTACACTGTCATTCTGAATCCTCTCGAAATTACACCCTTTACCCCATTCCTCTATAGGCTATTTTTAGACACATCCACTTTGAATAAATCCACTGAAAAAAGTCATTTACTAGAGAAAAGGAACATTATAGAACTATGTAGTTTAGAAACCATTGTGATAAATAGAGCATTTGCTCCTATGGAGCAAATGCTCTATTTATCACAATGGTTTCAAAAAGGGACTTTCACAAAGACATAGAAAGGCATATTTAATGGAGGAAAGTGTTAACATTGAATGAACTATACTAAAAAACAATGACGGGCTATTCCACTTACTGTGCCTTAGAATATTAACCTTTATCTCGATGGAACACTATCTAAATCTATATATATACCTTTACTCCATGAATATGTATATATACAAACTGTAGAATCACATCTAATTATAAGCAACAAGATGTGTTTGTGAAACACTATGTCCCCGATATGACATTTGACCCTGAAGGATGACCTTGATATGTCACCACTGAAAATGTGCAGCTTCATGAGACACAAGTCTCTATCTCTACTAGTTCAAAAGTTATGGCCAATGTTAAAGTCTGTGATTTGACCTATATATTTGACCATTGATCTTGAAGGATGACCTTACCATGTCACCTCCAAAAATGTGCAGCTTAATGAGATACATATGCATGCCAAATATCAAGTCTCTATCTGTACTGGCTCAAAAGTTATGACCAATGCTAAAGTTGTCCTCAAACAGACAGGGCAAAAACAATATGCCCCCAGATCAGATCTGGAGGGCATAAAAAAATTCAAGACACTGATCAGACGGATCTTACAGGAGCTGTCTGATCTGGGGCTACTCTGTTTGCAAATGCACAGAAAGGTGTAACTATGGAGTAAAAGGTTATAGACATATTTAAGCAGTCTACGTGAGATATTTTATATATTTCTCTCCTCAACCTTATCTGGCAAGGAAATTCAAATGAGTAGCAGCAAGATGGGGGTTCGCTGAGAAATAAGAGAGTTGAAATCAGTACAATCTAACCAACAGCTCTGGTTTACCTCTTACGCTGTAAAATATTGTCATCTGCAACATTCGTCTTTTGCTTCAATTTTCGATAATTTAATTGTCTTGCCTTTTCTTTCTCGCCTTTTCTCAAAGTAACATATAGTCTATGTTTGCATAGGTTATTGGCAGCGAAGGAGTTAAGTTGTGAGTTGAGATCAGTTTACCTTTCCTGCTATAACAATGTGATGCAAGCGGGGTAGGAAGAAGCAATCTGTGTATGACAGTATGTCTCCGTCCAGGAACGTTGAGCCCGTCTCCGCCAAATGGTTATCAACCTTCTGTAAGATGTTGGTTAGCACCTGTGGTGGCTTTGTTTTCTTCATAAACGCATTAAATTGCTGTGAAACAAAAAACAAACCATATTGTAACAACAAAAATACAAGTTTTATGACCTTTTAATGAATATAAGAAATTGGGATCCGCTGAATTATGTTTTTATTATAATGTACAAAAAGTCTAAAACTTTGATCATAGTGTCAAGCCATGAGGGGTTGTAAAATTCAAACTGACATTTCCCAATACCATGTCATAATCACTCTTAGAATTGACTCTTCATGACAATTCTAAAGAGTGGTGACAAGGTAGGATTCAGTGCAGAGCTATTCTTAAACAAGATGTGTTTGTGAAACAGTACACTATGCCCCCCCCCCCCCCCCCCCCATTAACACACACATGAAATCTCTGTGTAGTTTGTGATTTGACCTATATATGAGCTTTGACCTGGAAGGATAACCTTGACCTGTCATGTCACCATGCAATACATGTGGCTCCATGAGATACAAATGCATGCCAAATATCAAGTCTCTGTCTGTACTAAATCAAATGGTATAGCGAATGTAAACTTCGACCTATACATTTGTCCTTTGACCTTGAAGGATGACCATTACATTGACATGTCACCACTCAAAATGTGGGGCTTCATGAGATACACCTGTATGCATGCCACATATCAAGTCTCTATCTCTATTGGTTCGAAAGTAAGTGATTTGATCTATATATCTTACCACTGACATTGAAGGACAACCTTGACTTTGACATGTCATCCCTGCTACATGTGCCGCTTCAAGAGATATACATGAATGCCAAATATCAAGTCCCTATCTGTACAGATTCAAAAGTTATGGCCAATGTTAAATTTGCTTACAAACATCTGACCTTTGACCCTGAAGGATGACCTTGACATGTCACCCCTCAAAATGTGCAGCTTCATGGGATACACATGCATGCCAAATATCAAGTCTCTTTCTCTACTGGTTCAAACGTTATGGCCAATGTTAAAGTTGGTGATTTGACCTAGATATATTTGACCTCTGACCTTGACGGATGACCGTGACATGTCACCCCTCAAAATGTGCGGCTTTAAGAGATATATCTATGCATGCCAAATATCAAGTCTCTATCTGTACTTGCTGAAAAGTTTTGACCAATGTTGGTGACAAACAAACAGAGAGACAAACAAACAGACAGCAAAAACAATATGCCCCCCTCAGATCTGATGGGCATAAAAAAATCGAAATTTATTACATCATGAATGTAACTAAAGTCTCCACCCATTGTTCATATTAACCTTAACTATATGAATATTCCTGTAAGAAATACTGACATCATGGATACTCATAACATTGTTATTATAGCACATGGACAGAGGAATTTTTACCACGACAGAAGCTATAGAATTACATAGATCTACATTATATCAAAAGCAAACCGAGCAGACCTTATCACACAGCTCCTAGCTGTCTAATCTGGGTCTACTCTGTTTGCAGATGCGTAGAAAGGTGTATTTATGGAAGAAAGGGTTAATAAACTTAATTCTTTCCCTCATATAAACGTGTTTTCACGCATTTGCAAACAGAGTAGACCCAGATCAGACGGCTCCTAGAGGAGCCGTCTGATCAGGGTCTGCTCTGTTTGCTAGTGGAATTTGAAAGATGTTTCTTTAGTTTCTAAAATCACTAAAATGTTCCACCTTCAGTATTTCATTATAACTATTTTGTCCATGAATATTCAGTAGGTATTGAAATTTGGACTAAACATAGAACAGGGAAAGGGTAAAATTCTTTTATTAAAAGTATATAAAGAAGGAAATCATGATCTGCTAAGGCAAACAGTAGTGATCTGTCAATGAAAAAGATCAAAGCAGATCAGAAACACAATCAGATCAATATCATTCCTTAAGCAAACAAAGTAGACCCAGATCAAACAGCTATTTGATCCGAGTCTAATCTGTTTGCAAAGGCATAAGGAGGCGGAATAATCAAAGTATTGGGCTTAGCTAAAAATTCAGTAAATTTGCACATCTTGCATACAGGTGATTCAGTTTCTCCATGTGAATGTACCTATATATATACACCTGTACAAGGCTACCCTAGATAAGCTGTCTATAACATGAATGGGTACTCAAGTGTGTTATCTGGCAACAAGTAAACCATAAGCATGTTGTTAACTGGTTATCTGCTACAAATTGTTCACAGATTCAAACCAAGTCTCTACTTTTGATTCATGAATGTCAAGTCAATTATCAAATTCCAAACCACCTTGAAAATTATGGGACCTGGTCAAACCAATTAGCATATTATTAGCGACAATGTAAAATGACCATGCGGAGGCCCAGATAAGATGCGTAAATGTTCAGGGATAGCTCCTTAATTTTCCAAACTATGTTGTGACAACTCTTTAGAATCCTCACTTCGATTTTAGTGTTTGAAAACACGCCATTATCAATTGCTCTCTCCACGTATTTGACTTTTGGCAGTGGGGATACAATTACACTTCAATAGTTCTTTCACTAGTTCAGTAAAATCAAAGGTTCCCCTTAACCATTGTAAACTATCCATTTCAAGATCATATACCATTTTGAACCTGTGTATCAGTAGGATGAATTTATCTATATGACATATGAACACAGAAACTTTTTGCAGAGCTCCAGATAAGATGCGTACATTGAAATATTTTCAAGTGTAACTTCTTTATTTCTCCACCAAACCCTATGTTGTGACCACTCTTTAAAATCGTCTCGAAGAGACGATTCTAAAGAGTGGTCACAGCATAGAGTTTGGTGGAGAAATGATGATTTTAGTATTTAAGTGAGCACCGTTATCTGTAGCTCTGCTTTTTGCCATGGCAGAAATTGTAGAATCAGATCCATATTATTCCATAAGCAAGCAGAGCAGACCCTGATCAGATGGCTCCTGCAGGAGCTGTCTTATCTGTGTCTAATCTGGTTGCAAATGTCCTACTTATGAAGTAAAGAGTAAAGACTGTAAAAATACAAAAATGGAATATATACTTTGAACTAAAGAAAACAAGAAAATATTGAGCGAGTGTTTCTTGGTTAAAGGGTTAACCCTTTCCTCCATAAATACTCCTGTCTACGCCTCTGTAGAAGTCACTTTTTTAAACAGTTGTGAAAAAAGAACAATTTGCACATAAGGAGCAAAATTTATGCTCTATTTATCACAATGGTTTCAAAACTACAAAATTCTAAAATTTCCTTTCCTCTGGTTAATACTCCTTTTCAGTATATTTATTCAAAGAAGTTGCATAGAGCTCAAAATAGCCTATAAATCAGGGAATGGGTTAAACCTTTCATCTTGTAATGATAAAAATGTCACTTTTTATGTATACTTTTGTCAAGGCTGTCAGAAAGGTTCCAATTTCAATAATGTTATAAATTCACAAGCCAAATTGTCAAAGACCAAAATCAGATTTCACGGGTCAACAAGTCCTTTTTTACGAATCAACCAAGGCATCATTCTTCTGTGTGAACTAGAAGCAACATGAATGAAATCCTTTTACCCCCAGGACAATGGATAGTAGCACTGTAGAATCTGTACACTATATTAACCCTTTCCTCCATAAATACGCCTTTCTATGCCTCTGTAATAACCACTTAGAACTTGAAACCATTGTGATAAATAGAGCATTTGCTCCTATATGAGCAAATGCTCTATTTATCACAATGGTTTCAAACTACAAAATTCTAAAATTTAACTTTTCTCTAGTAAATGCTCTTTTTGGATAGATTATTTCAAAGAGGTTGGGTCTAAAAATAGCCTATGGAGGAAAGGGTTTTAATATATTGACTAGAGCTGCAGATATGAAGTACACTGTCCATGCATCAATCTAAATCTATTTCTCAGCCCACCTTCACATTGCTGATCAATACTAAGTAGAATTGCCCTTGAGAGATAAATTCTATTGCATAAAATATTTCCCGGCCAACCTTCATATTACTGGTACTCATTAGAATTGTCCTGCAGTGGTAGTTCTTATGAGTACCAGCAATATAAGGTTTGGCATGGAAATACAGAAAACATTTAACCTCAATATTCTACTAACCTTAACCCATTTCCTCATAGGCTATTTTTAGATCCAACCACTTTGAATAAATCTACCGAAAAGGAGCATTAACTAGAGAAAAGGAATTTTTTTAAATTTTTGTAGTTTGAAACCATTGTGATAAATATGGCATTTGCTCCTATAGGAGCAAATGCTCTATTTACCACAATGGTTTCAACAGGTGATTTCTACAGAGGCGCAGAAAGGCGTATTTATGGAGGAAAGGATTAAGTATTGAATCAGACAAACATAGTCATATAAAGTACAAACCCAGCTCAAATGGCTCCTAAACAAGCTGTCTGATCCGGGCCTACACTATTTACAACTTTGTCTGTCAGTCTGGCCTACACTATTTACAACTTTGTCTGTCAGTCTGATTTAAAGTTACCAATAAACGCCAAATTGATTTATCAGAGCAACAGATAAAGGTGCATATTCAAATACTAAAATTGCGATTTCTTATGTGATTTCTTGTGACCACTCTTTAGAATTGTCTCGAAGAAGATTCTATACAGTGGTCACAACATAGGGTTTGGCGGGCAAATAAAGCAGGTATTCATGAAAATATTTAAATTTACACATCTTATCTTGGCCTCTTATTCAGCGTTACAAGCCAGTAGAGAGGATTGATTGGGTGTCCTAATACTTAAGGTTTCCTAACTATATTCCTCTTATCTACAAGGACTATTGACTACTACTGCTCAGGTCTAAGATGATAGTGTAAGCATTTCAACCCTTTCCCTATAATGAACATTTCTGTATAAATTGATCACCTCATGAATGTTCATTATCTTATTTCTACAGTGATGTCTCGTTAATCCGGAATTCGTTAATCCGGAAAACTCGCGATCCGGACGAAAGTCGAGGGGAACGGATTTTTTGTGCAGTAAATTGACTCGTTACATCCGGAAATTCGCGTTCCGGAACCGGACATAGATTTCCGGTAACCAATCTATGTATTTACCTGTATTTGTGACTTGTTAATCCGGCCGGGTCAGTAGCCCCGGGGCTTAATTGCCCACCCCTGACACTTAACAATAGTGCACCGCGGAGGTGCGAATACCTGTGTTTACAATCACGGGCATGGGTAAAACAACCCCCGACTGTGTGCAAACTGGCTATTTATCAAAGCATATGGCATGCGGGTAGTGATGTTTGATATTCATTAATGTTCCTTAATGAGATGAACACTCGCCCAATTAATTTGTTACGTTAAAACCGCGCCGCCATCGTTAAACTGTTAATCACCTTAAATGATTTGCTAATTCAGAAATTACAAGGCTATATTTATCGGGGATTCCCGCTAGGGATTCCCTAAGATTCTAACTCACGCGTGAGCTGGCTGGTTCCCGACTTCCGACTTACAAGTACATGTACGCGGATGGAATATTCGGGAAACCAGTCATGTCAAACATGGAGACCTACGTCGATTTTAAACAATTTGCCCGCAGGCAAATTCGATAATCCACATTGTATTACTCAAATGAGAACTGACACTTATGGATAGGGTGCAAAAAGCATTTAGAACGACAAACAAGGCAATTATTTTGATATGACTTGCTATTATTACGGGCATATGCACACATGAATGTTACAAGAAAAGATTTCTTGATGCAAAAGTAAATGTGTACATATACAATGTTTATGATTGAGTTGATATTTTGCAGCATACGACGGTGATTCGTTAATCCGGAAAATTCGTTAACCCGGAAATTTCGCCGGGAACGAATGTTTCCAGATTAACGAGACATCACTATATATATGGTAAAAATTTCAAAGGAATTTTTTACTTAGACAAACATTGTAGGATCAGATCTACATAATTTCAGAAGCAAATTGAGCTGACCTTGATCAGAGAGCCAATTGTTCTGGGTCTACTCTGTTTGCAAAGGTGTGAAAAGGCCATTACATCTATACATGAAGAAAAGTGTTATTTTGATCCAGATGAGACATCAAATTTCTCTGCATCTCAACAGGAACCAATCTGTTTGATATGTGATCTTGATTAGAAAAGAAAGGGAAGACAGACACTTTAGAAAATTATTACTAAAGTCAACAAACATTTCACAAATTATTTTGAAGTTGATGTTGAAACCCCTGCCTTTATTCCTAATATGCTGCCATACAGTAAATTGTCAGTATCATGAAGACACATGGTCATAATTAACCCTTTCCTTCATATGAGCAGAGCGCCTATTCATGACATGGCAAACAGAGTAGACTCTGATCAGACAGCTAGCCTCCTGGAGTCGTCTGATCAGGGTCTGCTGTTCGCTTATGATTCCACGATGTCGCATAATGTTTGATCAGTAAGTAAAATTGATGCGTTTTTGTACAATTAATATGTATGTGTACAAAGACTACTCTTTGCTGATTCTGCAGTTGCATCCTCCTGGAAACATATGTTAAACATTGTTGCCTCCGGGCAGAATTCAATGTGTGCATGTATAATATGCAGGATGCAGAGGCAGAATTATTACTGTACTAGCATTATATAGTAAATTATAAAATAAACTAAAAGAGATGGCACTTACTGTAGAAATACCGTCAATCTTTCCAAGAATGTGGTTTTTCAAATCCTTTGGTCTTATCAAGTGTGGACAATCAGTGTTGACCGAATCAAAGAATTCCTCCACCTTGTCAGAGGTCTGTGGCATAACACCAGTAATTTGACTCCCAGAATTGTCTACTCCACTTTTCCCCTCAATGAATGGGTAAATCTTCCCACTATTTTTTTCTTTGAAGTCTGCTGGTGGGTTCACTTGGCTTACTGTCCACACTTTGAAATCTACATTTTTTTCTTGAGCCAATATGTATGACAGCATGAATCCCTGCTGACTCATTGGACAAGCTCCCTGTGTTTCATTGTCTATCAGTGATGCCTGAAATGTAATTAATGAAAATCCAACAATTTTATGATGCTATAAATGTACTGAAAAGATAATAAACTTTTAGCATGCTGAGGAAATCCAATAAAAGGAAAGTAAAATAAAAAGAAAAGTTCCTGAATCAGCACAAGATTATCTTTGCAACCACACTGGATTTTGTTGAGAAATGAGAAGCCTTGTAAATGGTTGTCAGACGTTTCGCTACCCATACCATTTCGCTACAGTCATTTCGCTACCCACCGAGAAGTCATTACGCTACCCTGATCATTTCGCTACCTGTACGTTTCGCTACCTATCGAATTTAATAGGAAACCCAATATTGTTGCGGGGATGGTTAGTGATTTGAGAGTCGAATTTATTAACATAAATAAATATCTATATTCAGATACCAAAACGAATTATAGGAATATTGGAAAATAAAGTGTTATGTCAGAGGATGAATGATGTGTCTTAATTTTAGAAATACAGACCCTGTATAAATGTAATATGAATAATGACTTAAAATTATTATAATTAACTACATCGATTATACCGATGAATTGTTTGTCAAACAAACAATCATTAATTACAAACACGTACTTATGACACCGTTATTTGGCCATAGTTTAGCAGGTCCACCTGACAATATTGTCCACTCCGAGATCACAGGTACCGCCTATAAGCCGATTAGATATGTGTATCGGTATGTGACACATGGACACGTGCTACATTCATTTTTTGCTTATTGCAGTTTTGCTCTTGTTCCATTGATATACAAGCAAGGTTTTACGCAAGCGTAAAATGGCTGCGTAACATGTATTTAAGCAGGATAGAAGAAAAAGAGGGAGCAATATTGGGAAAACATGACTGTTATGTATGAATTAATACATGTAGCAGAAACGGGGGAATGTTTTAATGAGCCATGATGCATAATACCTGTGTTTGACACCATTAATACACATTACGTCACAGATCAATGTTATTCATTTGCTGAAACACACTGACGTAAAAACCATTATCACATTAAGTGATGTTCACAAGGCATACAAACTCCCATACTTACAGTATACATGAAATTATTCCAATAGGTCGACTCAATGTCCATTAACTTTTTCACTTTTATTGTCCCCAAATTAAGAAGAGGTTAGTATAAGATAATTATACATTTAAGTTGAAGCAAATCCATGCACAATGGTGAAATATGCAAAACGGTCAATAAAACCACGAGTAAAAGGTCTCGGCTAAATAACTTTAACAAAGCCAAAATGCAAACAAAGGACTTATATTTCCATGTACAAAATGGTTTAAAACCCAAAGGCACGTATACTAACGGTGCTAAGAAAATATGAAAGAAAAAAATAATTCAGCTTCCACCGAGGATCGATCCCACGACCTCACGATTCCTAGTCCATCGTTATAACCCTTAGACCACGCTGACAGCTATGCTTGGGAATGTGATTTTAATCACTTATACATAATTCACTAGCATTTTCCCTGAAATTCAAAGCCGTATCAGTGTGGGCTGCTTTCGCAGCCCAATAATATGACACTTGCATTACGATCATATGAAAATACAATTTACTTTTTAACCCTTTCCCACATACAAACAGGTTTTAACTCATTTACCAACAGAGAAGATCCAGATCAGACGGCTCCTATATTATAGGATCAGCGTCTGCTCTGTTTGCTGATATAATAAGTTCTGATTCTTTTCAATTGTAAATGGCTACAATGTTTCGACCACTTCATTATATCGATTTTGTCAAAATGTGAATGTTTCATTCGGATCCAAACTGTTTGCCTTTGCTGCTACGCTCGATATTTCAAATTGGTAAAGGTATCTTTTTTATCTGTTAAACTGTTATCGTTAGGGGTGAAACGATTCAAAAAAATTCGATTCGATTCGATTTCGATTTTTTACAACACGATTCGATTATTTTCGATTCGATTCGATTTAAGATTGTAACAAAAAGAATGCACTATGTAGAATAAATACTGTGTATAACAGCTCTGAAAACAGAATGCTTGGAAATATACAGGTGGAAAAATCAAAATAGCCTAGTCACAGATAGATCTGACTTTAACAGTCAAACCTTTCTACAGTTTGTTTTTGGAAGTTCTTTTTTATAACTGGGCACTAAAACCAAGTAAAATGGTAACACTAACACAATCAGTCTTGGCTAATTGTCTAAACAGCCTAACTCTGTAGAACATGTAGGGTTTTCTGAAAAAAGAATTTGAGCACTTGGAGGAGATGTCATGTCTCGTCTCTCTTCAACTGATACAGATAGCTATCAGTTGAAGAGAAATATGACATCTCCCTGTCTCTGAGCAAAAAGCACTAGACATTGCTGCGAGTATATTTTTTGCCAGTAATCAATGCACAGCTCCATAAATTTTAAGCATACACAAATGTGCAACCAAGTTTACTGGAAGAAGACGAAACGTAAATGCAATACTGTGTTTCCGTTCATACGATTTGACAGATTCGTCGTATTTCCTGTGTTGCAGAAAATATTTGTAAAATAATCTTACATACATGTTGGTTTATTTGTGTTGTTGCTCTCGCGAAATCTGAAATCTCCACATTTTGGAGCGATAGTTTTTTAGGGTAGCACGTAGATTGACAGCTTCAGCATCCGACATTTTGAGAGAATACAAAGACGCTTGCATAAAGCGCCCAGACGATCAGATTAAGTGCAACGTTTGCAACGTGGTATTTGATTGGATAAAACAGTTGGCCTTCATCCAATCGATTTGAGTCTATCAGAATTTGATGAGTGTGTTTGTTTTGACAGCTCTAATGCGGGAAAACAAGTATTTCGACTTTTCACGGCAGATTTTCATAGGTTAGTTTCATTTCGCTACCAATCATTAAGAAGCTAGCCTTTTATAATAAAAATCGAATCGAAAATGAGATCTGCTGAACCGAATTGAACCGAACCGAATCGAGGGCAAAAGATCGCGGTTCAATTCACATCGCGATTAATCGTTTCACCCTTAGTTATCGTCAAAATCAATTCAATCTGTGAATAATTATAATTAATTGGGTGACAGGGTAGCGAAATGACTTCCCGTAAGGGTGCGAAATGACTGTAGCGAAATGGTCAAGGTAGCGAAACGTTGTGTAGCGAAACGTCCGTAAACCTTGTAAATCTACATGCGGTTACGGGTATATTTTTTTCAAGATCAAAAGTGTTGGATTGCTCTGAACACCTATTGGAGCGATCTGATTAGGGTAATTCCTTTTTCTGGCAAAAATGCATTTTAATAATTGGGATACATGTGCGTATGGCTCAATGATTTGGAAAGCATATTTGGTCCAATTTTTAACTTGTTGCATTTTTAGTATTTTAATCAAATTTGGTTTCTATTGGGACCTTCCCAAATTTGAGCAAATGTTACCTATTTTTTCATTGAGAAACCAAACGTTTGACCTGCATAAACAAACAGCTGTCTTAAAAAAACATTTGTTTTTATCAATTATGCATACTTTGTTAATTAATAATCACTTTTGCCTATACAATGTTTTAAATCTTCATTTGTATTAAAAAGATTAATAACTTGTGTCCGAAAAACCCCAATTGTATATCAACCATTCACATGCTAGCATATTTTGCAAACAGTGCAGAGCCAGACCCATATGAGACAGCTCCTAAAGAAGCCGTCTCATATGGGTCTGCATTATTTGCCATTAAAATTCAGTGGCAGCCTACAATTGACCAAACTTCAACTAATGATTCAACTAATTCATATTCCTCATAGGTTAAGTAACAAAAGAAAGAGTGTGAAAAATTATTTCATGTCACATGTATCTAGTAGGCCTATATCAAGGTGCGCCCCACCCACATACGAGGCTGATGAGCAATTGGAGATCGAACCAGCAAAGTATTACAAAAAAAATCATCATGTCCCGTGCCATGAATTACTTATAGTAACAGTTTAACTGCATTGGAAGTGTTTTATGTTAATAACACGCGCCAGCTGCTTAGCTGCGTGACGTTTACCTTCAACTTCGATGCAGTTCGTCCTTAAGAAAATTGGATGAGGCAAAGAACTAAAGTGACAACATTAATTCTAGAACATACCCGAATGTATAAATAAAATCTTGGGATATCCTCATTTTGAGCGCCCTTGGCATCCGCTTCATTACTATCACTCATCCTGTCAGACTTTTAAATATGTTAAAATTGCAACTATTTTCACTAAAATTGTCAACGGCCTCGCCCCACAAATAATGGCTGCTACGCATGCGCTTTAGTGTATTCACTGTATTGTAAAGCACTGTCACGTGATAAACCCAGGCTTCGACGGTCTCACAACACTATCATCTCACTCCTGTTAAAAGTATTTGTAACACAATATGTCTAGGGCATATAATTACTAAATATTCCGTGATAGCACTATAGTTCTGTTTATTGGTTGTAAAACAAATAAACAAATTTTAAACATAGCTTTCAGGTAAAAATCGTAATCGTATGTATATATTTCTGGTAATATATCAGAAAATAATCTTAAACTCGTCCAGAAAAAGGCAGCTAAATTAAGCTCACCAAAGTCCCGCTTAAATCGTATCTACAATGTATCTAGAAAGTCTGTATATAGTGTTATACATTTGTTACTATAAACCAAAGTAACATTTTTTACACTCAAAATGGTCCTATATCAGTAGAAACATTATTAGTTATACAGATCATTGGCAGGGTATCTGACTTTTTGTTTCCTGCTGAGGAAAATCATGTTACACTCAAAATGGTCCAATATCAGTCGAAAAATTGAGTCATATATAGAACGCCTATATATAGTACGTATATCTTTATAGGGCGTATTAGAACGTCTGCATATAGTGCGTATATCGTTATAGGACGTGCCTAGAACGTGTTGTAAATAGTGCGTGCATCGTAATAGAACGTATAGGACGTCTGTATATAGTGCGTGTATCGTTATAGGACATATATCGTGCGTTAATACATATCGTTGGGCGTATATAGAACGTGTTGTATATAGTGTGTATATCATTATAGGACGTATATAGAACGTCCGTATATCGTGCGTATATTGTTATAGGACGTATATATAGAACGTCTGTATATCGTGTGTATCGTTATAGGACGTATATAGAACGTCTGTATATCGTGTGTATATCGTTATAGGACGTATCTAGAACGTCTGTATATCGTGTGTATATCGTTATAGGACGTATATAGAACGTCTGTATATCGTGTGTATATCGTTATAGGACGTATATAGAACGTCTGTATATCGTGCGTATATTGTTATAGGATGTATCTAGATGCGTATACAGTACATCAGTTACATGACCCTTTTGATACGTTACGACACACTGTGGAATCTGCGTGTAGCTATCACTGAATACATAGCCACGGTGGTTTTTATAAGCAAGTGGTTGTATAATACAATATTAATCTAGCAATAACACTGACCTGATTCTGCAGTATCAGCCATGGCCAAAACTGGTGTTCATGTGACATACAATAGTCATGCAATTAATATTCAGGTCATTATTTCTTACATAACTGTTCATGGAGTACGTACTGTGCAAAGGGCAATCATATCATGGGTGATATATAATGGAGGGCCTTATAAGGACCAAAACTGTTTGACACTCCGATCATGTTTCTGAACATACAGTTGAACTTCGATATCTCGAAGTCGGATAACTCGAACTACGGGATAACTCGAACTAAAAGTTCGGTCCTTCCACAAACTTACAATACAGAATTGTTCTAAAATGTATCACTAGACATATCTAGAAACACATTTCACAGCTTAATGTAGGTCTACAGTAATACTGAAAGCTCCTACAGGAGCTTTCAGCATTATTGTAGACCTGCATTAAGCTGTGAACTTGAGAAATTATATAGTCCCTTGAAGTTCGAGATATCGAAGTTCAACTGTATATTGAAAGAAGTACTGCTTTAGAATAAAAACATAAATTGCAAGTTTAGTTGAAAAAAGGTTACTAAGATTTCAAGTTATCTTCACTTCTCTATGCTTCTTAACCATTTACTTAGATATTATAGGAACTCTCTGATCAGGGTCTATTCTGTTTGCTTATGGAATTATATAGATCTGATGCTATAGTTTTTGCCCAAACTTTATCCAAAATGTCCTTTGCTTATGTGTCATTATAAGACATCAGCATTTCTTCCATGAATAGATTAATACATGCATATTCTGATCTTTTTGTTGGCCTAATACAAAGGTCAAGTTTAAGTTACCCGTTTCGCTATTAGTACGTATAGATATCATATTGATGAACTGATGGACGGCAAGATATGATGACACACATGTCAAAACAGCCCATGTCATATCACGAGACGCGTAATTGAGTTGTTATGTATGTAGACTTGGCTTGTCCTTCAGCTATACATATGATTGAAATGTTTATGATCAAACTATTACAGGTCCTGTTTGAGACTTAGACTAGATACCAGTAATTTCACTTCATCATGCTATATGAAAACAACGCTATAATATAACGGAGAGACAGAGTTGGGGATTGTGAGTGAACTAGAGACAGCTATATAAGGAGAGAGAGAAAGAGAGAGAGATAGAGAGAGAGAGAGAGAGAGAGAGAGAGAGAGAGAGACATCCAGAGACACAGAGACATGCAGACAGTCAGACAGACGGACAGACAGACAGAGTTTGTAAGTGAAACAGACATCTACAGAATGATGCAGATAGAGGGAGAGATAAAGAGAAAGGAGAGAAAGATAGGAAATGAACGAAAAGGGAAGAGACATATGGGGAATATGTGGTGTAAGAGAAGGAGGAAACTTTTTTATATTTTTTAATGAGCTGTGGAGTCCGATCAGGGTCTAAACTGATTGTCAAAAAATCTACAAATATCTTTTAATGAGTGTTATATAGTATTGATCCTAATCAACGATATTATCTGTGACACAGGTCTACACTGTTGTGAATAATCACATATCTTAGGTTATAGGACTGAATCATTTTCACTGTCTAAAATAATTTTTACCAAACCCTGAGTTTTAGGTGATTGCCTGTGGGCGTGCTGTGACGTCTAGACAGGCGTTTAGTTTTGTTTTGAATAGGCCTATGTCTATCGGTCCAGCTGGTATTCATTCTGTCTGTCCATCTGTCCATTCATTTTGTTCGTTCACCCACCTGTTTATCTGACCGTTATCTGCCTGACCATTTTGCACCGATTCTAGTTCAGAGTGTTTTTTTTATAACGAATGGACGTATTCTAGAATTCTTAACGCATACGGATAGCAGAGGTGGTCAAAGTTCACGGGAAAATGTGTTGACATAGGCTGTATGCTAATTACAGGCCAGTTTTATGTCCGAGTTCGATAGTTACACCCCGGAGGCTGTCACCTGGTGTCTACCTACCCTATACTTAACTATAGTTATCCACCATATACTTAACTACAGATGGACTTCGATATCTCGAACTTCAAGGGACCGCACAAATTACTTCGAGATAACAAAGGTTCGAATCATCCGATTTATAATCTCATCAATTTGATTTTCTCAAGTTCACAGCTTAATGCAGTTCTAGAGTAATGCTGAAAGCTCCCTATAGGAGCTTTCCGCATTACTTTTGATCCTGCATTAAGTCGTCACACGTGTATCCAGATGTGCAGTGGTACATTTTTAGAAAATTCTGTATTGTAGATGTTGGAAGGAGTTATCGAGATATCGTGTTATCCGAGTTGGAGATATCGAAGTTCTTCTGTATTTCTATCTACCATATATACCGTGTTTTCTCTAATAAACGCTCCCGGGGCGTTATATTTTTTAAAAGGAGTTTCTTGCGTTTTATACCTTAGGTTGCTTAATGCAGAATGAAAGCCTTCTACATTTCATTTCTGTCTGTTGTATTTTGGAAGAAAAAGAAACGATTTCTTTATTATTTCTATATTCAAAGATACTATATACGAACATTTTAGTAATGAAGAATTTATATCTTTGTAGACAGGTGGTTGCTTAATGCAGGGTGAAAGTCATGCAGAAAACTCCTAGAGGAGTTTCTGCATGCCTTTCACCCTGCATTAAGCAGCCACCTGTGTTAAAGATCAACAATGGCATGTATGTGAGTGTTCGTAGTATCGAGTCTTTGCTGTATCGGGGTTTAGTTGTTTTAATGATAGTTAGTTTCCCGAGAAGTAAGGAGATGCTAATTTAGTCCCCCACCGATTACCGGTTGGGGGACTATAGGTTTGCTCGATTCCGTCCGTCTGTCCTTCTGTCCGTCTGTCTGTCCGCTCTAACCATTCCTGTTTATGTGACTAGATAATTACATGAGGACAAAAGATCTTTTGTTCTCATCGGTTTTACGTGGGTTTTTTTTCAGTTTGTGTGGCTATTTTGAACAAAAGAATAGCCACATACACTCAATCCGTTAGAACGTCCGTCCGTCCGTCTGTCACGCTTCGTGTCAGGGCCACATCTCCTACAAAGTTAGGCCAAATTCATTATAACTTCACACATTGAAGAAGCATGATGAGGGCTAGTGTCATGCACAAGGGCCATAACTCTAGCATCAATATTTTTGGAGTTATTCCCCTTTTACATATTTTTTGTCCGGACAATAACTCTTTATCTACTGGTTCAAATGATTTGAAACTTCATATATGGAACACTCATGATGAGGGGTAGTGTCATACACAAGGGTCATAACTCTAGCATCGACATTTTTGGAGTTCTTCCCCTTTTTCATATTTTCTTGTCAGTCCGTCTGTCACACTTCGTGTCCGGGCAATATCTCCTACAAAGTTAGGCCAAATTCATTATAACTTCACACATTGAAGAAGCATGATCAGGAATAGTGTCATGCACAAGGGCCATAACTCTAGCATCAATATTTTTGGAGTTATTCCCCTTTTCATATTTTCTTGCCCAGTTAATAACTCTTTATGTACTGGTTCAATTGATTTGAAACTTCTCATATGGAACAAGCATGATGAGGTGTAGTGTCATGCACAAGGACAATAACTCTAGCATCAATATTTTTGGAGTTACTCCCCTTTTTCATATTTTCTTGTCGGGACAATAACTTTTTATTTACTGATTCAATGTATGAAAGTAGGTAAACAGCTTACAACATGGCATCTCACGGGAATGCAGCTTGTTTTGCACTTTGCTCAAGTTTTATTTAGAAATAAAATAACACTACATGTAGGTCTACGTCATATATTTAATTTGAGAATAGATGCAGACGACATTTGTAGACGAAAGTTGCATTGTGTTCAAAGAGTTAAAGTGCTGACACTGAAAACAACCCACTTCAAATTTATGCAGCGGTTGTGTGACATTGAATATCCGCGATACGAAAAATCGCCCCATTGCTATCAGTCAATTCGAATTCTTTTATCTATGTTAAATTTTGGGCGTGTATTCATACCGCATTTATAGACAGAGATAAATCAGCCTTTAACACTCAATTACAAATCTGTCATCACATTTGCAAACAGTTTGGATCCAGATAAGACACCGAACAACTCACCCAATCCCATACAATGTCTGACAAAAATGCAAGAAATAATCAATTTGAGAGATAATAATTGCAGATGACAATCTTGCTCTCTCTCTCTCTCTCTTTCTTTCTCTCTCTCTCTCTCCCCTCTCTCTCTCTCTGTATCTCCGTCTCTCTCCCTCCCCCTCTCTCTCCCCCCCCCTCTCTCTCTCTCTCTCTCTCTCTCTCTCTCTCTCTCTCTCTCCCTCTCTTTGTATCTCCGTCTCTCTCCCATCTCTCTCTACCCCTCTCTCGCTCTACCTCTCACACTCTCTCTTCTTCTCTATCTTGGTACCCCTCTCTCTACCTCTCCTTACATAGCTGCCTCACTCACAATACCGCTCCCTTTCCTCCATGAATATTAAATATTTCCCTCATACAAACGCTTTTCCACACCGTTTTAAACAGACTAGACCCACATCAGACGATTCCTGTAGGGCCTGTTAGATGTTTACTTGTGGAAATACAGTAACACCTCTCTATAACGGCCACTGTACACAGTATTTTGTGCTAAAGGCAGGTGGCTGCCTAAAGCAAGGTAAAAATAAAACAGAACGCTCCTATAGGAGCGTTCTGTTATAGGAGCGTTCTGTTTTACTTTCAACTTGCTTTGAGCAGACACCTGCCTTAAATACCAACTAATTAACACCATTTAGTGACAGTTATTGGGAGGTTTTACTTATAATAGACCCGACTCTACCGTTTATATACCAATAAAAACAAATCACGTGTACATTCAGCAGAACCTGTCTTAAGTGGGCCATCAAAAAGAGGTATAATCACGGGTCTGTAAGACAGGTGGTAACTTCATGCAGGTCAAAATTAATACAGAAAGCTCTGTAGGCCTACTGATTTTTTTAATTACGCATTGACAAGGAAAGTTTTGACTGTGACGGGGCAAACAGAGCATGCCCTGATCAGACCGCTCCTACAGGAGCGATCTGATCTGGTTCTTGATTACTCTATTTGCAAAGGTGCCAAGAATCGTCTATATGAGGGAAAATGGTTAAAGGTTGGAATTAAATCAAGACATTTAGGTATATTAATTAATGCATGTCCATTTCGTCAGTTGATCATTTCAAAAACCTGTGAAACTGTCGCACCAGTTGTTTTTTTTTATCAAGTTAGCCCATGTCTCGGTGAATACTAATCATTAATTTCTATAATAGCTAGGCTAGCACCTGAACACAGAATTTTCGCAATGGAAGAAACTGTAGAATGTCATAAACAGACATATAGGCTAGGCCTACTGATCAGATGGCTCCTACAGGAACAGTCTAATCCGGGTCTTCTCTTTTTGAAAAGGCGTAGAAAGACGTATTTACGGAGTAGAAAGTTAAATGGTATTTGCATGTAGATTAACGGAGTCTCCAAATTAGTTGAGCTAATATTGGAAGAGAGCTAATTGATGTTAATTTCGCTGTGAATAAAAGTCTGCTCAAATTTGAATCTCGTGCAATTTTGACTACTATTCGATAACACTTTTGAGAAACTTTAATATATCTAGACCAGTATGCAATTACCTACATTTAATAGTTCAAGTTTTCGATCTCAGTAGCCTACACTTTTCTAACCATGTTTCCTAAGCATTGTTTCACTGAAAAACTTTTATGATTTAGCGCCAAATTCTACCCACGGTTGGTCTCACTACACTATTAACTAATGATCAGGCAGTCTAATGACTTACTGATTGGGGTTGTGCAAGCACGCATTTGACCAGACAGTAAGGAATACACATTGGGAATAAAGAGAAGGAGGAGGATGAGAGAGAGAGAGGGAGAGAGAGAGAGAGAGAGAGAGAGAGAGAGAGAGAGAGAGAGAGAGAGAGAGAGAGAGAGAGAGAGAGAGAGAGAGAGAGAGAGTCTGCTCTATTTGTTTTTAACACGATATAGATCTGATTCTATAGCTTTTGTCAAAGCAAAAAAGGTTTGCCTCATATAACTTCAGTTAATAGCCTAAATATTCATGCTGTCAATATTTCTTACATGAATATTCATCAGGAAAGGGGTTAAGAAAACTTATTATAGATAATCTCGGACCATTCTCGTTATCAAGAAAAGTACATTCACATACGTTTACTCAAGCTTTAATCAAGATGTAATAATGCACAGTACTTACTAAGGCCAAACCGAAACGACTAAAGGCATACAGTTGAGTTTTAACGGTCATTTTATTTGTAAAAATGATTCTTTTATCTGGATCGTTGAACACTGAATACTATAATTCCGGAAAATAATTACAGCAAGCGGCATTTTAGTACGTTTGCAGACGAATTTTAGTACGAAAGACCACATCTTCCCGTAGTTGCAAGGAGAAAGATATGACGGTCCCCTTATCGCCGTCAAGGATTGCTCATAGTGGGCGACAGTTAATAAGAAATCAAGTTAACGTGGGTGATAATTGGACGAGCCCCACTCACTATGTACTCATTGATATTACATGCTAAATGTTCTATTGCTAAAGATATTTACATATTGTTAGAACAACAACAGTAGCAGTATCAACAAGAAAATCAACACACCAACTACAAAATTAACAACAACAACAACCATGATAGATATATATCGACATCCCACTTCAAAACACGAGTGTTGGTGTGCCATTCATCCATCCATAGGCAGTATCTCAGTTCAGGCCCAATCCTTTCTTTAGTCTTCAGCGCCCTTATAAGCCTTTGCCAATAGTTTGAATTCAGATAAAACGCCGAGTAACTCGACGTCTCATCAGGATCCAAACTGCTTACTAAATGTCGTCTGCTACAATTTACTGTCATCTGCTACAAATGTCGTTTGGTTAGTGTTCTCCCTGTTTCTTTCAAAATCATTACCACGGGTACAAACAGTTTGGATCCTGATGAGACGCCGAATAACTCAGCGTCTAATCTGGATCCAAACTGTTTGCATAGGTACTCACAGAAAGATTTTTTAAAAGAAAATAATTGGAAGATGCAGACGACAATTATTGCTCAAAGTGCAGAAGATAATATATCCCAGTGTCGTGCACACAGTCGACGTACCTACTGGCTACTGGGGTCAAATTTCAAAGTTATGTGATGTGTGTGACAGATGCTCTTTTGCTGCTAGTGTGTGATTATCTTGTAAACAGTGTGGATATGGCGCAGAGTAATTCGGAGCCTTATAAGGATCCAAACTATTTGTAACTGGTGATGATTAATGCCGTGATTAGTTTTATATACGAAAATAAAAACAAAGAAAAAAAAATAAAAATAGAATTTGAACCAGTAGTCATTACCAGTATCCAATGTACAGTAAAACCCCTCTAATGCGACCACCAAAAAGGGGCATAATTCTGGGTGACGGAGGCAGGTGGTAGCTTAATGCAGGACAAGTTATGCAAAAAGCTCCTATAGGAGCTTTCTGCATAACTTTCGTCCTGCATTTAGTAACCACCTGCTTTAGACGACACCAGTTGCTGTTTATTAAGTGGTCGTATTAGTGGGGTTTCACTGTATTTGATACCCTGATTGCATAGTGGTTGGACAATGATTATAGCTTGAATGTTGAAAATGTAGTGAGTGAAAAATTGTGTAAACTTGTTCGCTGTTCACTCAGCGGACTTAATAGTTTCACATTTATTGTAATGTAGAACGTTGGCATGTACGAAACATAATCTATGAGTCTAAGGTCAAGGTAATATGAAATCGAACCCCCACACACCCACACACACATACGGCGATGTTGGGATGCTCGGCCGTACTGGAATTGGACGGGAATTTCCGATTGGTTATTACATGTACGTTTCTGGCACTTAACCATTTCCTTCATATAAACGCTTTTCAAACAGGGTAGACCTAGATCAGGCGGCTCGTGTAGGAGAGGCGCTGATCAGGGTCTGTCTTGCCTATGAACTCTTCACTTTCTTCCAGTACCATAACATCAAGTGTACATATGCCATTACGCAAAATCAGCTAAATAATATTCATCATATCATTATTTCTTATATGAATATTCCACAGGGAAAGGGTTAACTTCCATAGATAACGACATCGATATGATTTGTCAGAGCTACAGATAAAGATACATACTCAAATACTAAAATCGCCATTTCTACACCAAATTCGAGACGATTCTAAAGAGTGGTCAGGGTATAGGGTTTGGTGCAGAAATAAAGGAAAATGTTTGAATTTACGCATCTTATCTGGATCTCTGATTTTGTGACATGCATGCAATGTGCATGTAGACATCATCATGGTCCATGATGAACCGAAAATGTAGGGCCAATGATTTACTATAGTAAATACACTCAGCAAAACTTCTAAACCATCATTTAGAAAGGCAAGCGTTACCCTTTGCGCAAAAATGAAATAGAAATACTGTTGCACCCCTTTACAATATGATAAAACACAAGTTTTGCTGAGTGTATGTATAGGAAAATCACTGAAGTGCTTTTTTACCGATTTTACTCAACAACTGGTCAAATATCGAAGAAATAAGCTCTTTAAGCTGTTAATTAACTCTTTACGCCTTAGCAAATAGAGTTCAACCAGACCAGACTGCTTCTGTAGGAGCTGTCTGATCAAGGTTTGCTCTGAGATAATATAGATCTGGGTCCCTGCTTATAAAACTTTTAGTTGAGTCTGAGTTCGTTCTCAAGATTTTGATTGGTCAGATTTGAGCCTCTGGCTCAAATCTGACCAACCAAAAGCTTGAGAACTCAAATATGACCAATCAAAAGCTTGAGAACGAACCCAGACTCAACTAAAAAGCTTTATAAGCATGGACCCCGATGCTACAGTGCCTGTCTTGGTAAAGTATTCCCCTATAATCACAATGCCACTGTAAAACTTCAGCTCATTAATATTCATGATGTCAGTATTTCTTGTTCGTAAATAAAGGGTTCAATATTTAGTAAATGGTATTTCAAAACCGCTCTATATGGTTTTATCTTCAATTTAGCAGGATTCGGCATTCCTCTCCACGTGCATATCAAGTAAGAAATAATGACTCCATAAATATTAATTTGATCATTATTTTTTATTAATTTTTATAATGATACATGAACACAGAAATATTTGGCATTGTTAGAAATTGTAGAATCATATTTATAAGCAAACAGGGCATATCCTGATCAGACGGCTGCTACAGGAGTCGTCTGATCTGGGTCTACTCTGTTTGCAAATGCGTAGAAAGGTGTATTTATGGAGTTAAGGGATATACACCACAAAGCCAGTTCTATATCACTACCTGTGGTAATTAGACTCCACATGCACCAACGTGTGTGCTGACTGAGACGGATACTATCTCCTGAATCCGCAGTGAAGGCCATATTTAGAGGCGATATGACTAATTACACGTCCAGTGCATGTTTGTTTTGTCAAATCCTGTTGTTATAGCCATGACTTGTTTTCAACGATATCTCTAAAGGGTATCTCTCTATCTATCAAACTACAGTATATGGCCATGTCTAAAGTAACTACTGTCTTAACCCTTTCCCTCATATAAACGTGTTTTCACGCATTTGCAAACAGAGGAGACCCAGATCAGACGGCTCCTAGAGGAGCCGTCTGATCAGGGTCTGCTCTGTTTGCTATTAGAATTTTATAGATTTGTTTCTTTAGTTTCTAAAATGGTCATAATGTTCCACATTCCATATTTCATTATAACTATTTTGTTCATGAATATTCAGTAGGTATTGAAATTTGGTCTAAATATAGAACAGGGAAAGGGTTAAGGACTGTATGAGTCTTTAAAATCCTTTCTCTCATAGGAATGTATTTTCACGCCTTTGCAAACAGAGCAGACCTAGATCAGATGACTCCTATAGGAGCCGCCTGATCAGGGTCTGCTCTGTTTACCAATAAACTGTTACAAATATGATTCTACAGTTTTTGTCTAAGCCAACAATTCCTTTGGGAAAAACAGACATTATAAAAATAAGTTATGGATATTCATGAATAGACCGATTCCTGCATACATGGTTCTTAGAGAGAGAGGGAGAGAGAGAGAGAGAGAGAGAGAGAGAGAGAGAGAGAGAGAGAGAGAGAGAGAGAGAGAGGGGGAGGGAGTGAGGAGAGAAAATATGGCGGTCTCCTATAGGAGCTTTTTGCACGATTTTTGACCCGCATTAAGCTACCACCTGCCTTACGGGCCAATCAGTAAGCCTCTTTTTGTTGACTGCTATAATAAATATAAATTGCTTAACACTCTGATTACATTTTTGAAAAAAAAAGATTAACCTGATTTATGTTTATTCCAAACTTCTATACCTACTGAATATTCATGGACAAAAAAGTTATAATGAAATGTGGAAGGTGCAATATTGTAGCTATTTAAGAAAGTGAAAAACTGATATTTCAAATTTCACTAGCAAACAGTGCAGATCCTGATCCTATAATAGCCGTCTGATCTGGGTCTACTCTGTTTGCGAATGCGTGAATATGAAGGAAAGGGTTAAGAAAACATTCATTTGACAACTGAGGCAGACAATGTTTTGCAGGTTAGTTGATATTGACGGGTACTTCATAAATATCGCTACCATGGTGCAGACCGCATCTCACCACTCTTATTGTTATTTTGGAATTCAATATCGTTGTCTCTCAAAGTTCGCCGTGAGTTTTCTTTACGTATCTTGAACCTATCCCGACAACCCATAAATCAAGGTGAACCCAACATACAAATACCTTATCACTTTTTATCGGACAAACAAATATTTGTTTAATGTTTACGGCGAGTGAATTGGTGAGGCACAAATATTTGATCGGACGAGAGTCCACTGTACACGAACAGGTTGAAAGAGTAACTTATATATGTATTTTGTCCACCCCTTTGACTACACTCGAGTTCCTGTATAAAGACCACGTAAAGGATAAATACATTAAATCCGCTCTGATGAAGGATATTGAGAGCGTTTAGGTAGTTGGCAGCTTAATGCAGGATGTACTGTAAGTCATGCAGAAAGCTCCCAGAGGAGCTTTCTACACGACATTCACCCTGAATTAAGCTGCCACCCGTCCACTCTTTACCTGGTGATTATTCATGTAAGAAATAATGATTAATAATAATAATGAATAATAATAATTGATTCTGCCAACTGATAATAAAGACAAGTAACAACAACGAAAAACATCGTTTCCGTATGGAAAGCAGAAAACAAGATTGCGAAGGAATTTGAACTTTTTTATGTTGAATTAGGTCGTTGACTTTACTTGTAACAATTTCACATTTATGTTTGTAAAGCTCTTCAAATATTATGCCGCGACTTAAATAGTCGAAATCGCACCAAAACCAAATTTGAGCAGACTTTGTTTTCAAAGCAAGATAAGGGCTAGTACAGTAAGACAGAATTAGTTACAACGTTGTCCACCCTTTCAACACTATGTATCAATTTGTGATTACATTGGCAAATTGTTTGGATCCAGATAAGACGCAGAGTAACTCGGCATCTCTTCAGGATCCAAACTGTTTGGCACCAACACACTGTGTCTTGAAAAGAAATGGAACAGAATTGCATACTTAAGTTAGAATCGTAAAAGACGACACATTCTTACAGATGAACTTCATTTGATGTTAAAAATGTTAAACAATATGAATCTGGATGAGACGCAGAGCAGTTCGGTATCTGATCGGGATCCAGACCCTGTGACATCCAGGCCCAAACTGTTTGAAAGGGTTATTACAGTAAAACCCCTCTAAACCGGAATTTTTGTAGAGAAAAATTAAAACACTTTTAGGCCGGTAGCTGCTTAACCCTTTCCTCCATAGGCTATTTTAGATCCATCCACTTTGAATAAATCTACCGAAAAGGAGCATTAATTAGAGAAAAGGATTGTTTTTAGAATTTTGTTGTTTGAAACCATTGTGATAAATAGAACATTTGCTCCTATAGGAGCAAATGCTCTATTTATCACAATGGTTTCATGATGTGACTTTTACAGAGGCGTAGAAAGGCGTATTTATAGAGGAAAGGGTTATGCAGGATGGAATTCATGCAGAAAGCTCATAGAAGATATAACGTCCAGTTTATATGGGATTTACTGTACTCATTCGCTAATTTTGGTCTTATTAGTCTCTTCCGGCGACTTCAGCAGTAAAATCAGTTATACATGTACCATGAATCGGACGAATGTTTTTGTTTTATAATCATGTTGCATGTTTAAGTTATGTTTTGTCCGCCGGTCCTGTTTCGTATTTTAAACATGAACTAAACAGTAAAACTACTCGAAACCTGAGTTTAGTATACATATGCATAAGAATCGTTTTAGGTAGCTGACTACTTAATACCAGAGACATATACATACATGTATATATCTCTGTTAACCCTTTCGCTGCCAAACTCTGTCGTCTGCTAACTTTGTCGTTTGCTACAATTTTGTTTTTTATTTTCTTCATTTTTGTTTCAAAAACATAGTAACAGTAACAAACAGTTTGGATCCTGATCTGGATCCAAACTGTTTGCATATGTAATCACAGATCCGGCACTGGCAGCGAAATGGTTACATGTAATACAATTAAGGTGAAAATCATGCAGAAAGTTCCTTTGGGATCTTTTTGTATTACTTTAATCCTGCCTTGAAATGTCAACTGTTATAAAGACCGGTATTGAGATTAATTTAAGATTCTGGTTTAGACCGGTTTTACTTAAGTATCTTTTTCTTACATACAGTAAAACCTCTCTATAACGGCCACTAAATTGTGTTAATTAGTTGGCATTTAGAGCACAGGTGGTCGCTTAAAGCAAGATGAAAGTGAAACAGAACGCTCCTATAGGAGCGTTCTGTTTTACTTTCACCTTGCTTTAAGCAGCCACCTGCCTTTAACACAAAATAATTGATGCAATTTAGTGGCCGTTATAGAGAGGTTTTACTGCACATTCAATCCCCGTGTCTTACAGTTTGGATTCTGATGATGAGTCAAGTTACTCGACGTTTCATCTGCACGCAAATTATTTACCAAATTAATTACTCGTATATTGGTTTAGGAGGAGATGTTGTTTAACCATTTATTCTATGGATACGCATTTTAACGGCTTTGCAAACAGAGTAGACAAACAACCAGACGATTCCTATAGAAGTCGTCTGACCAGGGACTGGCTGCTTCTGAAATACTGTACTAATTCTACAGTATCTGCTATTTCTAAAGCTTCTTGTGTTGTAGCTAATTAATATTCATGTAGTCATTATTTCTTGCACGAATATTCATGCAGAAAATGTCAGCGACGGAAGGGGAGGAGGAAGGGGTTCATATAGCTCGCATTGGGTAGTTTGTGCCAGGTGAAATAAATGGGTGTAGGAGGTGAGGGGGTTAGAAATATACCTTTGCTATTATCCCTTTCCTTCATATAAACGATTTTTCACGTATTTACAAACAGTAGACCCATATCAGACGGCTCCTATAGGAGCCGTCTGATAAGGGTCTGCCCTGTTTGCATTTTGACATGATATAGATCTAGATCTGATTCTACAGTGTTTGTCAAAGTAAAAGAAAATCCATGAAACATTTACATTATAAAAACTCAGCTAATTTATATGCACGATGTCATTATTTCTTAAACGAGCACTGAACAGGGAAAAGGTTAAGACAAACAGTGGGTTTTCTGTTTTTCAAAGGTCACTTTAGGTAAGTGTTTGAAGAGTTAAGTGAAGTTTGTGTTTATTCTTCGAATTTGCTTACATGGTTTGTAAACAAGGACTTTCTTATTTGACCTTTGGAAACGAACACAGTGTCTGCTTAGGTTGATGTCTGTGGTACCGTTTTAAGTTTCAATTTTTAGAATTTGGCTTTAATATTGGAGGAAATAACGTATATTCTGATCTGATGCCGATGTCTTTAGCTTCAAACCCTTTGATCTGTCAGGCACGCTTTGGTGTACAGTTGTCCCTTATCGCAATATCCGCGATATGGTTGACATGCGTAAACAGTTTGGATCCAGATGAGACGCCGAGTAATTCGTCGTCTCATCAGGACCCAAGCTGTTTGGCACCTGGTTTCTCAAAAGCTTGGTCGTATCTGAAACAAAACTTTACCAGATCCATATTTACGGAGACATTATTTTTCACTTTGGGTTAAGGGTTAACAATTATTCTGCTAATCTCGTCTTAACCCTTCTCTTGCTGAATTTTAAATACATTTCTCCTTCTTTACCCATGCCCTGCTGTACAATTACATATATCTTCACTGTGTACAAGTATATCGCTGTGCAATCACTGCTCTGGAGTGCATTGGTTGTTCAATCAACATGTAAATAGTGCAGACCCTGATGAGACAGCTCCTGCAGGAGCTGTCTCATCTGGGTCTTCACTATTTACATGTAGGTATATTGACGTGAACAGCAAGGGAAGGGTTAATTGTCAATTAAAAAATAGTATTGATTTGATTAAGACCAGACATCGGGTGACATATAATTAAAGTAGAAACCTTTTTTAAAAACACTTACTAAATATATGCAATAGAGTTGTATTTATACACGTGCTGTGCAGTAGAGTCGTTTATACATGTATTACACAGTAAAGTCGTATATACATGTACTGTACAGTCGATTAGTATTATATACATGTACTGTACAATAGAGTCGCTGTACATGCGCGTATAGTAAAGTCGTATATACATGTTTGTACAGTAGAATCGTACACGAGTTTTGTACATTTGTCGTACATGAATGAGTTCAGCAGGGCCGTGCATACATGTATTGTACAATAGAATCGTACATGTATACATTTTTTACAGTTGTGTCGTTCATAACTCTACTGTTCAGTAGTATCTACCAATATGTACTGTTTAGTAGTATCTACAATATATATACAGTTCAGTTTTATCTACCATTATGTAATGTTCAGTGGTATCTACCATACAAGTAGTGTTCAGTAGTATCTATCATACAAGTAGCGTTCAGAAGTATCTATCATACGTATAGTGTTAATAGTATATACCATACGTATAGTGGTCAGTAGTATCTACCATATGTAGATAGTGCTCAGTAGTATCTGTCATACACGTAGTGTTCAGTAGTATCTATCATACGTGTATAGTGTTCAGTAGTATCTATCATATGTGTAGTGTTCAGTGGTATCTATCATACAAGTAGTGTTCAATAGTATATACCATACGTATAGTGTTCAGTAGTATCTACCATATGTAGATAATGCTCAGTAGTATCTATCATACACGTAGTGTTCAGTAGTATCTATCATACGTGTATAGTGTTCAGTAGTATCTATCATACGTATAGTGTTCAGTAGCATCTATCATATGTATAGTGTTCAGTAGTATCTATCATACGTGTATAGTGTTCAGTAGTATCTATCATACGTATAGTGTTCAGTAGTATCTACCATACAAGTAGTGTTCAGTAGTATCTACCATAAAAATAGTGTTCAGTAGTATCTATCATACGTATAGTGTTCAGTAGCATCTATTATACGTGTAAAGTGTTCAGAAGTATCTACCATACAAGTAGTGTTCAGTAGTATCTATCATACGTATAGTGTTCAGTAGCATCTATTATACGTGTATAGTGTTCAGTAGTATCTACCATAAAAGTAGTGTTCAGTAGTATCTATCATACGTATAGTGTTCAGTAGCATCTATTATACGTGTATAGTGTTCAGAAGTATCTATCACACGTATATAGTGTTCAGTAGTATCTATCATACGTATAGTGTTCAGTAGTATCTATCATATGTATAGTGTTCAGTTAGCATCTACCATACGTATAGTGTTCAGTAGTATCTATCATACGTATAGTGTTCAGTAGTATCTATTATATGTATAGTGTTCAGTAGTATCTACAATACGTATAGTGTTCAGTAGTATCTACCATACGTATAGTGTTCAGTAGTATCTATCATACGTATAGTGTTCAGTAGTATCTATCATACGTGTATAGTGTTCAGTAGTATCTATCATACGTATAGTGTTCAGTAGTATCTATCATACGTGTATAGTGTTCAGTAGTATCTATCATACGTATAGTGTTCAGTAGTATCAATCATACGTGTATAGTGTTCAGTAGTATCTATCATACGTATAGTGTTCAGTAGTATCTATCATACGTGTATAGTGTTCAGTAGTATCTATTATTCTTATGGTGTGATTAGTATCTACCATACTTATAGTGTTCAGCAGTATCTATCATGTGTGTATAGTGTTCAGTAGTATCTATCATACATGTAGTGTTCAGCAGTATCTATCATACGTGTATAGTGTTCAGTAGTATCTATTATTCTTATTAGTATCTACCATACTTATAGTGTTCAGCAGTATCTATCATGCATCTACTGTATAGTAGAATGTACATGTGTTATGTTAACACCATAGTAGAACGTTACGTATCACGTATAGTATCGGAATGCCTTTGGTAACCATAAAATAAATATATTCCAAAATATTACGAACAAAAGGGAAGTAACACTGTGATTAAATTTAAAGCTGTTCTCGTTGTTTCTCTCCCTTGTCGGACAAGATGGCCTGCGAAATTTGGCAAAATGCCTCGTATTATGTAGGGTTTTCTTGTTTTACTTAGCCCTAGGCTTCTTATTATCATACCATTATCAGTGTTAAATCAGTTTCTTAAATATTTTCCTAAGTAATGACTTAACCCTTTCCTTGTTCTGTGTTTATTCCAAATTTCAATACCTACTGAATATTCATAGACAAAATAGGTATAAGGAAATATGGAAGGCGGAAAATTGTAGCCATTGAAACAGACTTATCAACTTTCATAAGCAAACAGAGCAGACCCTGGTCAGACAGCCCCTATATGAGCCGTCTGATCTGGGTCTACTCTGTTTGCAAATGCATGAAAATGCGTTTATATGAGGGAAAGGGTTAACACCATTGAAACCAGAGTAGATCTAGATCAGTTGGTTATTCATACTCTAATCGATAAGTATAAGTAATCTGCACTGCTCAATCAAGTAAACTTTCCTTTCCTCAACGTTACAGAAACGACTGCTCCTATCACGAGCCAAAGAAATCGTAAGGCCCGCTTAAATATGGGGCGACAATTAGATAAACTTGTCTAAACCAAATGTTAAAACTCACAGATGGTCGAATGGACCTGTAAAAGAAATTTGACATTGACTGAGACAGCAAACAGTGCAGACCCTAACTTCAGCTAAATTGTATAACCATATCTGGATTTGTACCTTTTTCTGGAGGTAGCATTAGAGGAGCTTCACTGTGTATGAAATACATGTAGTTCATTTTTTTTCCTGGATGTAGCTTATCGAGTTCAAATTTTACATTTTGAAATAAAAACTAAATCATAGAATCGGGCAATACTCCCTACACGTAACAGGTGCGGATCCAGGATTTCACATTTGGAGGGGGTTAGATATTTTAGGGGTGTGTGTAGGGGGCGTATATTATTAAAAGTTGGATGGCATCACTAGTGTCTTTGTTATGCATGTTGCATCTATAATGCTTTTTCCTCATATTGACGCCTTTTGATGCCTCTCAGTCTGTAAAAGTCACTTTTTGAAACCATTGTGATAAATAGAGCATTTGCTCTAGGAGCAAATGTTCTATTTATCACAACGGTTTCAAAACTACACAATTTTAAGATTTTCCTTTTTGCTAGTAATTGCTCCTTTTCAAAAGATTTATTCAAAGAGGTTGGATCTAAACATAGCCTATGAGGGAAAGGTTTTACCGTGCTTTACACCACATACTTAATTATTTGATTCATGTACATACATTCACAACTTGTTTACTGATATTCTGTTGCTATTGATAACCATTTATTTTGTGTATACTATAAAGTATTTGAAATGTTTCCCAACTATGAAACTGGCTGAAAAAAATGAATGTTTCATTCATCTGATGAATGATTCTTTCTCAAATGTCATTTTCATCTGTCTTGCTTATATATTTCCTTTCGTATATTCAAGAAAAGTCAATATCTTCTCCATCTTTGAAGTACAAGCAATTTTCTGTCTGAATTTAACATTTCTCCTCCAAATCGAGTTCTTTTCCGATTTGTTTTGCAAACACAGCTAATTTCTACTCTCCCATATTTTACCAGCCATCTTTTCGTGTAAGTTTCATGTACTATAAGTGTCTATTTTTTTTCCATTTATGGTACAATGACCCATTCGTGTCTGATTATTCTTGTGGTCAGACTAAAGTTTTATATTATGTCATATCTGGGTCCATGCTTATAAAACTTTTAGTTGAGTCTGAGTACGTTCTCAAGCTTTTCAAAAGCTTGAGAACTCAAATCTGACCAATCAAAAGCTTGAGAACGAAACTCAGACTCAGCTAAAAGCTTTATAAGCATGGACCCAGATGCTTAGTTGACCTTTTACCTGATAGAGATGTCTTTTGACACATTTGCAAACACAGAAGACTCTGATCAGAACTCTCCTGAAGGAATAGTCTGATGAGTATCAGCTACTGCTTAACCATTTCCCTTATGTAAGCGAATTTTGACGCATCTCCAAACAGAGTAGACCCAGATAAGACGGCTCCTATATGAACCGTCTGATCAGGGTCTGCTCTGGTTGTTTATGGTGTAATATAGATCTGATTCTACAGCTTCTGCATGAGCCAAAATGTCCTGTGTTCATTTGCCATTATAAAAAAATCTAATTTATATTCATGAAGTCATTTTTTCTTTCATGAATATACAACAGGGAAAGGGTTAAAGATATGATTCTACAATTACTGCAATAGCCAACATAGCCTGTGTTCATTTACCATTAACAAATCAGTTATAATCAGTTATTTTTGAAACACCTTTCTTTAAGGCTATTATCCCTTTGCTTAATAGAAATACTTTTGATTCATTTGCCAACAATGTAGACCCGGTGTCAGATGGCTTCTGTATGATTCGTCTAATCAGAGTCTGCTCTGTTTGTTTATAGAATATGTTAAATCTGATTCTATACCATAAGTCCCTAATTACCCTAAATATTTGGTCAGGCAATGTAGGCCAATAATGCAGCCCAAGATTAAATGGCTTCAATTTGCTACAATGTCAATCTAATGTAAAGTTGCAAAAACAGTTCCAGATTGACCTATTCAGCTGTACAAAGTAGTAGAGAGAAGAGACTTGGTGTCCAAACTAACTTTTCTACGTACCGCCATACTGATTTATATATGTTATACTGATTTGTTCTTCTCATTTTGAGAATTTTATCTGTTTCTTGATTGATATAAGTTCAATTTTCAGAGGAACTTTTAACTGGGACTGTGTGTCATTCCAAAATCCTGTAGCAAGTTTATTCATTTCATTCTGAGTTAAATAATGATTGGCTATTTCACTCTGAAAACTCAGGGTTCAAAGGATTAATATGTACTGTAGTAATTAGTGTTGTTCTGATTATCAATTATAATCGATGATTGATCGAAAAAGTGTTCTACTATAGATAGTTATTTTGCCACAATCGATAATTGACTGTATAACTTAACAGCAGTATCAGTAATTTTCGTAGACGTTTAAATGGAAATTTATTGATCTGTATAATTATGATAAGCTCAATAAGGCTCTGCCGAATTGTATGTTGCGACTATTCATTAGACTCCTCTCTTTGAGACGATTTTAATGAATGGTCACAGTATACAGTTTTGTTGACACAAAGGCTTAAGCATTTTTAAATATATTCCGTATATTGAGCTCTGTTTAATATAATCAATGATTAATTGATCATCAATCGGTTGATTAAAACAAATCATCAAACGTAAAGACTGGTCCGATTCCCATCATTAGTAGTAATGCATTAGTAGACAGAACTCCATGGAGTATCTTGAATAGAACATGCCAACCTTGACACCAAAGACAGTGCTGATGTGAACAATGCAGGTCAATGAATAGCAACAACTTGACAGCAATGGAACAAGGAGACTAACACTTCAGGAGTGGAACACAATATCCTGTAGCTTAGACCTGTGAGACCCATCACTGCTACATACAATTATCTCCAGAGATCTTATTTTGGTGTGGTGGGACATACACCACAAACTCAGTTGTACGATTTGATTTAACTATTTTCTTCATGAATATTCATGTAAGAAGTTATTACACCATGACTACTAATTAGATGAATTTTTATAATGGTATGTGAGCACAGAAAATTTGAGCCATGACAGAAAACATAGAATCGGATCGATATTATTCTATAAGCAATCTGATATGAGTCTTCTCTGTTTTCAAAATGGTTAAAATGTATATCTGTGGAGAAAATGGTTAGTTTGAACCTTGCCAGCGTAATGTTGGGCATAGAACGATCAGTTCTATTGATGAATACTGAGATTGTTGCACGTTTTTCTTACTTCCGATTTGTACAAACATTTGAGAAACTGTTGACCGAATGTCCAGCAGCTTGGATCCTGATGAGACGCGGAGTATGATAAGGGGTAAGTTATTTTTTCTGTATTTCAAATATTAGATGCGACTTGCTTATGTATATATAATACAACCCCTTTGTATTTCATTTGTTTAATTTTGTCTTGTAATGTAGGTGAACTGTTAGAAAAATATAGTGCATTTTTATATGTGTGAAACATTCTTGATAACCCTTATCCTCGTGTAAAAATAATGTCTACTTTTTATTTTACTAACTGTTTTAAGTTTTTGAGAAACTGCAGCTCAAATATGAAACAGCTTTGTATTCTAATGAGATGTTGAGTTACTCATTGTCTCATCCTGATCTAAGCTGTTTACAAATGCGAGTCAGGTAATACTTAGCAAGCGAGGGGAATAAAGCACTGTAAAACACAATGAAAATTTAGTAGAACCCCTCTAATGCGACCACTTAATGGATAAACATAGCAGGTGGTTGCTTAATGCAGGACAAAAGTAATGCAGAAAGCTCCTCTAGGAGCTTTCTGCATTACTTTTGTCCTGAATTAAGCTACCACCTGCCTCTACCACCCATAATTATACCTCTTTTAGGTGGTCGCATTAGAGGGGTTTTACTGTAGTTTGAACGTACAATGATGTTTCACCATGCTGTCATGTAACCAAATTCAAATAATAGCTTATTTGAATTGTTCAAGTACAAAACTACTGGTATTTTAATTTTTATTTGTTTCAATTGGAATGGAGAGTTCCAGAATAGAGAGGCGAAAATTTGACATGTTCTTTGTTAATACCGGTATGTCATTTATATCTATATCAGAACATGTAAAGTGATGTCTAGTTAACCAAGTGGCTTGTGTTTAAAAGTTTTAAGCATAGTATTACAGTCTTATGCTAAAATCTAAAAAGTATAATTATGGGTCTGCAAGGCAGGTGGTAGCCCAACCCATTACCTCATAGGGTAGGTTTAGACCCAACCTCTTTGAGTAAATCTAGAGAAAAGGAAAATTTTATATATAGTTTTGAAACCATTGGAATAAATAGAGCATTTGCTCCATAGATGAAATGGTTTCAAAAAGTGACGTTTACATAGGCGTAAAAGCCATTGATATGAGGGAATGGGTTAAAAAAGGGACTGGGTTAAACAGGGACTGGGTTAAAACAGGGACTGGGTTAAAACAGGGAATGGGTTAAAACAAGGAATTGGTCAAAACAGGAAATGGGTTAAAAAAGGGAATGGGTTAAAACAGGTTAAAACAGGGAATGGGTTAAAACAGGGACTGGGTTAAAACAGGGACTGGGTTAAAACAGGTTAACATATCCCGTAGGATCTTTCGGCATTACTTTTGGCCTTCATTAAACAACCACCTGCCTTTTAAAAGATCCCTGTGCCCAATCAATATAAGGTCACTTAAGACAGGTTCTGCTGTATTCGGTGTTGTGTGTTACATGTATAGTGATGTCTTGTTTGACACAGACATACACATTTAAGTTCTCAATTACTGTTAAAGTGTGTTGTTTTAAACGATTGTTGCTAGTGCATCTTAATATGAACTTGCTATATAAACTGTTGCAGAGTATTGTATTCTTAAGGACAACGTGTTTTTGTTAGGTTAGAATTATATATCAGTATTGAGTGCTTGAGTGTTGATATTAAACATTTGTGTAAATATTTCTACATTAATAATGGACTGATCTTTGATAGCATCTGCAAACAATTTAGATTCAGATTCGACACTGAATAAATTGGTGTCTCATCAGAATCAAGATTGATAACCACTGAATAGCTTTGGGAAAGGAACAAAATAAAATAAAATATTTTGAGAAGTACAGTTGGGAAAACTTATAAAAACAAAAGAACATAATGATGAATGGATAAACTTGTTTGCTGCAAAATAATTTTTCTGTGCAAATACATTTTTTTGCTTTGGGTTTCAAGGAGGAGTTTCCTTCAAATTCATTTTAAAATATCATTGTCAAAAGGTTAGGATCCTGATCAGATGCTAATTTACATGGTGTCTTATTTGGATCCAAGCAGTGCAATGTTTTTAAATGTAGTTACGGCAGAACAGCGAAATAATTTTAACATTATTTAGTCACCAATAAAATGTATTGTACATAGAGGCACCAATAAAACGTATTATACAATTAGACACCAATAAGTATGTCACCAATAAAATATATTATACATTTAGACACCAACAAAATATATTGAGGAATTGAGATCAATGGTTGGTATGTTCTCATGGTCTCTTGAATATTGCATTTAAGTGTTTATTTTGTTATAAACATGTTTATTTTTGTACAGAACAAAATGTTCAGTTTAACATATCTTTGTTAATAGAGGAGCATACAATAGAACACAGTTCTGTACGCGCGAGAATGCTTCAGTGTTAATGTTAAGAAACATCAGTGTTAATATTGAACCCTTTTCAAACTATAGACTTACCTGTGATAACATTTGGCAAATAATGTTCTTTGCTAGAAGATTTTAACAGTCGTAATTTAGTTATAACTGATAAAGAAGTTTATCAGTTATAGCTAAATTACGACTGTTAAAATCTTCTAGCAAAGAACAGACTCGGGCACACCGAATACGTTGAGAAATATTAACCCCATAGGATGTAGAACGGGACACATCTCCATCTAGAAAAGGATAATTAACAATTTTAAAATTGAAATATTCCCTTTTATCGTATATTTCGGACGAAACCTTACCATTTGTGATGGAAATATTCAAATCTAAAAAGGAAGCCATGATGTCAGAATGATTTGCTTCGTTTAAAGACAGTTCTTTTGGGTAAATAGAAGAAATCATAGTTTCAAGATAAGGATTGTCCAAATTCAAAATATCCTCTAAATACCTTTTTAAAGTTTTATTAAAGTATTAACAATATCGGCCTGTGTATCATATTTTAAGCTTAGCAATACAAAAACAAATCTGCAACAAGAGGGGCACAATTTGTACCCATGGGTACACCAACAACTTGACGATATATACAATACTTGTTAGTAAGACAAAAGTACATAGCGTTCAAAGGGTTAACTCATTTGCTGCCTAATAAGTTTCATCTGCGTAGACAAATTTCTGGTTTGGGTTACATTGTGGAGTTTCCTTCAAATTCATAACAAAACATAACCAGTGTCAAAGGGTTAGAGTCCTGATGAGATGCAGAGATACATGGTGTCTCATTTGGATCAAGAACAGTGCAGTGTTTGCAAAGGTTGTCACGACAGCAAAAGATTTGCTTATATTCAGATACGCATAGGATGTCTTAGTATTCAGATTCTGTTATTTTCCAGGGTTTCTTGAATGTGACGTTTTAGTATTATTCTGTTATGAATAGAGAGATGTGTTTTCTACCTGACAGCACACGTCTATTTAGTAAATGTTTTGTATGTGTTTTTCTAGGGGACAAGGTGTCTAATCAAATGTGTTTTCATTAGGATAAGAAGATATCTTAGAAAACAGTGTTGTTTGCTTAAGAATGCTTGAGTATTGATGTAAAAGAAACATTAATGTAAATATTACACCCTTTTCACACCATGGACTAACATAATATAACATTTTGTTAACATTTTAGATTCAGATGAGACACTTTGTAAATCTCTGTCTCATTAGTATCCAAATTGTTTCCCAGTCTTTTCGTTTTGGAAAGAAATAGAAGACAAAATCTATGTTGAGAAATGAAGTAGGTAGCAATTAATGAAGACACAATTACATATCGTTCATTGGGCTAACCAATGCCAAAGAGTTAGGATCCTGATGAGATGCTGATATACATGGTGTCTCACTTGGATCCAATCAGTGCATTGTTTGCAAAGGTTGTCATGGTAGCAAAAGAGTTACTTATATTTAGACACAAATAAGAAGAAGTATAGAAGTAATCAGGTTCCATAAAGTTATTTCCCAGGGCTTCTTGAATATGATGTTGGAGTGATATTTTATTATAGAGAGATGTTTTTCTATTGTACAAAATGTCCATTTAGAATATTTTTTTTTTATAAACTTGTATTAAGTTTAATGGTTTTACGTGTTAATTTCTACAGGACATACTGTCCAATTAAATGTCTCTATTAGAGAACATGCTTTGGAATGATCGAGTATTGATGTAAAAGAATCATTCGTGTAAATATTACACCCTCTAACATAATATAACATTTTTGCAAGCACTTCAGATCCAGGTGAGACACGTGAATTTGTATCTCATTAGAATCCAAACTGTTTCCGAATCTTTTCTTTTTGGAAAGAAATAGAAGAAAAAATAATCTATGTTGAGAAATGAAGTAGGTAGCAATTCATGAAGACAAAAGTACACAGTGTTCAAAGGGTTAATCCATTTGTTGTCATATAAGTTTAATCTGAACAGACACATTTCTGCTTTGGGTTTCATTATGGAGTTTCCTTCAAATTTATAACAAAAATATAATAAGTGCCAAAGAGTTAGGATCCTGGTGTATTGCAGTGCAGATAAATGGTGTCTCAAGCAGTGCAGTGTTGGAAAAGGTTGTCAGATTCTGTTGAAGATATTTCCCATGGTTTCTTGAATATGTGTTATTTTGTTATAGAGAGATGTTTCTCTATTGGACAAAATGTCCATTTAGAAGGTTTTCACGGCAGCAAGATAGTTACTTATATATAGACACAAATAGGATGTATTCTGTTACAGTTATTTTTCAGGGTTCATTGAATATATCATTTTAGTGATATTTTTTGTATGTGTTTTTTTTTCTAGAGGACAAGATGTCCGTTCAAATGTGTCTTCATTAGGATAGGAAGATATCTTAGAAACAGTGTTGTTTGCTTAAGATGCTTATACATGTACCATCAAAACTAATGGTCCCGAATGACCAGAAAATATAACAACACTGAGAATGAAGTACGGGGCGACTTTTTGTTCGTAGAAAAATTCCATTTTTTATTCTTATCTATATATATGTATTAAATATATTTTATTTTAGATATTCTATACGCGTTGAATATACCCTGTTTTGTACATGTAATTTATCTATGTGAAGCGCTTTTGAAAGCACATATCCTGTGTAACAAGAGGGCCTGAAAGGCCCTGACATCGCTCACCAGACAATCAGAGGAGAAGATTTTCAAAGTTTTCACTATGTGTTTCTACAGAAAACTAGCCAGCCCTGGCGAGGGCCAATTTTGACTCAAGGGGCATAATTTATGTAACTTTTGTAGAGGACCTCAAGTGAAGAAAATTTAAGAAAATGTAAATGAAAACATATAACAATGCAAATCTAAAGAAGGGCATGTACAAAAGTATGTATACCCTTTCCCTGGGCAAATTGGTTGAATTTTAGAAAGAATAAATTAATCTATACATGTACTTATAAATAATATCCAAAATTTCAGATATTTTCATTACACCTTCATGAGTTATTATTATTCATATCTTAATTTATTTTCAACCCTTCCCCTGTTCTATGTTTATTCAAAATTTAAATACCTACTGAATATTCATAGACAAAATAGTTATAATGAAATATGGAAAGTGGGACAGTGTAGCCATTTTAGAAAGTAAAGAAACATCTTTCAAATTCCATTAACAAACAGAGCAAACCCTGGTCAGACAGCTGCTTTAGGAGCTGTCTGATCTGGGTCTGTTCTGTTTGCAAATGTTTGAAAAAAGTGTTAACATGAGGGAAAGGGTTAGCAAACATATTATAAGTATATTGTACACAAAATGAAAATAATGTAATGCACTTTGCACTATATTATATCATAAGCAAACAGCAGACTGATCAGATGGCTACTACATGAGCCATCTGATCTGGGTCTACTCTGTTTGCAAAGGTGTAAAAAGGCATATTTATGGAATAAAGGGTTAATTGTCTGAAATTTTCATTGTTTGGGTAGATCTGCAATATTTCTGCAGAGTTACTACCAACAAGGGAGACAATCCAGTTGTTATGAAACAAAGTTTTTACATATGTTTCTATTGAAAACTTAACACCCCAGGGGCGGTGCCAATTTTGACCCCAGGGACACAATTTATATAACTTTTGTAGAGGACCTGAACATGATGCTGAAAGAATGTAGTGAAAGAATGGATAGAGCATAGACCACTGGAACTTGTATTAATTCTTTGGATGCTAAAGGCAGATTCTCCCACCACTAATGACCTATGCAAACAGTTTGGATCCAGATCAGGGCCCACATAATGTGGGGCCTGATCTGATATCCAAATTGTTTGTAAATGAGACTGAACTTCTGAAAAACTTAGAAAGAAAGTGTGTAGTGGGATTCTCCCACCACTAATGACCTTTGCAAACAGTTTGGATCCAGATCAGGGCCAATATAATGTGGGGCCTGATCTGATATCCAAACTGTTTGTCAATGAGACTGAACTTCTGAAAAACTTAGAAAGAAATTGTGTAGTATGGATAACTTATGAATATGCTGCAGACAACCATTTAGCAGATGACAAAATTACCCAGCATGCAAAGAGTTAAGCTGAAATTCACAACAGATATGCTCTATATTGATATCTGGTAGCTTAATGCAGGGCATAGGTATGAAAAAAAGCTTTAAGAGTGTTCTGCATATTAAGAACTATCCATAGTTTTCTCAATCTTAAATGAGAGTGTGTTATTTGTCTAAACACAATTTCTACTCTACTGATCAGGCTAAGGGTGATTATATAAGATCTCACACTGACTGGTCTGAGCTCTGCAGGCTGATATATTAAGGAGAAACCTTTAGACTGTCGTTTCTGCCGTTAAGAAGACTGTACACACAGGGCAGGGCCAATTTTAACCCAAGAACTATGATATTTATAAAACCCATAAAGTTATGCTAAGTAAATCTATACACAAAATATCTAAGCTCTGGGACATGTAGTTTCTGACAAGAATACTTTTAAAGTTTTTCCTATGCATAACTAGTGATCCTATGGGCTGTTTAAGTAGTCAGCTTAAAAAAACTGGCAATCCCTGGGGTGGGACCAGTTTTTACCCTAGGGACATAATTTATATAACTTTTGTAGAAGCCCTGAAGTTGAAGCTATGTGCCAAATATGAAAGCTGAGGACCTTCTAGTTTTAGAGGAGATGATGTTCAAAGTTTTCACTGTTTCTTTTGAAAACTGAAAACCCCTGGGGCAGGGCCAATTTTGACCACAGGGGTATAATTTATATAACTTTTGTAGAGGACCAACAGATGATGCTATGTGCCAAAGATGAAAGCTGAGAACCCTGTAGATTCAGAGGAGAAGATTTTTTAAGGTTCAAATTGTTGACGACTGACGACGCACGACGGACGACGCACGCCGACGGACGACGGACATCAGGCAATCACAAAAGCTCACCCTGAGCACTTTGTGCTCTGGTGAGCTAAAAAGAGCGCTATATAAATGTGGTATAATAATTATGATAATTACTGATTGAGAACAAGATTCCTGCCCCTACCATCCTGGTTAAAGGGGACCTCCGTGGATGAGTGGTTATGTACACATCAATCGACTGACAATAGCTTAGCCCATCGCCTCTGTGGGTTGGGATCCCGGTCTAGGCATATGGATGTTTCATGTGAGGGCTTGCGGTAGGTCATTGGTTCTATCCGGATTTTCATCTGTGCACGAAACAATGCAATTTGTTCTGTGCGCGGAAGAGCCTCTGGGGGTATTCCTCCACCTGTAGCTGGACGTCGTGATATGACTGAAATACTGTTAAACGACATAAAACCCTAAAAAAACCAAAACCAAACCTGGTTGAAGTTGGGAACAAAGTAAAATATGTTTAACCCATTACTGCAAATGCTATTTGTAAAACTAACCTCTTTGAATAAATATACTGAAAAGGAGCATTTACAAGAAAAAAGGAAGAAAATAGAATTGTGTAATTTCGAAAACATTGTGATAAATGGAGCATTTGCTCCTATGGAGAAAATGCTCTATTTATTTATTCATCACAATGGCTTCAAAAAAGTGACTTTTACAGAGGCATCAAAAGACGTAAGAGGGAATGGGTTAAGAAAACTCTCTCTGGAAGTTTGGTTTTTGTGTCATCTGCGAAGCATGGCAGACACACAGGGACCACTTTGTCCGTCGTTGTCGTCATTGTCGTCGTCGTCATACTTCTTGTTCGGCCTGTATCTCCTATTCTACTGATATTGAATTCAAACTTCACACATGTAACATGCATGATGAGAGGAAGTGTCATGCACAAGGTTCATAACTCTAGCTTCAATATGTTTTGAAGTAATTCCCCTTTTTCATTTTTTGTCCGGCCAATAAGTCCCATTCTACTGATGCTATTGAATTCAAACTTCACACATGGAACAGACTTGACGAGAGGAAGTGTCATGCACAAGGTCCATAACTCTAGCTTCAGTATTTTTGCAGTTATTCTCCCTTTTTAGCCAGTCCCGTTCTACTGATGTCATTAAATTTAAACTTCACATATGGAACAGGCCTGATGAGAGGAAGTGTCATGCACAAGGTCCATATCTCTACTTTCAATATATTTCCCTTTTCATATTTCCTGATCTGTTTTTAAATGTTATACTACTGATGCAGTTGAATTGAAATGTCACATATGGAACAGGAATGATAAGAGAGAATGCATTGTGCACAATGTCAATAACCGTGGCATCAATACAGTAAACCCCCTCTAAACCAGACAAGGTTGGGGACAGCTGAAAATTCTGGATTAGAGGGGTGTCCAGTTTGGATGGGATTTCTATTTCCAGCCCTCTGGCAACTTACTAAATAATCTTAGAAAACCAGAAGGCTTAGATGAGACAACTCTTATTTCCTGTTAGTGGTCTACTTCAACAGTTATCATTCTCGGTATATGATAATAGTTAAGGTAAATATGCCACATTGGGTCAGTCACTGAAGCTTCTCAACCCAGATTTTGAAGCCTGTATTTTATGGCCATGGTATCAAAGATCAAAGGCATACCATTTTGACAATTTTAACCAGGGATACAGTATGACTAAGTTTTTTTTTAACTAGTAGAGGTACACTTTTCATATTAGGCGGGCACATGTATCTCATAAAGCTGCAATTTTTTTTGTCGTATCAGGTTAGGATCATGTTTCAAGGTCAAAGGTCATATTTTGACGTCAGTGGAGACGCTAGGGGCATGGTATCTCACAAGTGCATCTTCTTTTCTACTGCATTTTTGTCTGCACTGTTGGTACACTTTGGTCATTATTCTCATTATTCCTTTGACTTAGTTTCACTTTTCTTAAATATAGATCATGCTCCAAATTACGTAGCATCATAGCAGGATTTATGTTATACCAATATACATGTACTGCGATTGTGTCAAGTTTAAAATTGGTGGGAAGAGGGTCAGTACGCAGGCAGGCCACACAAGGAACACCTTTCTAGTTTTGTGTCAAAGAACCAGACCCCAGAAATTCTTGAGAATTCAAGAAATTCTCTGCTTACGTAAGTACAGTCGCATAAGCACGGTAAAGTTTCGCTAATACGACAACTCAAAAAATGCATTTCTGGATTTTTAAAACAAGTGGTAGGTTAATGGAGGACAATCGTTATGCAGAAAGCTGCTACAGGAACTTATTGTATTACCTTTGTCCTGCATATAGCAACCACCTGCTTTTACAGTCTCCTATGCTAATTAATAAACGATGCGGTCGTATTAGCGAGAGTTCACAGTGTAAACTTTTGAAAGCCTTGTGGATTCTTCTGACTCAAAAATAAAGTTTTAACCTTTAGCCTGCTTCGGGTTATAGAGCGATTAATTATGCAAACAATTTGGATCCAGATGAGACACCGAGTAACTCGGCGTCTCATCAGGATCCAAACTGTTTGATACTGAGACCGTGTTGTTGAAAGCATATTCAAGATATGTTAACTTTGACAACTTGAGTCAATAATATTTTTACCAACAAAACTTTGCTTCGCAGGTTAAAGGATAAACGTAGTAGACAGATGGAGGTATAAGACGAGAACTGCAGAGAAACGTTAGTTTTTTTTATAATTTTATAATACATCGAACAGTCTGATGACGTAATGACAACAACAGCCTCATGTACAATTCGTATTAGGCATGAACTTGAACTAACGAGCCATTTTCTACACGGAGTTGTCGTTCCTGATACACTATATAAACACATACGTACAGTAAACCACTTGTAAGCGTTACACCCCAAATCTGCCGAATAATCACAATTGGCTCCTCGTTTTCTAAAGATTAAACAAACAAAAAGGTGTATCAAAGTATATCGCTGAAGAAACCTGACTACAGTAAAAAACCCTCTAAACCGGACGTTAAATTTGGTATAAATATCGGTCTTGGAGACAGGTGGCAGCTTCATGCAGGGTGAAAGTCATGCAGAAAGCTCCTAGAGGAGCTTTCTGCATGACTTTCACCCTGCATGAAACAGCCACCTGCCTAAAAGTATCTAAATTATTCTCTACTAGAATTCCGGTTTAGAGGGGTTTTGCTGTATTAAGACAAAGGGTACAGACCCTGATAAAAGGGTTTCCCGCCCATTAAATCCTGATAAAAGGGTTTCCGCCCATTAAATAGTATTTCATTAATTTCTATTCATTCATTCATTTTTAGGTACGCGATGTAGAAAAAACAGGTGCAAAATAAAATACATTCACATATTTCGGTAAATTCTGCAATATAACCGACCAGGAACGTAGCTGAATCCAAATGTTATGGACGTAAAGGGTCCGTAGGGGTCCGAGTGCAAGCTCCCCAAGAAAAAATAGAATTGTGTAGTATTGAAACCAATGTGATAAATACATAATTTGCTCCTATAGGAGCAAATGCTCTATGTATCACAATTGTTTCAAAAGGGGACTTTTACAGAGGCGTCAACAGACAGCAATATGAGGGAATAGGTCAACGCTTAAATGACAAAACAGAATGTTTATAAAATTCTAACCCCCTTAGCTTTCGATTTTGTTCCCTTTAAGCCATAAACATGTTTTCGCCTTTTATATTGATGTATCTGATGTATAACAAAATGAATGTATGCCAAAATATGACGACGCTTATTTTATATATCTGGTACAAAATGGGACAGCTGCTTGAACGAGCTTTCTGCATAACATTCGTCCTAAATTAACAGAATAAAAGACTCCAAAATACATGTCCGCGAAAATACACGTGCTTGGCGACAGCGTATTTAGAACGACAACTCTTGACCACATATTAGATGAGAATATTTCAGAACTCCTAACACCTGTTAGTGGAACGTGTATTAGGAACAGAAGCGCCTAAACACATTCTGAAGGAGAGCGTACAAGGAACGACAACTCCATTACACATGTTTGTAGAGTGCGCTCCAGGTACTCCTAAACTACAGTGCTCCCTCTCTACAACGACACCCTTTGGGATACGAATATTGTATGTGTTGTTCAGAGGGAGTTGTTATAGGGAGGGAAAATCAAACATAATTAGCTTGTTTGCAGATCCCCAGATAAAGTGCATTTCGAGAACTAAAACCGTTACAAAGTGACGATTCTAAAGAGCGGTCACAATATAGGGTTTGATGGAGGCATAAAGAAAATACGATGGAAAAAGTTGTTTCTGGAGCCTTGTTGTTACGGAAACAGTGACATGCGTTGTTGTAAGGAGGGAATCGTTATTGAGTGGGCCGTTGTAGGGAGGGAGCACTGTATTCTTGCGGGAACGCATGCCAAAACGACATATCCTGGCCTAATCCTTTACTCAAAATAAGCTTTAAAATAACCTATTTCCAACAGAGTAAACCAAAATCAGACGGCTCCTGTAGAAGCCGTCTGAGTAGGCTCTGCTCTGATGCTTATGGAACAATATAGATCTGATTCTATTTTCTGCCATGGCCTAATTTTCCCGGTTACCTCCTACACTCGTTAGTAAAGGGCATATCTACATAGATACCTCCTAAAACATATTTTAGTAAAGTGATTTATCTAGATAGATACCTCATAAACATGTCAATAAAAGGACTTATCTAGTTTATACCTCCTAAGTACATGTTAGTAAAGGGCTTATCTAGATAAATGCTCCGTAACCCATTCCCTCATATTGACGACTTTTGACGACTCTGTAAAAGTCACTTTTTGAAACCATTGTGATAAATAGAGCATTTGCTCCTATAGGAGCAAATGCTCTATTTATCACAATGGTTTCAAACTACAAAATTCTAAAATTTTCCTTTTCTCTCGTTAATGCTCCTTTTCAGTCGATTTATCCAAAGTGGTTGGATCTAAAAATAGCCTATGAGGTAATGGGTTAAACACATGTTAGTAAAGAGTTTTTCTAGATAGACAACTAAACACATGTCAATGGACAGCGTACAAGTAACAACTCTAGGCGGACATGTGCTATTGAGCCTTTAACCCTATCCCTGCTTAATTTTCATGTAAGAAATAATGACATCATTAACATTTATTAGCTGATTTTGTATAAATGCATACATAAACAGGAGATTTTTGTATACGCAGAACCTGTAAAGTCAGATCCTATTATAATTTCATAAGCAAACAGAGCAGACTCTGATCAGAAGATTCCTACATAAACCGTCTGATATGGGTCTACTCAGATTGCAAATGCGCGAAAGGCGTTTAAATGAGGGAAAGGGTTAACATGTACAGATGAACGTATAATGGTGACACAAAACGCCGCATGCTAGAGATCTCATTCAGCCAATAGAGATGGTGACATTTAAGCATGAACTCTGTGAGTGTGTCAAATGAAAGACTGGGGTATATGTGACATCTTCATGTACAGTCAAACATCTTTATAGGGACCACTTAGTGATTAATCACTGGCTGTATCACATTGTACTCTATGAATAATAATGTAACAAACCATGTACAATAAACGCTAAACGGGAATTTTAATATCGAATTCAGGCCTTTTAATTAACCCTTTCGCTGCCAATGCCGGATCTGTGATTACCTATGCAAACAGTTTGGATCCAGATGAGACGCCGAGTAACTCGGCGTCTCATCAGGATCCAAACTGTTTGTTACTGTTTCTATGTTTTTGAAACAAAAATGAAGAAAATCAAAAGAATGAAAATTTGTAGCAGACGACAAAGTTAGCAGACGACAGAGTTTGGCAGCGAAAGGGTTAAGGCAGGTGGCTGCTTAATGCAGGAAGCTTACAGAAGAGCTTTCTACACGACTTTCACATTGCATCAAGCTTCCATCTGCCTTAAAGCCGACACTGCAACTAATTTTAATGTGCAGTTTAGAGAGATTTTAATGTATGTTTCAATATTTATTTCTTTGCCCAATATTTATGATTTAAAATGTCACATGAACAAGAAAGATTTACTGTAGAATGCAATTTTATAATGCTACTAACCCTTTCCCTTTCTATAAACATGATTTCACGCATTTGCAAACAGAGTAAACCCAGATCAGACGGCTCCTTAGAAGCCGTCTGATCACGGTCTGCTCTGGTTGCTTACGGAATAAAATAGATCTGATTCTACAATATTTGCCATGGTGAACAGGAATCATTTGTTCGTATGTCATTATAACAATTCAGCTACAGTTGAACCTGTCTTAAATGGCCATTCATTTGTTGAACAGGAATGTTATAAACCGGATGGTTGTTTAATGCAGGGCAGAAGTAATGCAGAAAGCTCCTATAGGAGCTTTCTGCATTACTTCTGTCCTGCATTAAGCTACCATCTGCCTTACCCATAGTTATACCTCCTTTTGGTAGCCGCATAAGACATGTTCTACTGTATTTAAAATTGATGATGTCGTTGTTTCTTTCATAAATATTCATGGCGTCAAGAGTTGCAACACCCACAGGCTTATTTCAAGTGGCCCCTGTAGAGATGGCTGACTATCACTTCACTCTCCTTTTGCTCTTTTTGAATACTATAACCAATAATTTTGAATAATATAACCAATACGGCAAATCATTCCTTAACTCTGTCATGATATTTTACAAATACAATAAACCGCCTATAATGTAACCGCTTCATTTTGTAGTTTGAAACCATTGTGATAAATAGAGCATTTGCTCCTATAGGAGCAAATGCTCTATTTATCACAACGGTTTCACAACGAGACTTTTACAGAGTCGTCAGAGGGTTAACAAATAACAATTGGTGCTTTTTCAAAGCAGATGGTTGCTTAACCCTTTCTCTCATACATTGCAAACATAGTAGACCCAGATCAGACGGCTCCTATAGGAGTCGTCTGATCAGGGTCTGCTATGTTTCCTTATGACATGATATAGATCAGATTCTACAGTTTTTGTCAGAGCAAAAGCTTCTCTTGGAAATCTTACATTATAAAAATACAGCTACAGTGCTCCCTCTCTACAACGACACCCTTTGGGATACGAAGATTGTATGTGTTGTTCAGAGGGAGTTGTTATAGGGAGGGAAAATCAAACATAATTAGCTTGTTTGTAGATCCGCAGATCAGGTGTATTTCGAGAACTAAAACCGTTATGCCTCAATCAAACCCTATGTTGTGACCACTCTTTAGAATCGTCACAAAGTGACGATTCTAAAGAATGGTCACAACATAGGGTTTGATAGAGGTATAAAGAAAATACGATGGAAAACAGTTATTTCTGGAGCCTTGTTGTTACGGAAACAGTGACATGCGTTGTTGTAAGGAGGGGGTCGTTATTGAGAGGGTCGTTGTAGGGAGGGAGCACTGTCAAACATATTCATGGTGTCATAATTTCTTAAATGGGCAAGGAAAGGGTTAATGCATGACGAAAGTAATGTGAACAGCTCCTATAGGAGTTTTCCGTATAAATTCATCCTGCATTAAGCTATCACCTGCCTTTAAATTCCTGATTTATACCTCTTTTTGGAAGTTGTATTAGAGAGGGTTTATTGTAAATGTATTCAACTACATGTAAACTTTCAAATTTCCTATATAACGGCTAAAAACTCGTATTCATCTATAATTTCATTTTTATTTTATGTTTTGATAAAATGTCAGCCATCAAACCATTTTGTCCCTTTATCGTCCTTCTTCAACAACATATTATTTATTTAACCCTTTTCCCGCCACACATATATCCATGGTAACGTTTGAAAACGGTTTAGATTCAGATTAGACGCAAAATAACTCGACTTCATATCAGGATCCATACTATCTGATAAATAAAGATATTGAAGAAATCCCAATGTTACATCTGGAGCAGACGAACATTACTTGGCGGGGAAAAGATTAAGCATATAATAAATATATTTGACCTGAAAACTATCTTCCACACTTCCTTAAATACAAGGACGGTAGAAGATGCAACCAAAATATTACAGGTTTACAAAGTTACATTTTACAAGGAGGCTGCGTTTTGAAAACACGTAAGCACGCGCTTTTGAGCTCAAGTGGGTAAACACCAGAGCTACAGATAAAGATGCGTACACAAATTCTAAAATCGTCATTTCTCCACCAAACCCTATGTTGTGACCACTCTTTAGAATCGTCTCGAAGAGACGATTCTAAAGAGTGGTCACAACATAGAGTTTGTTGGAGAAATAAAGACGTTATTCTTGAAAATGTTTAATTTACGCCTGCATCTTATCTGGACCTCTGGTTAACACCTTCAAATAAATGCAGGATCAATTGTATCTTCAGAGGTTCTCGCCTCTCTGATTCCGTTTCGCTTCATTCGTCGGCCGACGAAACGGAATTAGTCGGATGTGGTGTGCGACGGCAGATCAAACCCGAACCTGATCAGTTTCTTAACCCTTTACCCCATATATACGTCTTTTAACGTCTTTTCAAACAGTGTAAACCCAGATCAGACGACGCCCATAAGATATTTCTGATTAGGATCTGCTGTGTTTGCCAATGAAATAATATATAGTCCTGATTCTACGATCGAAGATTTTTGTGTTCGTATACCATTACAAAAATAATCTAATATCCATGATTTCAGTATTTTATACATGAATATTCATGAGGTAAAGGGTAAAAATCTTTTGTTAAAACCATGTAAAATTCCTTCGCATTAAGACAAGCCCGTCATCCGCCCTATTTCGGAAAATGTGGCGTAATGTATTAATCTCTTGAAATCAATGGATCAGCTTAAAATTTTAGGTGTGATTCGGATATGCCAAAAGTCATCGGAAGTCCTTTGTGCTATCCACTACAAAGCGGTCAGAACCCGTCAGCAATGTCCAATCATACAAACAAATGTTTCACGTCTTTGCTAAAGAGAGTAAACCCAGACCAGGCGGCTCCTGTATTCTATTAAACCTTTACCTGATAGAGATGCCTTTTGACGCCTTTGCAAACAGAGTAGACCCAGATCAGACTGCTCCTGTAGGAGCAGTCTGATCAGGGTCTGCTCTGTTTGCTTATGGAATTATATAGACTTCAACGCCGGTTGAACACCGTTGAGCTCGTTGAGTAACGCAAGGTAAAGTTAATCCATAAACTATGATTTGATTGGTTGAATTCAATACGTGGGAGAATATCATGAGACGGAATAGCAAGAAAAAGCCCAGTCGAATGCTATTCGTTGGTTTCCATAGCAATCAACACTATCATTTTTTTTTCGAAATAAACTAAAGTTAGTTTCAATTCATATTGATTCGGATTAAGAAGTCATTTTGTTACTGCAAAATTTGCCAAAATATGAGCATAATCGATCTTATTCTGTTGGATAAGTTATTTGGCGTATTTCTGATTCAGAACAAAATGTTAAAACATCAAACATTTCCTTTCATCAGATATATCCGAGGCGTATCCAGCTTATTGGAATTAGACGAGAATTTCCGATTGGCCACACATATATGCTCGAACAAGCTACAGTAAAACCTCTCTATAACGGCCACTAAATTGTGTTAATTACTTGGTATATAGGACAGGTGGCTGCTTAAAGCAAGGTGAAAGAAAAACAGAACGCCCCTATAGAAGCGTTCTGTTTTACTTTCACCTTGCTTTAAGCAGCCACCTGCCTTTATTTGATTTAATTAAGTGGCCGTTATAGAGAGGTTTTACTGTAGTACAATACGAGATTTACCGATTGGGGATACGTACCGAATATTCCCGAAACAGGGCGGATGAAATGTCGGATAACTTAAAGATCACTTACAACAACAGACAGGTAAACTTAACATATAAACACGGATGGTCAAAAAATGCACTGACTGAAAATCATTCATTACATGGTCACGCATATAGCTGAAGAAATAAACTGGTGTTTAGTTGAGAAAGCATAACAAGCAGGATAACTCGGCGTATGTTTCACATACACAGCTGAATGAGTTGTCGTTCTTGATTTTGCTTCTACACAGTATTGTGGAAGCTAGAACAGTCAGAATCCCATTAAAACTATTGAACATATGTACATGGTGCAGACTCAGACCAGAGAGATCATGTAGAGGTGCTCTGTTCAGGGTCTGCGCTGTTCACTTCAAAAACTAAATTCATTAGGTAACATTGGCAAAATACAAAAATCCGCATAGGATATGACTGTTTTTTTCAATGGAAATGTATAGCTCGTCACCTTTCTCCATAAAAACGCATACACCTATTCCCTCATCGGCTATTTTAAACCCAATCTCTTTGAATCAATCTACCAAAAAGGAGCATTTACTAACAAAAAAAAAGAATTTTAGAATTGTGTAATATTGAAACTATAGTGATAAATAGAGCATTTGCTCCTACAGGAGCAAATGCTCTATTTATCACAATGGTTTCAAAATGTAACTTTTACAGAGGCGTCAATATGAGTGAAAGGGTTAACAGAGTAGACCCCTACAGAGCACTAGATAAAGGTGCGTACTAAAATGGTAATTTCTCCGCCAGACCCTATGTTGTGACCACTCTCGAGTGGACGATTCTAAATAAGAGTGGTCACAACATAGGGTTTGGTGAAGAAATAAAAGAGTAACTGTTGTTGTTAAACTGTTTTAATTTGCACATATTATCTGGACATCTCCTGAAAGAGCTGTCTGATCAGGGTCTGTTCTGTTTGCTTATGGAATGACATAAATCTTATTTTGCAATGGTTGCCAGGACCAAACTGCTTTGGCTTGTTCATAATTATGTCACTTTAGACATTTCTGGTAATTAATATTTATGATAACCCTGTTTCTAACATAAATATTCATGAAATAAAGGGTAAACGGCATTAAAGTTTGTTAGTTATCAATGATGTTTTAGATAATCGTTGAAATGCTTGAGAATTATACCACTAGGTCTAAAAACAAAAACAAAATAACCCCCCCCCCCCCCCCCAAATAAACAAAACAAAAAAACCACCACTGAAAGACTCCAATTTAATGAAAGGTAACGCTTAGGTATATAAAAATAACAATTTTCTGCCATAATGCTTCTGCTCAATTGTTTTTTTTACAAAGAGAATCTCAATTTCTTTATAAGAATATTATTATGGTGACAAAGAGTATATATGGATCCACACTGCTTACATATGAAACAATTGTGCAAAAAGTGTAGACTCAGATCAGACATTACGTCTATGGTGATGTGGCTGGTCAACATTTACACAGCATAGAAAGACTGAGGACAAATTACTACAGATTTTGACGACTAACAAGCAGTGCAGACTCTCACCAGACGCCGTGTCAGAGATGCCGTGTCAGAGATGCCGTGTCAGAGACGCCGTGTCAGAGACGCGGTGGTTGATCTCGGTCTACACTGCTTGCATTTTCAACTATACCCTTCTGTCGGAGATTTAATTGAGAGCGGTTAGGTACATAGATAATGCTTATAAATCCGCATGTAAATCAAATGCCGAGTTATCCCACAGTTTAATCGGATTCTGCACGAGAACACACAAACAAAACCGAAATATCTGTATAGTAAACTCTGTCTTAAGCGATGACTAAAACATCAAATTCTGGGCTTGTAATGTAGTTGGTAGTTTCATGCAGTAGACAGATAATTCAGAAAATCCCTGCGTGAAACAACCATCTTCGTACTAACCCACGTTATTCTTATTCAACCACCTCAACTCATTCCCTCCTAGACTATTCTTAGACTAACCTCTTTGAATAAATCTACCGAAAAAGAGCATTAACTGTAGAAAAGGAGAACTTCACATGATTATGTAGTGTTGAAATCATTGTGATAAATAGAGCATTTGCTTCATAGGAGCAAATGCTCTATTTATCACAACTGTTACAAAATATGACTTCTACAGAGGCGTCAAGATGCTTTAGTAGGAGAGAATGAGTTAACTCGTACCCCACTATCCGCGACTTCACTCGCATCTGCAGACAGTTTGGATCCAGATGAGACGCCGAGTAACTCGGCGTCTCATCAGGATCCATGCTGTCTGACACTCGGTTAAAGATTTCTGAAAGGCTTGAGCGAATTGAAAGGGAGTCCGAATTGCTCCAGATACACATGTGAGCAGACATTACCTTTTTTTCACAGCAGGGTAAGAGTTTTTCACAGCAGGGTAAGAGTTTTCTATCTTTTATTACCAGTAAGTAGCCATTAACCCATTTCCTCATATTGGCGACTATGTAAAAGCCACTTTGTGAAACCATTGTGATAAATAAAGCATTTGCTCCTATAGGATCAAATGCTCTATTTATCACAATGGTTTCAATCTACAAAATTCTAAAAGTTTCATTTTCTTTAGTTAATGCTCATTTTCAGTAGATTTATTCAAAGAGGTTGTATCTATGAGGGAATGGGTTATAACAGGTTTTGCTATACATGTACTGTACCAAGTACATGATAAAGGCGGATCCATAGTTCAGTTTTTATCATAACTGAGCTTAGCTTCTTTAACAAAATACGGTAGTGAACCCATCATAGTCACAGGTGTTTGACTATAATATATAGCAAGCTTCGCCTTTAATACCATACAGGACAATATTGCATTAAAGACAGGAGCTTGGTACATGAATAAATAAAGAGTCGAATACCTATGGTCAGTATGACACATACTAGTCAGTTCAACACGAGGCTTATTGTATCTGTAGTGTTAGGTAGTCATTGCAAGACGTTTCGATGATGTAAGTCTGGTAGAAAACACATCCCTCATTAAACCATTCCCTCATTTCGACGATTTTGGCACCTTTACAAACAGATTAGACCCATATCAAAAGCTCGTGTTGGAGCTGATCAGGGTCTGCTCTGTTTGCTTATGGAATAGTATAGATCTGATTCTGAACTGTCTGTCACAGCCAAACAAAAAGTTCTCTTGTTAATGTGCAATTATAAAAAAAATCATTCCATGACCCTTCATGCAGTAATAATTCTCAAATGTATAGTCATGGGGGAAAGGATTAATGAGTTCCAGAACATAATTATATTGGTTGAAATTTGCTTTCACCAAAAAACGATGGATCCGCCATTTTGAATGCAGAGCTCCATGAAACGATACTCATCTGTTTAAGACTAATGTAAGTGAGTTATACTTGAGCTTCACAAAGGTTTATGTACAAATCACTGTCGTAAGATACAGTGGCCGTCGACTCCTTCTCCTGACTCGGAGGGTCAAAATAGTCCATTTTTACATTGTCTGAGCTTCTACGTAACTTCCGATCGGAGCGCGAAGAGTGACTTCCCTTGTTCATATGGTTACTGGAGTTGGTGCTCTCTGACGGAATGTCACCACAGTGATTCTCACAAATAGGTAATGAGGACAGATCTTTCTCGGAAACACTTTTGCCCTTCGAAATGCTTTCTGAGCCACTCTTTAAGGAACTGCTTACTTGTGATATCTCGTTAAAATCAAGGCGCAGTCCTTCTTTTTCTTCAGTGATTCTGGACAAAACTATCTGCTTCGGTTTCTCTTTGTCCCTGTGCTGAATAAAACACTGCATTTGAATTTTGCTTCCTTCCTTGCAATGGCTGTTTTTCATTCGCGATGGCGACACTATAAATTGAACATTGTTCAATGGCTTTGTTACCATGGCATTTGTAAGGTCAAGGTCAAGGAGAGCAGCCGCCTCCGTCGTATTTTTAGAACACGCGCACTGATATCGTTGGATGATGTCTTGATTGGAGGAGTGGCGTTCAAAGGGAGGCATGCAGTAGAAAAGTAGTCCGCCAATCATCATAAGTGTTCCAGAAAACACATAACATGCCACGCCACTCTTGTAGGACTCGTTTAGATATACTGAAATAACACATTATATAGAATCATCAAATGCACATACAATTGAGGCCCTCTAAAGTGACTACAACTTTAACCCTTCCCTCAATATATACGCCTTTCTATGCCTTTGCAAACAGAGTAAACCCACATCAGACGGCTCCTATATCAGCCTGTTGATCAAGATAATGCTCTGTTTGCTTATAAAATAATTCAAATATTATTCTACAGTTTCAGCCACGAAAGAAAACATCATAAGTTCATGCGTCATAATAAATAATAATCTAATTATTATTCACGAAGTCATTATTTCTCTCATGGATTTTCATGTTATAAAGCACCAATAAACACGAGTGAACTATTTATACGATGACTATTCCTGTAAGAAATAATGACATCATGACTTGTCATTATGGCATATAAACACATGATGTTTTAGCCATGACAGAAACTATGGAATCAGGTCTACCTTTTTTTTTATCAGAAGCAAACCGAACAAAATCTGATCAGAATACTCCTGCATGAGTCGTCTGACCTGGGTCTAGTTGTGTATAGAGGCCTGCCTGAACAGGCGGTTACATCAGATAAAGGAATAATACATACAATTCCACATAGGCTATTTTAAGATCCAACCTCTGATTAAATCTACCAAAAAGGAGCATTTACTAGAGAAAAGGAAATCTTCAGAATTGTGCAGTTTTGAAACCATTGTGATAAATAGAGCATTTGCTCCTGTGGTGCAATTGCTCTATTTATCACAATGGTTTCACGAAGTGACGTTTACAGAAGCGCCAAAAGGCGTCAATATGCGGGAATGAGTTAAACAAGAATATGACTTGTGTTTTAGCCATTCCCTCATATTGACGCCTTTTGACGCCTCTGTAAAAGTCACTTTCTGAAAACATTGGAATTACTGCTCTATTAATCACAATGATTTCAATACTACACAATTAAAAAAAATCCTCTAGTAAATGCTCCTTTTCGGTAGATTTATTCGAAGAGGTAGGATATAAAAATAGCCTACGAGGGAATGGGTTATGAGAGAACTTACTGTAAATCAATCCATTTTAGAAAATAAAAAAGTAGCGGAAGACACTTATCCAGGTTCATAGAATCTGCATTTTCTTGGTCATCATCGAACTACTTTGAAATAAATATATACAGTAAAACCTCGATTATCCGAACACTAAAATACGTATTATAATCGATCTTTAAGACAGGTGGCAGCTTAATGCATGGTGAAAGTCATGCAGAAAGCTCCTCTAGGAGCTTTCTGCATGACTTTCATCATGCATTAAGCAGCCACCTGCCTAAAAGGGTCTAATTCGTTTATAACGAAAATTCGAATAATCGAGGTTTTACTGTAGTTTAAAACACACTGCATGAAAAAAGTATTCGCTAAAAGCTTTAAAAGATTACCGCATTGCATGCTGTCGCAATTGTGCCATACACTATTATTCATAATAAAATGGATTCATAGCATGCAAAAAGACCTGCACCCAATAGGTTAAGGTGACCTGATCTAAGTAATAATCTGATTTTGGAGAAATATATGTTATTAACCCCTTCGCTTGCTGAATTTTAACCCTTTCGCTGCCAATGCCGGATCTGTGATTACCTATGCGAACAGTTTGAATCCAGATGAGACGATCCAGATGATACACAGTAAAGTCTCGCGAATATGACCACTCAAATGAAGTACAATTCTGGAATTTTAAAACAGGTGGTAGCTTAATACAGGACTGACGTTATATAGAAAGCTCCTATAGGAGCTTACTTCATAACTTTTGCCCTGCATTAACCATTGCAGACTCCTGTATTAACCATTTCGCTGCCAATGCCGGATCTGTGATTACCTATGCAAACAGTTTGGATCCAGATGAGACGCCGAGTAACTCGGCGTCTCATCAGGATCCAAACTGTTTGTTACTGTTACTATGTTTTTTAACAGAAATGAAGGAAATAAAGGGAATGGAAATTTGTAGCAGACGACAAAGTTAGCAGACGAAAGAGTTTGGAAGCGAAAGGGTTAAAATACATTTCTCCTTCTTTACCCATGCCCTGTTGTACAATTACATATACAAATGTATCTTCACTGTGTACAAGTATTTCGCTGTGCAATCACTGCTGTGGAGTGCACTGGTTGCACAATCAACTTGTGAATAGTGCAGACCCTGATGAGACAGCTCCTACAGGAGCTGTCTCATCTGGTTCTTCACTATTTACAGGTAGGTATATTGACGTGAACAGCAAGCGAAGGGTTAACCTTTAGCATGCTATGGGCGGATGATAGATAACATTTGCAAACAATTTGGATCCAGATGAGACGACGAGTAACTCGGCGTCTCATCAGGATCCAAACTGTTTGACACCCTGTTTGCATGTTAGTAGACAAGCTGATTATAGCTTGAATTTTGAAAATGTAGTAGGTGAAAAACTATGTGAAAATAGTTTGCTTTAACAGACTATAGGTTAAGGTGTCTGTGGGGATAAAGTAGCGTTAGTCTATCAGCACTCAGACGATGATATAGAAAATGCTGCCATTTCTGCACCAAGACTATACTACAATTGGGATGAATAAATTTCTCTCCCGTGAGCAATGGCCAATCAACTAACAGTTATAATTGGACATAATACAGTGAAATCTCGCTAATGGGACCACATCATGTACTACATGTAACCCTTTCGCGTCGTCTGCTAACTTTGTCGTCTGCTACAATTTTTCAATTTTCTTCATTTTTGTTTCAAAAACATAGTAACAGTAACAAACAGTTTGGATCCTGATGAGACGCCGAGTTACTCGGCGTCTCATCTGGATCCAAACTGTTTGCATAGGTAATCACAGATCCGGCATTGGCAGCGAAATGGTTAATACAGGAGTCTGCAATGGTTAATGCAGGGCAAAAGTTATGAAGTGAGCTCCTATAGGAGCTTTCTGTATAACTTCTGCCCTGTATTAAGCTACCACCTGTTTTAAAATTCCAGAATTGTACTTCATTTGAGTGGTCATATTCGCGAGACTTTCCCGTGTATCAGCTGTATACTACGAAGGAAATAGACGGATAAGGAAATAACAGATTCTATGTATACGGACGATTCTCCCGCTGCCACATATTGTCTGAAAAATAGTTCGTCTGCTCGATTTTCATTGTGGATTTTCTTCCCTTTCGTTTAAAAACATAATCACAGTATCACAAAGCTTGAATCCAGATTAGACGCTGATTTACTGGACGGAACATCTGGATCTAAACTGTTTGTATAGGTAATCACTGTTTCGCCATTAGCAGAGAAAGGGTTAACAAGAGGGATACGAAGAGCATACATCGCTCAACTGGTGAACAAAACATGTGATCTGGTATGAACATCAGCCAAATATATTAACCCTTTCGCTGCCAAACTCTGTCGTCTGCTAACGTTGTCGTCTGCTACAAAATTTAATTCTTTTGTTTTTCTTCATTTTTGTTTTCAAAAACATAGTAACAGTAACAAACAGTTTGGATCCTGATGAGACGCCGAGTTACTCGGCGTCTCATCTGGATCCAAACTGTTTGCATAGGTAATCACAGATCCGGCACTGGCAGCGAAAGGGTTAAGGATTCTATGTTTCTCTGATTATACAAGAGCATTTTTAAGGTTTAACTTCGCTGTCCTACTTTTGCAGAAGGTATGTTAAACACATTCCCTCATAGGCTGTTTTTAGACTCGACCTCTTTGAACGAATCTACAGAAAAGAAGAATTTTCGAATTATGTAGTTTTGAAACCATTGTGATAAATAGTCACATAGGAGCAAATGCTCTATTTATCACAATAGCTTCAAAGAGAGACTTTTACAGAGGTGTCGAAAGACGTAAATATGAGGGAAATGGTTAAGAAAACAAGACTTAAGTCGATTTACAGCTTCAATGACCTACTTATATACAGTGCACTAAAACTATTTACAATGTATACAAGTTTAATGTAGCTTCTCCTTGGGATCATTTCAGTGAAGATTGGTCACACCCCGTTCAGTTGTATAGTATTAAATGCCATTTAAGTCCCATTCTTGCATAAAACGTGCTGCTGTAGTCCCGCTAGACGATGTATTAACAAGGCGATTCTCGTGCTCACGCGCTGTTGTTGACCGGTTTTAATTATACCTATTAGGGGCCTAAGGCGAACAATGGACGCGAATGCTACAGCGTTTTGGCCTAAGATAGGTGAACGCCGTGGTGTGAGTATTTCCAGGAGCACCGACAATGAACTGTTTTAGTGATAGACATATTGAATGAAATTCCGTGTAAACGGTATTTGATACAATCATGAATTGACGTCGAAAAGAAAACAGTGGCCCGGAAACAGCATAAATCGACGAAGTGTCAAAGAAGTGTATAGTTTTGCTGCCGTTGTTTTGCTTGTATTTTGAAGAATTAAATTGATGCAGGAGAGCAGAAAATTGGTTTTATGCAAGAATATCGTTAATACACGTTTGTTTTCGGGCAATAACATCTGCAGTGTCCCTCGGGAATGTTGTTGCCCTCGCCCTTCGGGCTCGGGCCAACAACAGTCCCTCGGGACACTGCAGATGTTATTGCCCGAAAAAACGTGTATTAACCCTCTATTATTTTTAACCCTTCTCTTGTTGAATTTTAAAATATAGTTTTCCTACTTTACCCATGCCCTGTTGTATAATTACATATATCTTCACTGTGTACAAGTATTTCGCTGTGAAATCACTGCTGTGGAGTGCACTGTTATATTCACTAAAATCATCAATTGCTTCTTGGATGATTTCTTCCTCGTTGCTGCGAGCTGCCGTATTGGAATGTACGAGACAATGGGATGCGTTGTTACAAGATCAATTCTGCTATCCCACAATTCAATTATAGTCCATATAAATAAATTTTTTTACCACACAAATATGTTTAGTCCATATAAATACTTCATCAACATTTATTAAAAAAATAAAAATAAATAAAAACAAATTATTTAAATATATTTTAAGAACATACTTATTTTTAGAACAATTTTTTTTCTGAGATTGAATAAATATCTTTATTGAACAAATATTTAAAATTATTGAATGCATATTTTTTTTTTATTGAATAAATACTTTTCTTTATACAATATTGCAACACTCCACGTGCCATATTTACTCAGCAACCTACACATTAATGTAGTTACATGTTCTTCAGAGACAGCAGACCTATAGCACAATCCGAGGGAGTAGTTTACCTATTGATACATAAAACATAACACAGTAACATCTCTCTACAGCGGCCATTTAACATCCCCCACTGGTGAATATTCAGGTAAGAAATAATGACACTGAATATTTTAGCTGATTTTTAATTGCACATGTATACAGGACCTTTTCGTATTTTTTGGAATTGATAGAGACTGTTTAGTCGGACCTGTTATAGCTTCATAAGCAAACAGAGCAGATCCAGATCAGACGGCTAATACAAATGCTGGCTTATTGAGGTAATTTGACTTTATAAATTGTTTTGGTCGAGTTCATTTACAAACACTGGCTGTATTTGGGGAATACTCGCTTAAATGGTGTATTCTGGCATTATAAATTTGTTCAAAACACCTATATATTTGGTTGAACTCGTTTACAAATACAATAAAACTTTCTGCATTACCTTTACCCTGCATTAAGCAACCACCTGTTCATAAAGACAGCTACAGTAAAACCCCGCTAATGCGACCACCAAAAAGGGGCATAATTCTGGGTGGCAGAGGCAGGTGGTAGCTTAATGCAGGACGAAAGTTATGCAGAAAGCTCCTATAGGAGCTTTCTGCATAACTTTCGTCCTGCATTAAGCAACCACCTGCTTTAGACGACATCAGTGGCTGTTTATTAAGTGGTCGCATTAGCGGGGTTTCACTGTATGTTTATTTTGTAAGTGGTCGCATTAGAGGGGTTCTACTGTACTGGTCTTTACGGGGAATACTGGCTTTAAGAGGGGTTCCGGCTTAATTGATTTGTTCAGAACACGTACAGTAGAACCTGTCTTAAGTGGACATGCATGTATTGAATATATGTCTTAAAAAGCAGACGATTGCTTAATGCAGGGCACAAATAAGGCTAAAAGCTCCTACAGGAGCTTTTTGCATTATTTTTTACCCGTATTAAGATACCACCTGACCTACAGACCCACAATTAGATCTCTTGTTGATGGTCAATTAAAACATGTTCTATTGTATTTGGTGGGGTTTATTTAAAAATATTTACATAATAGAGGTTTTATGGTTTCATTGTTTTTTTCAGAACACCTATTTATTTTGGTCAAGTTCATTTACAAATGCTGGGTTTAATGGGGGTATTCTGGCTTTATTGATTAGATCAGAACACATGGTAGGTACAGTTCATTTACAAACTATTGACTTTAATGGGAAATGCTGACTTTAATGGGAAATACTGACTTTAATGGGAAATACCGAACCTGATGGGCATTTCTGGCTTAAATCCAACAATGTTTTACTGTAACTTATTTTTAAACCACAAATAAAGAAAAATAACAAAATAACAGTGTAGCAGACGACATAGATTGCTAACGACAAAATTTGGCATCGAAAGGAAGAGTTAAAAGCTACGCGTAAAGAGTAAATAACTTACTTGCGAGCGGGGGACCTAAAAGAAAGGAAACAAATTGAGCAGTATTGATAAATCCCCACGCCCTCTCCATAATCTTCTCCCTAACAAGTCCATAGGCGTACATCTTCACTGTGTAGTAATATCCGCCGGATGTTATGCCGTACGCCCATGCGTACAACGAGAAGGCGTGAAAACCCTTGGCCATTACAAGAAGAAGAGTGAAAGCACCACTGGTGAGCGCGCATGTCTGCGCAAGATGGCGTCTGCTGATGGAGCACTCATTACTGTCCCGGATGATGATATATCCGAATATGTAACAGCCAAGCAGGTACCCGATCCCAAGAAACACGTTGAGTAGGACAAGGGAACCGGTCTCAACGCCATTTGTTTTCGCTGTATGTAACTGAAATAATACCAGTAACTTATTTAAAAGTACATAACTTTGATATGATATGTTTGTATTGATTAACATCCTTTTCTGCAAACTATGGGCAAATTTGGACCAGAGAGAGAATAGAGCGGATAAAGATAAACCCGGGTGCGATATCCTACTCTGAATCCAAAATGCCAATGCTATTACATATTCGCTCAAAAAGAACTGTCACAGTCACGTGACAAAGGCAATATTTGAGAAAACACAAATATATATAGAGAGATACTCATTTTTTTTTTAACTTTGACCCCCGACTGTGACCCTGACCTTTGAGACAGGAACATGGTTATTTTCGCGACACACATCGTCTTAAGCAAGTGAACATTTGTACCGGGTTACTTTGAAATTCATTCATGAATGTAGGATTGACAGAGCGGACTTTGAGGCATGATTGTGACATTGACCTTTGATAATGGAACCTTATTCCTTTTCGCAACATATCGTCTCAAGGTGGTGAACATTTGTACCAGGTTATTTCAAAATCCAGTCATGTACTATGTACACGACAACGACGAACCCCATTTTTGACTCTGACCCCAGATTGTGACCTTGACCTTTGAGATAGGGAGCTGGTTCTATTTTGCAACATATCGTCTTAAGGTGGTGAACATTTGTAAGGTTCCTTTCAAATCCACTCCTGTATGTAGGAGTTACGGAGTGGACGCAACAAACTTTCTCTATTTTTGAACTTTGACCCCTGATTGTGACCTTGACCTTTGAGATAGGAACCTGGTTCTTTTTCGCGGCACATCATCTCAAGGTAGTGAACAGTTGTACTTTGGAATCCACTCATGTATGTAGGAGTTACAGCGGGGACATGACAAATGTTTCCCATTTTTGAACTTTGACCACCGATTGTGACCTTGACCTTTGCGATAAGAACCTGATATTTTTCAAATCCACTCATGCATGTAGGTGTTACAGAGCGGAAACGACAAAATGTCCCCATTTTTTAACTTTGATACCAGATTGTGACCTTGACCTTTGAGATAGGAACCTGGTTGTTTTTCGCGACATATCGTCGTTGGTGAACATTTGTATCAAATTAGTTTTGGCACGATGTTGGACTAACAGACAGAATGACTGACTGACGGACAGTGCGATTACTATATGCCTCCATTTCGGGGCATAATACAGGAATAAATAGATATACACTGGAACTTCTACTTCTAGACCAGTCGAAAGTTTTTTACGGATTATGGAAATACACTTGGGCTGTAAAATATGTCTGAACCATTCACTCTATGAATATGCATGCAAGAAATAATGACATTAGTTGGAATAATTGTTCTGTTAGCACATGAACGCACACCGGCATGACCAAGGCAGAAACTGTATATTCACTTAAATGTTATATCATAAGTAAACGGAGCAGACCCTGATCAAACGGCTACTACAGGAGCCATCTACAGGAGACTTCGTTTCACGGTCTGAATAAACATTCAGCATATAAATAGTAATGATGTTATCATTTCTTACTTGGATTTCCACGGAGTAAAGGGTTAACATAACACAGAATAACATTATAGATTATTTGCCATAAATAACACACATATTTATAGCCTTAACAAACAGAGTGGTAGGCTTGAACAACTCGAGCAGTAGGTAAAGGCGCGTACTCAAATACCAAAAACTGTCGTTTTCACACAAACTCCATGTTGTGACCACTCTTTAGAATGATCTCGAAGAGACGTTTCTAATGAGTGGTCACATCATAGGGTTTGGTGGAGAAATAAAGGAGTTATTCTTGAAAATGTTTTGATTTACGCACCTTATCCGTACCTCTGCTATTTATAGAGTGGTGAACACCTTGCATATCAATACAGTCAAACCTCTCTATAACGGCCACTAAATTTCATCTAGTATTTAGTGGTAAAGGCAGATGGTTGCTTAAAGCAAGGTGGAAGTAAAACAGAAAGCTCCCACAAGAGCGTTCTGTTTTACTTTCGCCTTAGCCACATGCCCTAAATACCAACTATTTAACACGATAGAGTGGCCTTTATAGAGGGGTTCTACTGTAAGACGAAAACTATTTATATTCTAGATTTGCAATTATACATGAAGAGTTCATTTGCATGATAGGAGTAATTTTTATATACCTGTGATTTGCAGAGATTTCTCAGTTAGATAGGATATTACATGTACAGTAAAACCTCTCTTAACCGGCAGTTAAATTTAGTATAAATATCGGTCTTGGAGACAGGTGGCAGCTTAATGCAGGCTGAAAGTCATGCAGAAAGCTCCTAGAGGAGCTTTCTGCATGACTTTCACCCTGCATTAAGCAGCCACCTGCCTAAAAGTATCTAAATTCTTATCTACTAGAATTCCGGTTAAGAGAGGTTATACTGTAATTTACTATTGAGTTTTACCAAACGAGTTGACTGACCGGCCGTCATATTTAATGTAGTCAACGACTGTCGTAAAATCAATAGTAAATGAATACAAATGCAATATTCCTTTTACCACATGCCACAAAATACAAGAAAGCAGCCGCATGTCAATGACAGCTGTCAAGCAGACCTACTTGCTTACGTCATACGTGTGTTATATTATACGTGTGCAGTATCAAAATTACGAACTCGCTATATTAACTTGGATACAGGTAGCGTAATATGATAAATTTCGTATTGGATATCGTCACAAATGACGATGTCAATTCCAGTGACGTCTCGTCTCAATACAAGCTGTTTGCAGATGCAGATCAAATTGTGCTTAGGTTAAATTCTTGTTCAGAAAATTAAAGTACATGGTATCCAAAACCTAGTTTCAAGAAACAATCCTTTTAATGTTAGCAAATATTAGCAAATAGTGATTGTCTTTGCAAACGGTTATGCCTTTTCACCATAATTCCGATATTTTACGCGTTTGCAAACAGAGTAGACCCAGATCAGAAAGTTTCTGCAAGACCTGTACCACCAGGGTCTGCTTTGTTTGCTTTTATGTCTCAGATACTCAACTTTATACTATATCAGTAAAATGCCTTTATTTTACAATTTAGATAAAAGAGTTATAATATTCAAGCTTCATAATTGGCGAAGCCTTGAAAAGATATCCAGGAAGTACTGGCTTAAATCTAGGCGAGAGACTGAGGCTCTCGTTGTACGGGCAAGATCAGAACTAACTGACATATTGACTGCATGCTTGTTGGTGTGAATAATATATAGATTGTATCTTGAAATTAAAAAAAAAAAGACAAAATGTAGGCAAACAGAAATATGCTTCGCAAGGTAAAGGCTAACATTTTCCCTTTTGAATATTCAGATAAGACATAATGCCATTATGAATGTGTATTAGCTGATGTTTTAAAACTGCATATGTAAACATAATATTTTGGTATTGGTAGAAATTATAGAGTGAGATTCATTATAATGTCATACGCAAACAGAACAGACCCTGATCAGACGGCTCCTAAAGAGCCGTCTGATCTGGGTCTTCTCTGTTTGCCAATGGGTGAAAAAAGTGTATAATGGGAAGGGGGGGGGGTGTCAACCCTTATTCCACAATCTGGTTCTTGACTCCCATTTACAAACAGCTTGGATGCAGATGAGACGCCGAGTAACTCGGCGCCTCTTCAGGATCCAAGCTGTTTGACACCCGGTCTACAGTTTCATAAAAGCTTAATCGAATTAGAAGGTATCAAGATAGCACCAGATGCCAAATTTGAGCAGACAACATTTTGTTTCACAGCGGGGTAAATGTTAAGAGAACGACTAAGTTGAATTCTTTCATTGTTTGATATTTGAGGTGACTGAGACACACTGAGTAGACTTCACCATTCGGTCATCCGGAAGTTTTTATTCTGTCTGAAGTGTTTTGTTTTGATCGTTTCCGTAGACACGCATTTCTATTTACTGAATATTTGTTGTCGCTTCACAAATAACAGTCTAGATCCAGACCAGCGATGCGGTGTCTAAACCAGGGTCTACACTTCTTGTAGAATTTGATCGTTAAGAAAACTGCAAATTCTAAATAGTACAGTAGAACCTACAGGTCTTAACAGACCATTACTAAATATCTAATTATTAGTCTGCAAGGCAGGTGGTAGCTTAATGCAGGCCAAACGTAAAGTAGAAAGCTAAAAAAGCATTAATTTTGCCCTGTAATAGGCAACCCCTTGTTTTTTTTACATATTCCCGTCAGAGGTCCAGATTATATGCGTAAATTAAAACATTTTCGAGAATAACTTCTTTATTTCTCCACCAAATCCTATGATGTGACCACTCTTTAGAATCGTCTCTTCGACACGATTCTAAAAAGTGGTCACATCATAGGGTTTGGTGGAGAAATTACAAATTTAGTACATCAGTACGCACATATATATGTCGCTATGTTCCCCTGTCCAATCATTGAAAGGTCAATTAAGACATATTATACTGTAATTATATTCCGGATCCTGCATCTTGGAAACAGCTGTTGGTCTGTGCCTACACCGTGTACACAACTCCGGAGATACAATTTCTTAATGGACAATTCGGTCGTTGTCAGCAATATTTATACCTGAATGGAGTATTTTCATTTGATCGTTTCTGCAATATAGTTATTGCAACATATAAGGCTTCTTGACCAACTAATGTCAATATTAGAAATAGACTTCCTGAAACTCAGCGCTATATACTAAGCTTGCATTGGTTCTTTAACCCTTCGCTTGCTATTCACGTCAATATACCTACCTGTAAATAGTGAAGACCCAGATGAGACAGCTCCTGCAGGAGCTGTCTCATCAGGGTCTGCACTATTTACAAGTTGATTGTGCAACCAGTGCAGTCCACAGCAGTGATTGCACAGCGCAATACTTGTACACAGTGAAGATATATGTAATTATACAACAGGGCATGGGTAAAGAAGGAGAAATGTATTTTGAAATTCAGCAAGCGAAGGGTTAAGATGCATTCCCAACCAGGAAACACATGAGGTGTATTATATCGCTCAAGTTTGACAGCGATGCCATGCGTTGGTAAGTTTTGAGGTATCTGGCCAACCATTAAAGCGTACACATTTACTGTTCGGTTTTTTTGTAACTGTGCTGTTCGGGCGACTGTATGTTTTGTATGTGGCGTTTCCTACATGACTCATACATTTACTTTTTCTTTAACACTAACCAGATGAATATTTATATAAAAAAGAAATGATGAATATTCAGCAGCTGATTACTTATAATGGTACATGCACACAGGAGTTTTACATTTGCAGAAACTGTAGACTCAGATATATAGGATTCCATAAAGCAAACAGAGCAGATCTTCATATGAAAGCTCCTACATGAGCCGTCTGATCTGGGTGTACTCTGTTTGCAAAGACATAAACATCGTTTATATCAAGTGAAATGTTTAAAGACAGATTTCAGCTGAATACAAGAAGTAATTTCACTATGAACTAAGCAGCAGTCTACTTTTCAAGACTCCACGTGTATTCACCGTTATTACCAATCAGTGCAAGTGTGCTTAAAACAGGGCACATGCAATCAGTTTAAACAGATTGGACGATTTCACTACCAAATACAGATATAAAGTTAATGCACTTACAAGTAAGAGATAGGGAACGTGTATACCCATTCCAATGACGGAAGTCACTACCATAACACCCTGCAGACTGCGCATGCGTAATGCTGTAAAATCAAAGTAGGACGGCTTCTCCTGGAAATACATAAGTAAACATGTTTAACCATTTCCTTCATTTAATTTATTTAAATAACACATTTGCTAACAGAGTAGATCCAGATCAGGAGCCTTCTGATCAGATCAACTTAAATAGTACGTCTGTTTACATAGCTACAGTTGTACAAACGTAAATGGTATGTTTGTTTTTACACAGTCATAGTTATACTTTTCCCAAATGCATGCATGTTTAAATAACCATAGCTGGACATATTTAATTTGCATGCATGTTTACACATTCATATCGAAGCATACACACAATACAGCTATAGTTGAACTGATATAAAGTGCTCGACTGTTCACATAACTATAGCAAAACACATTTAAAGGGCATGCCTTGTTTGATAGCCAATCCTAGGTTTTTAACCAGCCCTAAATATTTCACTTCTATAATTGACGCCATGCTAGTTGACACAGTAACATATGTACTTATTTAAACTAAATGTCTAGTAACTCAATCGTAACTGTACATATTTAAATTGCATGTCTACTTACAAAGTCATACCCCTACTTAAGTACATTGTATTTTACCTTTTCTTATCCTGTATTGCATGATCACCTACACAGCCTTATGTGCTCTTATCTCTTGAACAGTCCTATCTGTATCTCTTTACATTGCATATCTACCTACACATTCATATCCGTACGTATCTATATTGCATGTCTACAGAGGTTCAGATAACAATAGCTCCTTTATTTCTCCACCAAATCCTATATTGTGACCACTCTTTAGAATCGTCTCTGTGAGACGATTCTAAAGAGTGGTCACAATAAAGGGTTTGGTGGAGAAATGACGGTTTTAGTATTTTGGCTCTGCATGTCTACTTACATGTACATGTACACGATTATATCTGTGCTTGTCTACAATGCATGTCTACTTACGCAGTCTGTCTACAATGCATGTGTTGCTACACAGTCATACTTGTGCAATAAGACAGACATGTTTGATTGTACCTGATCTCTCTCTCGGCGACATTTTTTCTGGTTCTTTATGTGCAGGATCACATTTCTTCTTGGGTGATAAAGAGAGGCAGAGCGATACATAGCACCGGCCACGATAGTTACCACCATGAGACCAGCAATACACAGCATAGAAGATACAAACTTCAACTCCCTGAAAATATACAAGTTCATACATACGATACTATAAAGTATAAGACATTACAGATGACAAATACTAAATCTTCATTTCTCCATCAAAAACTCTCTGCTGTGATCTCTTTTCAGAATAGTTTTAGAAATGTATAAATACAATGTACAGTTCGAAATCACAATTTATAGAATAACACCAAATTACAGTAAACCTGTCTACGAAGACTACCACAATTAGGTATAATTCTGGAGTGTTGAGACAGGTGGCATCTTCACCCACTCCCTCATACTGACGACTTTGGACGCCTCTGCAAATGTCACCTGTTGAAACTATTGTGATAAATAGAGCATTTGCTCCTATAGAGCAAATGCTCTATTTGTCACAATTGTTTCAGACTACAAAGATCTAAACATTTCTTTTTCTCTAGTTAATGCTCCTTTTCGGTAGATTTATTTCATAAGGTTGGGTCTAAAATAGCCTATCAGGGAATGGGTTAAAGCAGTATCAAACTAGTGTTGAATGCTCCTCTAGGAGCTTTATATGCATTGCTTTCGTCCTACATTAATCAACGAGATAACTCTCATGTTTATTTATTTCATAGTCGCTACACACAGGTTCTACTGTGTGCCAATCAGTACGAGAAAAACGAGTGAAAACAAGAATAGCTCGCAAATGAGCAACACAGAATACAGGTGTTGGAGGGTAAATTAAGTTATTTGTGTCGATATTTGATGATTTTAAACTTTTCGAGTATATACTCGCATGTATTATGTGTACATCCCCAGTGGGGAAACATACAGTCATCTTGGTCAAGGCGACAATTCTTCACTAAATCTATTTACCGTCATTTAAAGGAATGATTGACCTACAAGTGCACATTACTCTTTCTCTCCTGGCTTGCAATTTGATGAAGTTTTGAAACGTCAAAGTGTCAAAAACAGAACTCGGAAAAGATGTAACCGCCAGCTTCTCTTGTAAACACATGCAGCTAAGCGAACTCACAGTTCAATACTGGAAATATTTAGTCCGTGGTCGAAAAGTAGGAACGCACCTGATAAATCGACACAAATGCCAATTTCGGGACATTTTACTCATAAACATAGGTTTTCAGTGGGGTTTAAAGGATCTGATTAGCCTACATCTACGCATCGAACACATGTGACATGCTTTTCTTTGCATAGAAAGTACGTAGTATAGTGCGGACAGTTGGGCAGCATGGGGGACTGGGGGGCATGGGAAGCAGCGGGGTATTACGTTTTCGCATGACGTAATAGGGTATTGTTCTGGAAGTGACGTCACCGGCGTCCCCACTTCAAACTCGAGAGTTCTATTGTTCCGGGAGTGACGTCATGGGCGTCCCCACTTCAAATGCGATCATTCTAATGTCCAAGAGTCTGACGTCATGGGCGTCTCCACTTGAAAATGAGTGGTTCCTCATTGAGTGCCATCGCGATGACGTAATGAAAACAATTACATTTATCGATATTGTCCAAGGTCTGACTCGCACGGGCTCCCTACTTCAGACTCGAGTACCTATTATTCCGGGGCTTAACATGAGTGGCGATCCTAATCTAAACTGGAGTACTTTTTGTTCTAAATTATGTCCCTAGTATAGACAGCGTAGGGCCCTAACGGGTTAGCGCACACTCCGGATCCAAACTGTTTGCAAAGTCATCGTAAATTCTCGTACAAAACACAGACCAAACTCGATAAAATGTAAATTTACATAAATCAAAAAAAGAAATGACAAGAACAAAAATTAAAATGCTACGAACAAAAATTAAAATGCTAAATAAAATGCTACGAACAATTTTCTAAAAAAAGTCTATGGGAAAATACTCGTAACTGATACTGAAATGCCAATAACCAAAAAAAACCGCTTATGATAAAGTTTGAAACGTTACTGACAAAACTGAAAACGTTAGGTACATACTACATAAATAAATGTTCTGTACGTATCAGTCTGTCACGCTTTATACTGTCTTCGACTCTTAGACAAGCGAACTCACGCCATTTTTACGTGTTGTCTAAACCAGTGGCGTCTAAAGTGATCTGAACAACGCAACTTCAAAGGGAACTAACTCATTATTCCAATGATGAAATGCAGTGTATATTGTCGTTACATACACAAGTAAACACGTTTCTATAAAATGAAGACAGGAAAGTAAGATATTGTTTCATGCACTTGTAGTAGTCTAACATAATATTTATAAATAATGGGCTTTACCAAATATATGTCATGCTAAATACTAATTTAATTTAAAAATTCAATTTAGCAGATACAGTAAAGTCTCGCAAATGCCACCATACAACTATATTTATTTCACAACAGCAGGTGTTTAGTGCTTGTGTGGCGGCCGTAAAAAGTTATCATTTTCAAAATTAAATACTGCTTAAGCCGGTGCTAGGGGTGTGAGTAGTGTGGCACTTTTAATTACTACTCATGAACAGACTCAATAAAATCGAGTCTGCAATTTTCTCTTTTCACATTGCTACTTTTGCTTTCGAATGATCCTCCACCTTCAGACTATTATTAACTCACGAGTCTGTAAAAGTAGGTAGTTGCTCATTGTAGGGGAAACGTACTTTATAAAGGCCATTTTGTCCTGCATTAAACTACCACCTGTTTTGAAAATCAAGATTTATACTTCTTTTGAGAGCGCGTATAAGCGAGACTTTACTGTATAGATACAAAATGATACAAACATTTATTACCAGTCAGAGTAAATCCTTGGAAATTGATTGGTCAGTTTGCCAAAAACTGCCGGGGTGTACAGTACCGTATTCAGCGGCTTCCACGGAGAATACATAATTATTCAAATTTGACGCGTGACGTCATTCGTTTTGTTTTTATTTTTAGCGTCGATTCGAAATTTCATATCGTCCTTACTCCAATAATTCTGGATGGATTACGACCAAATAATCGATAATAAACGTAAAAAACTGTACCTCATACGTTCCTCAATTTAACACTATCAACTTATCAGTACAACGTGTTACCGTTAATGTTTACAAGTGAAGTTTCAATATTCCTCTTTCGAAATTGCTCTTAGACGACGTCATATTTGCTGTTATGACGTCATGTTTTCTTTGTCATGTCGTCATACAATTAGAGATCTAATGTCAGCAAAATAAAAGTTGTTCGTTTCTTAATTAGGTAAATCCGATCTCTGACTGGTAATAAATTCGTTACACGGTAATTTGGCAGGGTGTACGGGCTGGTATGACCGGGTTAGACCCCGTATTTCCTTCGGCTAACGCCTCAGGAAATACGGGATCGAACCCGGTCATACCAGCCCGTACACCCTGCCAAATAACCGTGTAACTAATAATACCAAGTCGTTGCTGTACCTTTTAAGTTCGTCTATAAGAAATGACAGCAAGGCTGCTCCTGCTCCAGTCCCGGACATCATGATCATTTCCGCCGACTCCCTTCGATCTTTGAAGTATCGCCCAACTATTACATTCGCCGTATTTATTGTGATACCGGTGCCTGAAAGAAAGGTATGCATATGCTGGTTTTGCACCTATACCTTATCAAGTTATGCGGTATTTTTAAAAGAAGATTGTTTGTTTCAATAGTAATGTTTTGTGAATGTGATGTATTAAGTAATCTTGCAAAACCAAACACCAATGTCTGCCTTAAACAAATACAATATTCTTCAATACAGAAACTATTCTCTAACCGTCTTCTAAATGAAACAAGAGGGCCAAGATGGCCCTTAATCGCTCACCTGATTACCATAGATTTAAGATTTTTGCAAGGTAGCCCATGGGTAGGGTCAATATTGAACTTAGGGACAATATATGAACAATGTTGATAGTGGATCATGAGCAGTGGATTATGAGCAGTGGTTCTGCGGAACAAGATTTTCAAAGATTTAGTATATTGATTTTATCAAGACAATGATTCTGACCAATGAAGATTGGGCTAAAAATGTGCTCTCTAAAGTATTTTTTCTAAGATTTAACCTAGTGACCTACTTTCTATTCCCACCCTACCCATGATCACACTCAACCTTGATATCACCAAGACAAACAGTCTGAGCAAGTTTGAGGAAGACTGGGCTAAAAATGTGGCCACTGGAGTGTTAACTAGATATGACCCAGTGACCTACTTTTTGACCTCACATAACCCACTTTCAAACTTGTCCAAGCTTTTATAAGGACAATCATTCTGACCAATTTTCATGAAGATTTGGCTATAAATGTGACCTCTAGGGTGTTGACAAGGTTTTCCTACTATTTGACCTAGTGACCTAGTTTTTAACCCCACATAACCCACTTTCAAACTCTTTTGAGATTTTATCCAGACAATCATTATGACTAAGTTTCATGAAGATTGGACTAAAATTGTGACCACTAGAGTGTTCACAAGGTTTTTCTACTGTTTGACCTAGTGACCTAGTTTTTAACCCCACTTGACCCAATTTCAAACTAGTCCGAGATTTTATCAAGACATTCGTTCTGACCAAGTTTCAAGAAAATTAGACTAAAATTGTGACCACTATTATTATTATTATTATTATACCACATTTATATAGCGCTCTTTTCACACTGGATATGTGCGTTCAAAAGCGCTTCACATGGATGAAATCACTAACCGGAACGATCAGCATGATTATCTATCCAGACAATGAAAGATGTACAATATATATGAAATTGCTAGCCGGAAGGAACTACATGATTTCCACCGGTCAGTTAAAGATATGAAAAAGATATACAATAGATATAAAATCACTATCCGCAAGGAATAGCATAAACTGTATTAACAAACTGGATACAGACAAGTTGACAGAAAGCCATGCTCATCAATATCACATATTAGAATAATCTGTATTAACAAAACTTGATACAGACAAGTTGACTGAAAGCCATGCTTATCAGTATCACGAATTAGAATAATCTATATTAACAAACTTGATACAGACAAGTTGACTGAAAGCCATGCTCATCAATATCATAAATTAGAATAAATGGTCTGACTGAAAATCATTCCATTTATATGACTATTGTGTCAACTGTTAGCTTAATAGGTTGGCTGAAAGCCATTCCTATCCTGAGCTCAGTTGCCACTGTACATGACTACTGGGTCAACTGTTAGCTTAATAGGTTGGCTGGAAGCCATTCCTATCCTGAACTCAGTTGCCACTGTACATGACTACTGGGTCAACTGTTAGCTTAATAGATTGGCTGAAAGCCATTCCTATCCTGAACTCAGTTGCCACTGTACATGACCACTGGGTCAACTGTTAGCTTAATAGGTTGGCTGAAAGCCATTCCTATCCTTAGCTTAGTTGCCACAGTACATGACTATTGGGTAATCTGTTAGCTTAATAGGTTGGCTGAAAGCCTTTCCTATTCTGAGCAAAACTGTCCTAGTAACAAATGTTGAAAAAGTGCGTTTTCAGACACCTTTTGAAACATGCCAGTGACCTTGCGTCTCTAATGCCTGACGGTAGAGCATTCCAAAGTTTCGGAGCTGCATGCATGAAACTTCTCTCACCGTATTTTACCGTACGACTTTTTGGCACAACCAACGACAATGATCTGCTTGCTGACCTTAACTCTCTGCGCGGCCTGTATATGTCAATCATGTCGACAATGTACTTGGGAGATTCATTGTGCATGGCTTTATATGTAAGAGTCAGAATTTTGAATTCAATTCGATGTTGAACCGGAAGCCAGTGAAGTTCCTTCAAAACCGGCGTGATATGATTATATCGAGAAGTTCTGGTAATGATGCGGGCTGCTGTGTTTTGCACCCTTTGAAATTTCCGCAGTGAGTTGTTTGAAATCCCATGCAGCAGTGAATTGCAGTAGTCTATTTTCGATGTAACAAGAGAGTTAACCAAAGTCTTGGTAGCATCAGGTGAGAGGTACTTTCTAATATGGCCTATTTGCCGGAGCTGTGCATAACTAGACCTACACACGGAATTGACATGTGATGTCATATCCATTTGTGAATCGAGCCATGCACCGAGATTCTTTATACACAAAGATGGCTTGATTTTAGAGGGTCCTACTTGCACACTAACCTCTGCAGGTACTTCTGTGTTTTTTGTATGAAACAGAATGACCTCAGTCTTGTCAGTATTGAGCTTCAGCATGTTCTGATGCATCCAAGAGACTACTTCTTTGAGACAGTCTTCAACTCGCGATAAAGCCTCCAGTTGACAGGATATGCCCTTGGGCTTAAAGGACAGGTATAACTGTGAGTCATCGGCATAGAAATGGTGATTAAGCCCATGATTTCTGCAGATTGAGCCAACAGGTTTCGTGTACATGATGTAGTGTTTCGGTCCTAGGACGGAACCCTGTGGCACGCTATATTCCATTTTAACTGGGGTGGACAGTTCTCCATCTACTGAGACTATTTGATAGCGGTCATTCAGGTAGGAGGTTATCCACTCAAGAGGTTTTCCAATAATTCTGAAGTCTTTTTCCAGGCGTTTCAGCAGAGTTTCATGATCGATAGTGTCAAATGCAGCCGATAAGTCGAGCATGACGAGAACAGTTATTTCGTTTTTATCTAGGGATTGAAGGATGTCGTTCTGAACTTTCAGGAGAGCAGTCTCCGTTGAATGATGCTTTCGGTATGCCGACTGATGATGCTCATGTAGTCTGTTTGAGGTCAAGTGGGACTCGATGCGCTTGTCCACTACTTTTTCTAACACTTTGGAGACAAATGGCAAATTCGAAACAGGCCTATAATTCCTAAGTTCGTCTGAATCCAGATTCGGTTTCTTCAAAATAGGTCTGACATGTGACATCTTGAAGTTTTTTGGAACGTAGGCAGTGTCTAAAGAGGAGTTTACAATTTTCGTCAGAATCGGAAGAAGTTCACCAAGGCATGACTTTAACAGCCATGTAGGTATAGGATCCAGTTCACATGACTTGCAAGGGGATGCCTTAATGATCTGTTCTACTTCTTCTTCTGTAGCTGTAACAAAACTATCAAAAGCGTTCGTTGCATGCTGCATTTCAGTAATAACTGGTGCACTCGATACAGTGTCTGATGCAATATCTGCCCGAATTTTGTCCACTTTGTTGACAAAAAAGTCACTGAAGTCTTGTGCAAGTTGTCTTGAGGACGAGGTCTTAGGCAATTTGATGTCACTAGTTGTGCCCAACAGGTGCTTAGTAACTTTGAAAAGACTCTTTGAGTCTGCCTGGCAAGATTCTACTTTCTCTGAGTAGAAATCAACCTTTGCCTTTGCCAACAGCTTGTTTACTTTGGCACACTGTTCTCTGTATAGCTGATGGTCTATTGTGAGTCTGGATTTTCTCCAATTTCTTTCCAACTTGCGCCGTGCATGTTTAGCATCATGCAGTTCCTGGGTATACCACGGACATGATGGTCTGAGCGTTATGGTTTTAGTACGCAATGGTGCATGTTTATCGGCAAGTGTCTCCAGCGCTTGGGTATATGTGTTAACCAGCTCATCAACATCTGTCATTTGCAAACTTGCTTTGATGGGTTCAGAGTTTATGAGATCTGTTTTAAATGAGTCAACATTAATTGCTCTAAGTTTCCGAAATAAAACAGTTTTTCTCACTGTTGGAGGTTTAGCCGCCTTTGCTTCGAAAGTTACGGAAAAATGATCGCGCGAAACTTTACCAGTGCCGTCAGATAGTCCTGGATCGGCGACCTCAATATTTGACACACAGTCATCACCGTTTCTCGTGATAATAACATCAAGGGTATGTCCACCTACATGAGTGGCTTCATCCACATGCTGTTGCAATCCAAATGACTCTAGTGTACTAACAAAGTTAACTGTGTTCCTGTCACTTTGATTGTCAAGATGGATGTTTAAGTCCCCTACAATGATGACTGGTCTGTCACAAGTCACAAATTTAGATAGGAAAAGTGGCCATTCATTATCAAGAAAATCTCCGGTTTTAAGGCCATTTCCCCGCGATGGCGGTGGTCTGTAAACGACTACTAGGCGTAGAGTGAAATCTCGGATACTTATGGTGCAGTCCATGTACTCAAAATTTGAGAAATCGCCATCTTTTGTTGACGAATGGAGACGAAGTCCTATTGAAGTCTTATGTATGACTGCCACCCCGCCGCCACGGTTGCCATTGCAGCGAGGGACATGTTCAATTTTGTAATTGGTGGGAACTAGTTCACTTAGGCACGATTTGTCTACAGAACTACCGAGCCAGGTTTCTGTAACGGCTACCACATCTAAGTCATTTGAAACAATATAGTCGCAAATAGAAAGAGCCTTGTTTTTGACTGATCTAGGATTTATGCTGCATACTTTTACAAAAGTCTGAATTCTGGCAGGCGTTAGAGGTTCGCGTTTCACAAGTACAAGATTGTCCGTTTCTCTGGAAAAGGGCACTGCTAAAAATTTACCAGTGTTTCTGTGAGGTTTTGAAACAGTAGGTCTGATTATCTGGGGTAACTCTTTCAAGTGATAGAAATTTACACCAGCGGATGGAATTTCCCTTTTGATCTGCTGGTTTCCAGAAACAATTGGAATTGATTGGGGTATTTCCCTTAATTTGTTTAAATGAACACCTTTATTTACATCCCAAAAACGCTTTGTTCTCTTTGATTTCGAGTTGCCCCCTCTCGAACCCCTAAATTTAGCTAAGCCAAATTGCCCGAAGTCTAACAGTCCTAGCTGTTTTAATCTTGATACCAATAGGTTGCTGGGTTTTAAATTGGGCGATAATTGCCCTATAAAAGAAAGATCACACCTTGTATAAGTAATCCGCTTCTCCACTAATCCACTTCTCATCTCCACCTGTATATCCTGATGCCTGGGGCTCACACATTTGGTTTAAAAAGTCCAATATGGCACAAAATTGTTTTTCTAAATTCACTTTTTCCTGTCAAATCACACAACAGAATCACCTAAAAAGTACATCAATCTGTTCACAATCCCTTCATGCACAATTGTGTCACGTTTCAGAAAGTTTTATAAAGTATTTTCCTCTTAAAACTATGCAAAATATCAGAGCAAAATTAATGCAGCCTTCACACTTTGGCGCATGTACCACTAGAGTGTTCACAAGGTTTTTCTACTGTTTGACCTAGTGACCTAGTTTTTAACTCTACTTGACCCAATTTCAAACTCGTCCGAGACTTTATCAAGACATTCATTCTGACCAAGTTTCATGAAGATTGGACTAAAATTGTGACCACTAGAGTGTTCACAAGGTTTTTCTACTGTTTGACCTAGTGACCTAGTTTTTTACCCCACTTGACCCACTTTCGAACTCGTCCGAGACTTTATCAAGACATTCATTCTGACCAAGTTTCATGAAGATTGGACTAAAATTGTGACTACTAGATTGTTCACAAGGTTTTTCTACTGTTTGACCTAGTGACCTAGTTTTTTACCCTACATAACCCACTTTTCAAACTCCTCCGAGATTTTATCAAGACAATCATTCTGACCAAGTTTCATGAAAATTGGGCTAAAAATGTGACCTGTAGAGGGTTCACAAGGTTTTCCTACTATTTGACCTAGTGACCTAGTTTTTAACCCAACTTGACCCACTTTCGAACTCGTCCGAGATTTTATCAAGACATTCATTCTGACCAAGTTTCATGAAGATTAGACTACAATTGTGACCACTAGAGTGTTCACAAGCAAATTGTTGACGACGCACGACGCACGACGCACGACGCACACCGCACGACGGACGACGGACATTCAAGTCTCCCAAAAGCTCACCCTGAGCTTTGCTCAGGTGAGCTAAAAAGTTCATGTTCGCTTAGCTGACACCTGTAACCAATTCTTTCTTTCATAATGAGTTCTGCTCTGGAACTGCTCAGACGTACGAGAAGAGCATTTCGTGTATGTACTCACAGACAAGACGAAGCCAGAATTTCTTGTATGAACTTACAGGCATGACAAGGTGCGACTTTCTGGTATGTACTCACAGAGAAGACGAGACACGCATGTCTCGATTGCACTAACATACAAGACGAAGCAATAATTTATTGTCTGTACTCACATATAGGACACTACTTAACGTTCTCACGGGTATTGAATTGTAGGACGAGGCGAGCATTTTTTGTATGTATGCAAATATAGGACGAGACAAGCAGCTCTCATGCTCAAACGGAATGTTTCTTTTATTTCTCAGATGCACTCATATACGAGTCAAACGTTTGTTTATGTACCTGCAGACAGAACCACGTCCTCATTTCTCGCATGAATGAAAGAACAAGACAATGTAATATTTCCACTACATACCTACAGACAGAACTAGACAGTGACTGACGAACAAGTGGGACGTCTCGTCGCTGAAGCCCATGAATAGTACACCAAGGGAGAGGACAAAACCACCAATGACGGCATACAGGCGTGGACTCTTCCGTCGACTAATGGTTGTCACGATGAATGACAGAAGAAGGGATATACTCATGCCAATACTTCCAAGCCATACTGAAAAAGATAAAATGAAAAGTAAACAGGATTATTCAGACACTATTCAAAGTGGTCAAGACAAAGGCATTTTAATCCAATGTCCCATAGCATGACACATATGTATCTAGTATATACACTCAAATTAGAAGGCCCATAAGGTTTTTGTTTTCGATCAGACTCTGCACTGACTGAATAACAAACTGGACCAGGGGCGTTTGATTAGGCTGATGTTAAGTCTGAGTTTATTAATAAGTATTTGATTGGTCAGATTTTGAGCGAGCTCAAAATCTTACCAATCAGATGCTTGAAAATGAACTGAGACTCAAGAAAAATGGTGTTGACCTCTGACTAGACTGTAAACAAAATGTGTAGACATTGGCAAGACTACGAATACCGGACATGGCGTCTGGTCTTGATCAATTAATATTCATACCAGTACCCGTGTACTAATAATATCAAACATATTTCTAATTTAATTATAGCATTAAAATACCGAATAATAAACTTTAATTTCATTGCAACAGTAGACAACCAGACCTATAACATATAAGCCAACAGAGTAGACCTGATCATATAGCTCATACAGTCTGATCTGGGTCTATTCTGTTTGCAAAGGCGTACAAAGCAGCATTATCAAGTCAATGGTTAATATGGCAACTTAACTCATTTCCCCCTAGACTATTTTTAGACCCAACCTCTTTGAAGTAATCCACCGAAAAGGAGCATTAACTATAGAAAAGGAGGATTTTAGAATTGCGTAGTTTTGAAACCATTGTGATAAATAGAGCATTTGCTCCTGTGGAGCAAATGCTCTATTTGTCGCAATGGTTTCATAATGTGACTTTTACAGAGGCGCCAAAATGCGTCACTGAGAGGGAATGTGTTAATCCTAATTAACGTGCCTCAAGTATAAATGACCTTAACATTTAACTTGCTGGTTAACTAACCTTTAACCTGCTGAGCAAAATTTGTTTGTAGAAAACGTTATCGATTTCAGTTGTCACAGTCGATACATCTTGCATTTCTTTTCAACAGCACGGTCAGAGCATCAAACAGCTTGGATCCTGATGAGACGCCGAGCCACTCGGCGTGGTATCTGGATCCAAACTGTTTGCAAAGGTAATAACTCATCCGCCCGCAGCAAGCTAAAGGTTAAAAACTCACTCCTTAAACTCTGAATATTAATTAACCCTTTCCTTCATATACAAGCCTTTTCACACATTTGCAGAGTAGAGCCAGATCAAGGTCTGCTGCTCTGTTTACTTATGGTATAGTATATATCTGATTCTATTATATATATAGATTCTGTCAATACCAACAAACCTCTGCATATATTCCCTTATAAAATTTCAGCTAATAAATATTCTTGACGTCATTATGTTTTACATAAACCCTTTCGCTGCCAAACTCTGTCGTCTGCAAACTTTGTCGTCTGCTACAAATTTTAATTCTTTTGATTTTCTTAGTAGTGTAACAAACAGTTTGGATCCTGATGAGACGCCGAGTTACTCGGCGTCTCATCTGGATCCAAACTGTTTGTATAGGTAATCACAGATCCGGCATTGGCAGCGAAAGGGTTAATATTAAAAAGGGAAAGCTACATCGAACTTTATCACTGAAGGAAAGGATTTTTATGACAAATAGTGCAGACCCTGATCAAAGGGTTCTCTCATGAGGCCTTTGATCTGGGTCAACGCTGTTGGCTAAGTTTTTATGTACTCGGTACCAGCACTTTAATAGTTAATGTGAATGCTACATTTGTCACATTACACATTATACACACGCGTCTTATTAAAACGATGACGTATTTACCCATACGCCAAAGCAACATGCACCTCACATGATAATTGCGACCTTTTAAGGTATTTCCACGGAGATTCGGTTTATTGTTTGGTCAAAAAGATACCAGGATAGTTTTCCCGATGATTTGCTAGTCGTAAACTATCTTTAATGTACAGAACAAAGTGTCGTCTGCTTCAAAATTGTGTTTTTTCTGCGACAACACACTTTCCGTTTGCTGAATTTCCCAAGAATCAACACTGCTTAATTTCTGTCTGATTCAAATGAGATACTATACTGAAAGAATATTGGATTAAACAAATAGATTTTCGTATTCGATAAGCAGAAGCAAGATTTGAAGCAGCGACGCTGATGTCGTCTGCTACAATAAGAGAGCCTGATTCTAGTTCGCTACAAGGCCACAATCTACGTCATCGCGTCTCTGAGACAAGCTCACTTCAGACAATCGATCGGCCGGCCTGGATCTATTTTTGGCCTGTGCAGCGTGTTAACTCTTTGCGCGCTAAGTCATTGTCGTCTGCAAATAAATTGCCGCATGCTGCAGTTCTGATAGTTATTTTTTCCTTGGTTTCTCCGCAAAATTAAAGTCATGATGTCAAACAGTTTAGATCTCATTGAAATGTTCGGCATCTCATCTGGATCGAAATCGTATAAAAATGATCACGACTTCGACATTGGCAACAAAAGAGTTCACCATGATTCTGTTATATAACACTGTTTCGCAGTTGTTTCGATTCAAATCAGTCACACTATTAGTCGCTCTCCCGTATGAATAATAAGTTGTGTGACATTGTCTGCAATCACAAAGATGTTTAGAAATGATTTTTAAAGATATTCTTTAGATGAAGATTTGAAGCAGACGACAAAATGTTATAGTAGACGATGAAGAGGAGTTAAGGTAGCACAGACATACAACTGAATGCAAATCAGTCTCTCCACGAAATAACCAGTTTGTGGGTATTTTAAGTATTTTTCTTACAATGTAGACCCTATACTGTACCCAATTGCGGCCTCATCTTCCAAATGTGTTAGCTCATATACAGTAGAGTACCCGTCTTAAGCGGCCGATATTAAATGGACACAATCATCTTACAAAGCAGGGGATTGCTTAATGCAGGGCAAAAGTAATACAGAAAGCTCCTATAGGAGTTTTCTGCATAACTTTTGACCAACATTAAGCAACCACCTGCCTTACATATCCTTAATTATACCTATTTTAATAGTCGTTAACCCTTCGCTTGCTATTCACGTCAATATACCTACCTGTAAATAATGAAGACCCAGATGAGACAGCTCCTGCAGGAGCTGTCTCATCAGGGTCTGCACTATTTACAATTTGATTGTGCAACCAGTGCACTCCACAACAGTGATTACACAGCGATATACTTGTACACAGTGAAGATATATGTAATTATACAACAGGGCATGAGTAAAGAAGGAGAAATGTATTTTAAAATTCAGCAAGCGAAGGGTTAAGACTGTAGATATATGTACAATGAAGTCTCGCTAATGCGAACAAATAATTTATTAACAAAGGAGTCTGTTAAACGCAGGTGAGATGTCATAAACTCGAGTCCAAACCTCATATTTAATCACAGATGCGACAGTTAAAGATATTAAATAGGTTTAGCCAAAACGGTTATTGACCAGGGTCTGCACTGATTGCAAAGACAATTTGTCTCATATAACTGTTAAACCATTCCCTCATTAGCTATTTTTAGACCTAGCCTCTTTGAATAAAATTACCGAAAAGGAGCAGTAACTAAAGAAAAGGAACATTTTAGGTTTGTATGGTGTAGAAACTATGGAACAAATGTGTAGTTTTGAAACCATTGTGATAAATAGAGCATTTGATCCTATGGAGCAAATGCTCTATATATCACAATGATTTCAAACAGTGATTCTTTACAGATGTGTCAAAAGCGACCATAATTATGAATTATTAATAATGGAGGTTGTAAAGTAAGGTGGTTTTGCTTAACCCTTAACCTCATAGGCTATTTTTAGACACAACCTCTTTGAATAAATCTACCGAAAAGGAGCATTAACTAGAGGAAAATGAAAATTTTAGAACTGTGAAGTTTGAAACCATTGTGATAAATAGAGCATTTGCTCCTATAGGCTTATAGATTGGCGAATGCCGTCCGTCCGTCCGGCCGTCCGTCCGTCCGGTTGACATTTTTGTTTGAGTGAGTTATAGCCAAAGTATAACACCTACAGTAACCAAACTTGGCATGTGGGTTCATAATGAAGGTCACATTACAAGTCATAGGTTAGTAGGTTATTATGAACCCTTTGTGACCTAGTTTTTACGCTTCAATGACTTAGATAATTTCCAGGTTGACCTTTTTGTTTGTGTTAGTTATAGTCAAAGTATAATACCTACAGTAACCAAACTTGGCCTGTGGATTCAGAATGAGGGTCACATTACATGTCATAGGTTAGCAGGTTACTATGACCCCTTTGTGACCTAGTTTATACGCTTCATTGACTTCGAGAATTTCCAGGTTGACCTTTTTGTTTGTGTTAGTTATAGCCGAAGTATAACACCTACAGTAACCAAACTTGGCATGTGGGTTCAGAATGAGGGTCACATTACATGTCATAGGTTAGCAGGTTACTATGACCCCTTTGTGACCTAGTTTTTACGCTTCATTGACTTCGAGAATTTCCAGGTTGAACTTTTTGTTTGTATTAGTTATAGCCAAAGTATAACACCTACAGTAACCAAACCTGTCATATGGGTTCATAATGAGGGTCACATTACATGTCATAGGTTAGTAGGTTATTATGAATCCTTTGTGACCTAGTTTTACGCTTCAGTGACTTAGAGAATTTCCTGGTTGACCTTTTTGTTTCCGATCGATAACTAATAAACGACTTAGAATCTTCAAACTTGCTGTGGTGGTTGGTCATAACAACTAGATAACCCCTATTGTTTTTGAAGTCACTAGGTCAAAGGTCAAGGTCACAATGACCATAACTGGTGAAATAGTTTCCGATCAATAACTGCTCAAGGGTTTGGTTTGGGATCTTCAAACTTGCTGCGGTGGTTCGTCATGACCACTAGATAACCCCTATTGTTTTTGAGGTCAAAGGTCAAGGTCACCATGACCTTAACTTGCAAAATGGTCAATAACTGCTCAAGGGTTTGACTTAGGATCTTCAAATTTGCTGTGGTGGTTGGTCATGACAACTAGATGACCACTAATGTTTTGAGGTGACTAGTTCAAAGGTCCAGGTCACCATGACCTTAACTGGTGAAATGGTTTCCGATCAATAACTGCTCAAGGGTTTGACTTAGAATCTTCAAATTTGTTGTGGTAGTTGGTCATGACCACTGGATGACTCCTATTGTTTTTGAGGTCACTAGGTCAAAGGTCAAGGTCACCATGACCTTAACTGGTGAAATGGTTTCCAATCAATAACTGCTCAAGGGTTTGGCTTAGGATCTTCAAATTTGCTGTGGTGGTTGGTCATGACAACTAGATGACCCCTAATGTTTTTAGGTCACTTGGTCAAAGGTCAAGGTCACCATGACATTAACTGGTGAAATGGTTTCCAATCAATAACTGCTCAAGGGTTTGGCTTAGGATCTTCAAACTTGCTGTGGTGGTTGGTCATGACCACTAGATGACCCCTAATGTTTTTAGGTCACTTGGTCAAAGGTCAAGGTCACCATGACATTAACTGGTGAAATGGTTTCCAATCAATAAATGCTCAAGGGTTTGGCTTAGGATCTTCAAACTTGCTGTGGTGGTTGGTCATGACAACTAGATGACCCCTATTGTTTTTGAGGTCACTAGGTCAAAGATTAAGTTCACCATGACCTTAACTGATGAAATGGTTTCTGATTAATAACTGCTCAATGGTTTGGTTTGGGGTCTTCAAACTTGCTGTGGTGGTTGGTCGTAACCACTAGATGACCCCTATAGTTGTTGAGGTCACTAAGTCAAAGGTCAAGGTCACCATGACCTTAACTTGTGAAATGTTTTCAGATCAATAAATGATTAGTGGTTTGGTTTAGGATCATCAAAGTTGCTGTGGTGATTAGTCATGACCAGTAGATGACCTCTATAGTTGAGGTCACTAGATCAAAGATGCAGAAATGTGTAATGATTGACTGCTCATCTATATCACTTTAATTGGCAATCCGGCCATACCGACATTGGCGGTTTCTTGTCTTGTATATGTTAATTTAGGTTTTGCAGGACAGTCGTGGAAATGACACTTCTCTTTGTCGCCGTTGTGCTATTCTGGGTATATGACTTCCATGTCCTGGAACTTATTGTATCTAATACAGTGTTACGTTATTCATTCGTTTGTTAGATTGTATGCAATATATCATATTTTAACCCTTTCGCTGCCAAACTCTGTCGTCTGCTAACTTTGTCGTCTGCTACAAATTTTCATTCTTTTGATTTTCTTCATTTTTGTTTCAAAAACATAGTAACAGTAACAAACAGTTTGGATCCTGATGAGACGCCGAGTTACTCGGCGTCTCATCTGGATCCAAACTGTTTGCATATGATCACAGATTCGGCATTGGCAGCGAAAGGGTTAATGCAGCTTATATACAGATGATTGCCAAGTGATATAAAATGTATGTGATTGCATGTGGTTATTTGTATAAATAAACTAAATAATAAGCACATTGGCTCTATAAAGGTGGACTATGACTATCGATGTGACCTATAGAAGCCGTCTGATCTGGGTACACTCTGTTTGAAAAGGAGTTCAAAGGCGTATCGATGGAGTAAACGGTGACTGATGTCTAGGTGGGTAAATCAAAACATTTTCAAGAATAACTCCTTTGTTTATCTACCAAAACCACTCTTGTGACCACTCTTTAGAATCGTCTCGAAGGGTTAGGTGGAGAAAAGACGATTTCACAACAGTAAAAACCGCCTATATCTGAGTTCTAGTAGAGAAGAATTTAAATACTTTTAGACAGGTGGCTGCTTAACGCACAGTGAAAAACATATAGAAAGCTCCTAGAGTAGAAGAGCTTTCTGCATGACTTTCACCCTGTATTAAGATGCAACCTGTCTCAAAGACCGATATTATACTAAATTTAACGTCCGGTTAAGAGGGGTTTTACTTTATTAAATTTATTTGAATACACACTTTTATGTATTGCTCCAGGGGGAACCTGATTAAGCCTTTAATTCACAGAGTTGTCGGAGAATTGAAGACAGTATAAATTTTGCTAACAGTTTGAATTTAGATGATACCTTTCATCAGAATCCAAACTATTTGTGTCAAACAGCTTGGGCCCTGATGTCGGGGATAGCAGGAAAATGGTTAAATAACAGCTTCTAGCAAACACAGCCCCAATACCATTTGAGTTTTTCAGTTGATATACTTATCTTTATAAGCGTTTAGAGAACTACAGATCCCTAAAAACCCTCTAATGTTAACCATTTCCCTCATAGGCTATTTTTAGACCCAACCTCTTTGAATAAATCTACCGGAAAGGAGCATTTAATAGAGAAAAGGAAAATGCTAGAATTGTGTAGTATTGAAACCATTGTGATAAATAGAGCATTTGCTCCTATTGAGCAAATGCTCTATTTATCACAATGGTTTCAAGAAGTGACTATTACAGAGGCGTATTGAGCAAATGCTGTATTTACCACAATGGTTTCAGGAAGTGACTATAAAGGAGGCGTAGAAATGTGTATTTATGGAGAAAAGGGTTAATAGAGAAGAATTTAGGTACTTTTAGACAATCGGATGCTTAATGCAGGGTGACAATCATACTGAAAGTTCCCGTTGGAGCTTTCCTGTATGATTGACGCCCTGCATAACACTGCCACATGCCTTAGCATTTTACTTCATAAATACGCCTTTCTAAGCCGTAGAAGTGGTCTGATCAGGGTCTGTTCTGTTTACCTATGTGTCATTGCCAAATCTTCGGGCGTCCATGTACTAGGCTTACTACAAGAATTAATCTGATTAATATGTATGATGTCATTGCTTTTTACATGAATATTCATGGATTAAATGGTTAAAGACCGGTAGTGACACTGAATGGAACGTCCGGTTTAGGATGTCTCCACTGTAAATGAAAAAAAAACTTTGCAAATCGAAATCATTTTAAGCAGAAGACAATTTCTTTCGTCAAAAAAGATAAACATGCCTGCTGCAGACTGGGATGTTATGTTGTTGCCATAAATAGACGGTCATAATTGGCGCTACATTTATCTTGGTGGGTACAATAAACATCTGTCTCTCCGATCGATGAGTTTTATCTCTCTTCACGCAAGCAGAGAGTGTATGATTGTCTGTGAAAATAGTTTGGATCCAGATAAGACATTGAGTAAATCAATGTCTCGTTGGGATAAAAACTGTTTGCCACTCTGAATATTTGTAGCAGACGATAATATCAGCAGACGAAACGTAGTTTGCGTGCAGACTGACAGGGTAAAATAAAAATATTCTGCTTTTATCTCATACTACCGTTTTTAATGCATTTGTAAACAGAGGAGAACCAGAATGAGAGGGCTTCTGTTTGTTTATGAATTAATATGGATATTTAAATGACAAAACTTCTCTATTTAACTAAACAAGAGGGCCATGATGGCCCTTAATCGCTCACCTGTTTGTAACAGATTAATGATTTCAATGACAGTTTGCATAATTTGAAAAATATTGGTAGAAAACCATTCGATGATGCTACATACTAAATATAAAGAGTCTAGACCTTACAGATTTGGAGGAGAAGATATTTTAAAGATTTTCCTATGAAAAACTGTTAAGCCCCAGGGCGGGGCCATTTTTGATCCGGGGTTCATAATTTGAAAATCTTAGTAGAGGACTATTAGATAATGCAACATACCAAATATCTAAGGTCTATGCCTTACAAGTTCAGAGAAGACTTTTAAAGATTTTTAAGAGAAGAATATTTTTTAAAACTTTCCTATGAAAAACTGATATGCCCCTGGGCGGGGCCATTTTCAACCCAGGGGACATAATTTGAACAATCTTGGTAGAAAACTATTTGATAGCGCTACATACCAAATATTAAAGGTCTCTGCCTTACAGTTTTGAAGAAGAAGATTCTTAAAGCTTTTCATATGAAAAACTAATAAGCCCCAGGGTGGGGCCATTTTTGACCCAGGGGTAATAATTTGAATAATCTTGGTAGAAAACCATTAGATGATGCTACATACCAAATATCAAGGGCCTAGACCTTACAGTTCTGGAGGAGAAGACTTTTAAAGATTTTCCTATGAAAAACTGATAAGCCCTTGGGCGGGGCCATTTTTGGTCAGGGGGTCATAATTTGATTAATCTTGGTAGAGGACTATTAAATAATGCTACATACCAAATATCAAAGGTATATACCTTATAATTTTAGAGAAGAAGATATTTAAAGATTTTCCTATGAAAAACTGTTAAGCCCCAGGGCGGGGCCATTTTTGATCCGGGGTTCATAATTTGAAAATCTTGGTAGAGGACTATTAGATAATGCAACATACCAAATATCTAAGGTCTATGCCTTACAAGTTCAGAGAAGACTTTTAAAGATTTTTAAGAGAAGAAGATTTTTTAAAACTTTCCTATGAAAAACTGATATGCCCCTGGGCGGGGCCATTTTCAACCCAGGGGACATAATTTGAACAATCTTGGTAGAAAACTATTTGATAGCGCTACATACCAAATATTAAAGGTCTCTGCCTTACAGTTTTGGAGAAGAAGATTCTTAAAGCTTTTCATATGAAAAACTAATAAGCCCCAGGGTGGGGCCATTTTTGACCCAGGGGTAATAATTTGAATAATCTTGGTAGAAAACCATTAGATGATGCTACATACCAAATATCAAGGGCCTAGACCTTACAGTTCTGGAGCAGAAGACTTTTAAAGATTTTCCTATGAAAAACTGATAAGCCCTTGGGCGGGGCCATTTTTGGTCCGGGGGTCATAATTTGATTAATCTTGGTAGAGGACTATTAAATAATGCTACATACCAAATATCTAAGGTATATACCTTATAATTTTAGAGAAGAAGATATTTAAAGATTTTCCTATGAAAAACTGTTAAGCCCCAGGGCGGGGCCATTTTTGATCCGGGGTTCATAATTTGAAAATCTTGGTAGAGGACTATTAGATAATGCAACATACCAAATATCTAAGGTCTATGCCTTACAAGTTCAGAGAAGACTTTTAAAGATTTTTAAGAGAAGAAGATTTTTTAAAACTTTCCTATGAAAAACTGATATGCCCCTGGGCGGGGCCATTTTCAACCCAGGGGACATAATTTGAACAATCTTGGTAGAAAACTATTTGATAGCGCTACATACCAAATATTAAAGGTCTCTGCCTTACAGTTTTGGAGAAGAAGATTCTTAAAGCTTTTCATATGAAAAACTAATAAGCCCCAGGGTGGGGCCATTTTTGACCCAGGGGTAATAATTTGAATAATCTTGGTAGAAAACCATTAGATGATGCTACATACCAAATATCAAGGGCCTAGACCTTACAGTTCTGGAGGAGAAGACTTTTAAAGATTTTCCTATGAAAAACTGATAAGCCCTTGGGCGGGGCCATTTTTGGTCAGGGGGTCATAATTTGATTAATCTTGGTAGAGGACTATTAAATAATGCTACATACCAAATATCAAAGGTATATACCTTATACTTTTAGAGAAGAAGATATTTAAAGATTTTCCTATGAAAAACTGATAAGCCCTGGGGCGGGGCCATTTTTGTCCTTGGGGTCATAATTTGAACAATCTTAGTAGAGGACCATTAGATGATGCTACATACCAAATACTAAAGGTCTATTCCTTACATTTTCAGAGAAGAAGATTTTTAAAGATTTTCCTATGAAAAACTGATAAGCCCCAGGGCGGGGCCATTTTTGTCCTTGGGGTCATAATTTGAACAATCTTAGTAGAGGACCATTAGATGATGCTACATACCAAATACTAAAGGTCTATTCCTTACATTTTCAGAGAAGAAGATTTTTAAAGATTTTCCTATGAAAAACTGATAAGCCCTGGGGTGGGGCCATTTTTGTCCTGGGGGTCATAATTTGAACAATCTTAGTAGAGGACCATTAGCTGATGCTACATACCAAATACCAAAGGTCTATGCCTTACAGTTTCAGAGAAGAAGATTTTTAAAGATTTTCCTATGAAAAACTGATAAGCCCTGGGGCGGGGCCATTTTTGGCCCAGGGGTCATAATTTGAACAATCTTAGTAGAGGACCATTAGATCATGCTACATACCAAATATCAAAGGTCTATGCCTTACAGTTTCAGAGAAGAAGATTTTTAAAGATTTTCCTATGAAAAACTGATAAGCCCTGGGGCGGGGCCATTTTTGTCCTGGGGTCATAATTTGAACAATCTTAGTAGAGGACCATTAGCTGATGCTACATACCAAATACCAAAGGTCTATGCCTTACAGTTTCAGAGAAGAAGATTTTTAAAGATTTTCCTATGAAAAACTGATAAGCCCTGGGGCGGGGCCATTTTTGGCCCAGGGGTCATAATTTGAGCAATCTTAGTAGAGGACCATTAGATGATGCTACATACCAAATACTAAAGGTCTATTCCTTACATTTTCAGAGAAGAAGATTTTTAAAGATTTTCCTATGAAAAACTGATAAGCCCTGGGGCGGGGCCATTTTTGTCCTGGGGGTCATAATTTGAACAATCTTAGTAGAGGACCATTAGCTGATGCTACATACCAAATACCAAAGGTCTATGCCTTACAGTTTCAGAGAAGAAGATTTTTAAAGATTTTCCTATGAAAAACTGATAAGCCCTGGGGCGGGGCCATTTTTGGCCCAGGGGTCATAATTTGAACAATCTTAGTAGAGGACCATTAGATCATGCTACATACCAAATATCAAAGGTCTATGCCTTACAGTTTCAGAGAAGAAGATTTTTAAAGATTTTCCTATGAAAAACTGATAAGCCCTGGGGCGGGGCCATTTTTGTCCTGGGGGTCATAATTTGAACAATCTTAGTAGAGGACCATTAGCTGATGCTACATACCAAATACCAAAGGTCTATGCCTTACAGTTTCAGAGAAGAAGATTTTTAAAGATTTTCCTATGAAAAACTGATAAGCCCTGGGGCGGGGCCATTTTTGGCCCAGGGGTCATAATTTGAACAATCTTAGTAGAGGACCATTAGCTGATGCTACATACCAAATACCAAAGGTCTATGCCTTACAGTTTCAGAGAAGAAGATTTTTAAAGATTTTCCTATGAAAAACTGATAAGCCCTGGGGCGGGGCCATTTTTGGCCCAGGGGTCATAATTTGAACAATCTTAGTAGAGGACCATTAGATCATGCTACATACCAAATATCAAAGGTATATGCCTTACAGTTTCAGAGAAGAAGATTTTTAAAGATTTTCCTATGAAAAACTGATAAGCTCTGGGGCGGGGCCATTTTTGTCCTGGTGTCATAATTTGAACAATCTTAGTAGAGGACCATTAGCTGATGCTACATACCAAATACCAAAGGTCTATGCCTTACAGTTTCAGAGAAGAAGATTTTTAAAGATTTTCCTATGAAAAACTGATAAGCCCTGGGGCGGGGCCATTTTTGGGCCGGGGGACATAATTTGAACAATCTTTGTAGAGGACCATTACATCATGCTACATACCAAATATCAAAGCTCTTGGCTTTGTAGTTCCAGAGAAGAAGATGTTTAAGTAAATTGTTGACGCCCGCACATACGCACGACGCACGATGCACGACGCACATACGCACATACGCACGACGCACGACGACGGACGCCGGACATAGGATCATCCCAATAGCTCACCTTGGCACTTTGTGCAAGATGAGCTAAAAATATTCATGATTCCATTATTTCTTCAATATGCATCAGGTGAAGGGTTAAAAAAGAGTTTTTTGCTTGTTTAAAATCACTTTCTGCTGATTGGAAGCGTGTTTTTGTTGAAATTAATTTCTGCATCGCAAATGTCTTCCTTTTAGCAAGCCATCTGTTTCAAGAGTGTCATCTGCATTGACTTGTCTACATTGTCTGCAGGAATCGTCTGTTTTGAAAATGACTTCAGTAAAACCTCTCTAAAACGAGCGTTAAAATTAGTATCAATTCCCGTCTTTAACCCTTCGCTTGCTGAATTTTAAAATACATTTCTCCTTCTTTACCCATGCCCTGTTGTATAATTACATATACCTTCACTGTGTACAAGTATTGCGTTGTGCAATCACTGCTGTGGAGTGCACTAGTTGCACAATCAATTTGTAAATAGTGCAGACCCTGATGAGACAGCTCCTGCAGGAGCTGTCTCATCTGGGTTTTCACTATTTACAGGTAGGTATATTGACGTGAATAGCAAGCGAAGGGTTAAGGCAGGTGGCAGCTTAATGCAGGGTGAAAGTCATGCAGAAAGCTCCAGTGGTTTCTTCGAGACGATTCTAAAGAGTGGTCACAACATAGGGTTTGGTGGAGAAACACTTGTTACACTTGAAAATATTTCAATTTACGCATCTTATCTGGAGCTCTGTCTATCTTGCTACTGGTCATTAGAATCACCTCTCCGATGCGATTCTAATGAGTAGCAGCTAGATAGCGTTTGGCGGAGAAATAGAACAAGAGGACCTGAAAGGCCCTGATTTCGCTCACCAGACAATCAGAGAAGAAGAGTTTCAAAGGTTTCACTATATGTTTCTATCGAAAACTAGCCGGTCCTGGGACAGGGTCAATTTTTATACCAGGGGCATAATTTATATCTTTTGTAGAGTACCTGAACATGATGCTATGTGCCAAATATGAAAGCTGAGAACCCTGTAGATTCAGTGGAGAAGCTTTTCAAAGTTTGCACTATATGTTTCTATTGAAAACTGACTATCCCTGGGTCAGGGTCAATTTTGACCCCTGGGGCATAATTTATATAACTTTTGTAGATGACCTGAACACGATGCTATGTGCCAAATATGAAAGCTGAGAACCTTTCAGTTTCAGAGGAGAAGATTTTCAAAGTGTTCACTATAATTATGTTTCTATTGAAAACCAGCCACCCCTGGGGCGGGGCCAATTTTGACCCCAGAGGAATAATTTATGCAACTGATGTAGAGGACCTGAACATGATGATATGTGCCAAATATGAAAGCTGAGAACCTTCCAGTTTCAGAGGAGAAGATTTTCAAAGTTTGCACTATATGTTTCTATAGAAAACAAGGCACCCCTGGGACGGGGCCAGTTTTGACCCCAGGGGCATAATTTATATAACTTTTGTACAGGACCTAAAGATGATGTACCATAGATGAAAACTCTATCTTGCTACTAGAGATACGATTCTAATGAGCAGCAGCAATATAGGGTTTGGCGGATTAGATTTCCTAAATATATATCTGATCTACACCAGTGTCCATGCTTATAAAACGTTTAGTTGAGCCTGAGTTCGTTCTCAAGGTTTTGATTGGTCTGATTTGAGCCTTTGGCTCAAATCTGACCAATCAAAAGCTTGAGAACTCAAATCTGACCAATCAAAAGCTTGGGAACGAACTGATCTACACCTGATTTGTATTGAAACCAGAGGTCCTGATAAAATGCTTAAATTAAAATATTTTCAGGAGTAACTTCCTTTATTTCTCCACCAAGCCCAGGTTGTCACCATAATAAAATTTATGTTGTGAACATATGTTGTTCGAGGCGTTTCTAAAGAATGTTCACAAAATAGGGTTTGGTGGCGAAATGACGATTCGTGCATTTATCTGTTGCTCTGTGAACGTGTGTCTTCTTTTGAACGCTTCTTGTTGTATACTCGTACATGAGCATTCAAAGAAAGTTGTTGTTTGAAGCAATCGATTACATTAGTATTATCGTCTGCATTCAAAACAGAGTCTTCTGCTTTTAAAGTACATGTAAATGTTACAATGCTACTGAAGTTTTTACTGAAAGAGTGTCTGCTTTGGAATTGTCGTTTGTTCTGACAGTACGTTATGTTGTGTCTGGTAAGTGGAGTCTAATTTAAGAGTTCTAACTGCATTGAAAGCATACAGTAAAACCTCTCTATAACGGACACTAAATTGTGTAAATTAGTTGGTATTTAGGGCAGGTGGTTGCTTAAAGCAAGGTGTAAGTAAAACAGAACGCTCCTATAGGAGCGTTCTGTTTTACTTTCACCTTGCTTTAAGTAGCCACCTGCCTTTAACACAAACTATTTGATATAATTTAGTGGCCGTTATAGAGAGGTTTTACTGTAGTCTGTTTTGAAAGTTTCTTCTATTCTATATGTCGTTTGTAAATAGTGTTTTGTTTTATTTATATCAGCCTAGTGTGAACACTTTATTTGGTCTAAGGTTATAAAAAATGTTGCTTGAGTCTGATAATTCTCAAATATCTGATTGGTCAGATTCTGAGCAAGCTCAGAATATCTGACCAATCAGATGCTTGAGAATTATCTCAGACTCAAGCAAAAAGTTTTATAGCAAATGCTCTATTTATGACAATGGTTTCAAAAGTGAATAGAGGCATAGAAAGGCGTATTTATGGAGGAAAGGGATAACGGATTAGGATTTACAACATACACATTGTTAACTTTTGCGACGGAAAATAGGAGTGTGCATATTTCGAAATCTTATTTAACCACGATGAATGTTTACAGTGCAATGGCTAATCAGCGTTTAACTCTTTCGGTGCCAAATTTCTAATTGTCGTCTGCAAACCAAATTGGTTAAATCATTCGGTAAAATAAGGAAATGAGATAAATAAATGCAAACTTCAAAGGAATAAAGCACAGATATAGAAATAGAGATTTGAGACAAAACGTGAAGTCTGATCTGGGACTGCACTATTTGTCGTGGTGTATTTATGCGACATTATATTGGCGGTGAAAGGGTTAAAGCTATATATACAGTCCATTCAGTATGAACGGCTTGAGTTTACTAGAGGATGTGCAATGACTAACAGTGCAGACCCTGATCAGAGGGCTCCTCTAGGAGCCCTCTGATCTGGGTCTACACTGTTTGCAAATGTCATTTCACGCGTGCCCAACATTCAAATGGTTGATACCCCACACACCTCTGTCAATCTTAATACAGCAACTCCCCTCTAAATAGTAAAACAGTAATTCAGATCTTTATGGACAAGTTCAATGCATGGTGAAAGTCATGCAAAAAACTCCCTATGGACCTTTCTGCACGACTGTCATTCTGTAACAAACTGCTAACTGTCTTAAAGACCCGGCCCTGGTGCTAATCTGAATGTCCGTTTTAGAGAAGTTGTACTATGCATTATTTACCATACAGGTAAAGTGCAATATATCACGTATACAAGGAGCGTTTCTTTCTGTTGCACACTCCCTTAACCCATTCCCTCATATTGACAGCTTTTGACGCCTCTGTAAATGTCATTTGCTGAAACCATTGTGATGAATAGAGAATTTGCTCCATAGGAGCAATGCTCTATTTATCACAATGGTTTCTAAACTGCACAATTCTAAAAATTTCCTTTTCTCTAGTAAATACTCGGTAGATTTATTCAAAGTAGTTGGATCTAAAATAGCCTATGAGGGAATGGGTTAAAGGCAGACATCGGCTATATATCAAAATAACCCATTAAAGTGCATTTCGCCAAACGCACGAGCATGCTAAACCATTACAACTTTAACCTTTCTCTGTCAGTATTCATGTAAGAAATGATGACAATATGAATATTTATTAGCTCAGTTTCTATAATGTAAACATACAAAGGGACATTTTCGCTTTGCCCAAAACTGTAGAATCTGACCTATATCGTGTCAAATGCAAACAGAGCAGACCCTGATCAGACGGCTCCTATAGAAGCCGTATGATCTAGGTCTACTCTGTTTGCAAAAGGCAAAGAAATTCGTATTTATGGAGTAAAGGGTTAAACATGATTATAAAATGTAAGACTTTGAATAAATAATTGACTCTTTAATTGTTGTCTCATATGTCATGACGTCATTATTTCTTAGTTACATGAGATGAAGGGTTCATTTATTAATCTGTTGCAAGCTGATAATAGATTCGTAATGATCTATGCACACAGTTTGGATCTAGATAAGATGTTTGATCAGCTTCCAAACTGTTTGGATCTAGGTAAGATGCTTGATCAGTTTCCAAACTGTTTGACACTCTGATCAAGATTGTTTTACCATTATATCGCTTAAAGCGATCTGAGTCGTATTTATAAACAGTTTGAATCCAGATGAGACACGGATTAACTCGGCGTCTCATCAGGATCCAAGCTGTTTGACACTTTGTCAATTGTTTGTTAAAAGCTTGAGCAAATCCGTAGTAGTCAAAACTGAACTGATCCAAATTTGAAAAGTTTTTTTTCACAGCGGGTTAAGAATTAAGAATTTGTAGCAAACTAAAGGTGTTGACGGATGTACTTGAAGACATCCGGGTATTTGGTCACATTGTACTTTGCGGTTAGATATTTTCGAAATTAACGTGACTACTTTTCTTTCAGGATAGGCCTTTGGAGATTTCAATATACTAAATATTTCCCTCATTAATATTCATGTAAGATAAGTTTATGTTTTAATGATGGCATGTGAACACATGACATTTTAGAATTAAATCTATACTATTCCATAAGCAAACAGAACAGACACTGATCAGGCGCTGGGTGTATTCTGTTGACAAGCGTGCTAACAGTCGTCTATATATGAGGGAAATGGTTAGCAGTACATAAAGATCAGGGTCCATGCTTATAAAACTTTTAGTTGAGTCTGAGTTCGTTCTCAAGTTTTTGATTGGTCAGATTTGAGCCTTTGGCTCAAATCTGACCAATCAAAAGATTGAGAACTCAAATCTGACCAATCAAAAGCTTGAGAACGAACTCAGACTCAACTAAAAAGTTTTTTAAGCATGGACCCAGGGTACCGGTTGTGGAAACATCATCACGCTAATGACCACCTTGGTCGCATTTGTAAACAGTTTGGATCCAGATGAGATACCGAGTAACTCGGCCAGTGTGTTTGACAAATGCTTTCAATGGTTTATCAAAAGTTTGACCCAATGGGAAGGTTTCAACAGCCGTTCCTTTGAGCAGATATATTCAGGCCTTTACTTCATGAGTATTCTATGTAAGGAATTATGACGTCATGAATATTAATTAGTTTAACTTTTAAAATGACATATTGACGCATAGTAGAAACTATTGAATCAGATCTATATTATTCCACAAGTAGAATTCACGGGTGGTTTCGCGTTAGTATGTAACCCTTACCCTCATATAATCACATTTTCATGCATTTGTAAACAGAGTAGACTCAGATCAGACGGCTCGTATTGACTTGACAAATATGTGATTCTACAGTTTTGACAAAGCAATTAGATTAGACGTCGAGTTACTAGGCGTTCTACCTAGACGTCGAGTTCATGTAAGAAATGATGACATCATGAATATTGATGAGATCAATTCTTAAAATGGCAAATTAACACGTGACATGTTTGCTAAAGTGGAAACAATACAATCAGACCTATATTCTATAAGCAAACAGAGCAGATCCAGATCAGACAGCTCCTATAGGAGCTGTCTGATCTGGATCAACTATGTTTGCAAAGGCGTAAAAAGCATATTTATGGATTAAAGGGTAAAGTACATATAGTTTTTTCCTATTGTATTGTATCTCCTTTGAATTATTCATTGTATTATCTCCCTTGGTAGATGAACTCCGATGTGTACAAATGGTAATTTGTTCTTCCATTTCATAGATTCTGCTTTTACTGGGGTGTGCGATTGATGCGTGTCTGTAGCCGCGACGGCCCGTGAGGTTGCCCCTTACTCCATGAATACACCTTTAAAACCTTTGCAGACAGTGTGCATCTAGATCAGGCGGCTTCTGTAGGAACTGTCTAATCAGGGCCTGCTGTTTGTTTATGGAATAACATAGATGTAGATCTGATTCTACATTTACTGTTATGGTCATAACATCCTTGTTTATATAATACAGTAAAACCTCTCTATAACCGCCACTAAATAACATCTAGTGTTTTGTGTTGAAGGCAGGTGGCTGCTTAAAGCAAGGTGAAAGTAAAACAGAACGCTCCTATAGGATCGTTCTGTTTTCCTTTCACCTTGATTTAAGCGGCCACCTGCCCTCAATACATGTACCAACGAATTAGCACCATTTACTGGCCGTTATAGAGAGGTTTTACTGCATTTTCTTACATGTGACATGAATATCCATGGAATAAATGGTTATAGTGATCACATTCCGCTCCCAAACCAATCTAAACATTCTCAGATTCTGAGAAGAAAATTATCAATGTCGGATTTTTATGACATGAAATCACATTCTTCTCAGGTAGGTTTGTTTGTTAGAAGAATGTGATCACATATGTCTTAGACAAGAGTAGAAAAATTAAGTCCAACAGAGGTGTATGGTGAGTATGTACGGTTAAACTTCGATATCTCCAACCTCAAAGGGCCATACAGAATACCCCGAGATAACAAAGTTCGAGTTATCCGATTTCTTATATTCACAGCTTAATGCATGTTTAATGGAGCTTTCAGCATTTATTTAGACCTGCATTAAGCTCACACATGTTTCTTCATATGCGTAGTGATACATTTAAGAGCAATTCTCTATTGCAAAGCTTGGAAGGGCAGAACTTATAGTTCGAGTTATCTCGTGTTCGAGTTATCCGAGTTCTAAATATCGGGGTTACCCTGTATATCAACTCTTGATTGGACTCTTATTTTTAGAAGTACTCAAGTTCAAATAGTGCCGTCGAAATAGCCCAGTGATGCAAACAATGTACAAGTAACCCTTTCCTAATAGAACACCCTTTTAATGTTAGGGTCAGATCAGACGGCCCCTGAAGGAACCATCTGATCAGGGTCTGCTATTTTTGCTTATGTGATTATATAGGCTGGTTCTACAGTTTCTACCATGGGCAAAACATCCTGTTTTGATACACCATTCTAAAAATAGCTAATATATATCAAGACGTTATAACGTATTACATCAATATTCGTTAGGAACAGCGTTAAAGGGAGTAACTTGAAAATAAAATTAATCTGACTATTCTAGCCAGGCTAATAGACAGATATATAGACAGAAGGACATATAGCCAAAGAGAAAAAACAACACAAACAGACAGAGACAGTCAAAAACATAAGACAAACACCAGAAACAAGGGACACGGGCATAGAGACGAACATACACACATGCATACAGGAGACAGGAATGATAGACAGAGAGACTTACAGATATATAGGTAGGAAGCCACGACAAGACAACACATATTGCAGAGCAACAGATAAATATACGTACTCAGATACTAAAATTGTCATTTCTCCACCAAACCCAATTATGTGACCACTCTCTTCGAGACGATTCTAAAGAGTGGTCACAGCACAGGGTCTGAATGATTCTAAAGAGTGATCAAGAGATGGTGGAGAAATAGAGGATTTATTCTTGAAAATGTTTCAATTCACGTATCTTATCTGGACCTCTGAGTTATTTTTTGCATCCTTACCTGCGGTTACTTCGTCCCCATCCAGTTCTTTCCATTGCCCACCCGGAATCTTCCCGAACTCGACCAGTATGGTACCGAAAGCAAAATGGAAGCCAAGGCTCATGGCATATACGATCATGGCAGAGGTAACAACCACCCAGCCCCAGCCCCCGTCAGGGTAGTGATCCCCGAAGTCGATACGTGTCACGGGCCTCGCCTCTTGTAGTATCGGAATGTCTTTACGGGATTGCATTTTCATTCTCATTGAGCCAGCTTCTGACCCTTAATTGTCCCCCTTATTTACAGGGACCTCTTCTTCGTGAAGATTTGAAAGGCGAATGAAAACTTAATCTCCAAACAACTCAAATAAAACACAATGTCTGATACCTAACACATGTGTTCTGCATACTGCTGCCAAATCTCTTTTTCCCTGGTCATAGTTATTAAAGCACAAACATGCACGATATCCTATTCTACATGATTCATGAAATCAGCTGTAGCTGATATTGAAAACAAGTTGCGTAACCCTCAAACCACTAAAGCAAACATTGAACATTCCTGTGTAACATAGAATTACTCTCAGTGCCAAAGAATAACACGCTTCTTACACGATTTTACTACGCTTGCTAAAACGGAAAAATGTCTAACAGTAGCGATTTTACCACCAGTGTTGTAACACTGTGTATTTATATCGTGGTAAAACCTTACTCCAAAAGTATTGATCTTCACCAAGATGTCAAACTTCGGGTGAAGAACTACACCGCTTGTAACGATCTACAGTTAATACCTGTCTACAGCGACCAGCCTAAATTAATCTTATTCTGAGTTATCTTACCGAAGGAAGAACGTTATACAGAAAGCTCCATTAGGAGCTTTCCGCATTACTTTCATCCTGCATTACGTAACCACCAGCTGCTATAGATCCCTATTTATTCATTATATGGTCGCCATAGGCAGGTTCTGTTGTACCGGTAAACTCTAGCGCCTATCAATACTCATAATTACCAGGAGTTTTTTCCCGCATGACATAAAATCCCTCTTTCGGCTGTCATGTTATAAACACGACCATACAGACACTAATTAGCTAGTAGATTCGCTGATTAATTCGTATTTGTGTGTACTACTATAGCCATGTTGTATGTCTTTGGTAGCTAAGCGACCATTTCGTTGCCAGCCATCGCGACGTCGTATGCCAGACAGCTGTGATGTTCATGTCAGTGAAATACAATCTTAGACAAATCATCGAACATTACAAAACGCAGTTTGTATGCACATCTTTAATGCTGCGACCACACTTCTTACACCAACATCTTCCGCACCATTTTCCGATGAATACACTATATTGTTTTCAATAACTCCGCTTTTCACATCACTGTTATGCTGCTAATTAAGTTTGACACATACGAATTTAACATTTATTTCTCTTCACTAAGTATCTGTTACCATGGATACGTGACGTTTATAAAGCACAAAGGAACACCAGTATATGCAGCGATACTATGGCTCCGGCTCTCCTCTCTTCTCAGTGGCACCGCTTAATGTCATCTGTTTAGTTTACAGTGCAGTTCATCGTGTCTGTTCTGTCGGTGGTTGTTATTGCAGTTATGTCCACCCATTACCTTAAACAAACGCATATTCACGCCTTCGAAAAATGAATAGATCCAGATTACATGGCTCCTATAGGGGTCGTCTGATCAAGGTCTGCTCTGTTTGTTTATGAAATGATAAAGATCTGAGTCTGCAGTTTTTATTGTCAAATATTTCTTTGTTGATCCATTCTCTCATATTGACGACTTTTGACGACTCTGTAAAAGTCACTTTGTGAAACCATTGTGACAAATTGCGCATTTGCTCCTATAGGAGCAAATGCTCTATTTATCACAATGGTTTCAAACTACAAATTCTAAAATGTTCCTTTTCTCTACTGTAGTTAATGCTCCTTTTCCGTAGAGTTATTCAAAGAGGTTGGATCTAAAAGTAGCCTATGAGGTAATGAGTTAATAGTGTTGTTATCGGCTGATTAATATTGATACAATCGTAATTTCTTATATGAATAGCGAAAGGGTCAACCCCTTCCTTCATATAAACACCTTCTCACGCAATTTCAAACAAAGTAACCCCATAATCAGACGGATCCGTCTGATCTTGGTATGTTCTGTTTGCGAATGGTATGTTATCCAAAACACATCCTGTGCACGAATGCCATTATAAAAATCAGCTAATATATATTCATGATGTCACTATTTCTTACATGAATATTCAACAGGGAACTCCCACAGAAATCGCTTACATTTAGACGGAAAATGTATATTTACCTGATGAATACTCATGTATAAGACGATGGCACTATAAATATCAATTATCTGAATTGTTACAGATCTAGTGGCATATGAACACAAGAGCCCTGGCAGAAACAGTAGAATCATGCTTAAACAGCAGATTCTCGCTAATGCAACCACATAATGTTTTAAAATAGTAGTCTGTAAAGGCAGGCGGTTGCTTAATTCAAGGAAAAGTTAATGCTTTTGTCCTGCATTAAGCTACCAACTGTTTTAAAATCCGACTTAGATGAATTAGACTTCTTTTGAGTGGCCGTATTAGCGAGACTTTATTGTATCATTTGATAAGCATGACATGACTACGTCATTTATCAAAGAAACAAAGTTTCATAAATTCTAAATAACATATATGAGATGTATTTGTAATCGCAAACTCCAAAGTACGTGTTTGAGCAATAAGGCTGACTGACTGCAACCTGTAATCGCTAAAACAAAAGTACATTTTTCAACTCCAATTTCGGTTGACTGCAACGTACTTTAGTGTTGTAATCGCTAACATCAACATACTTTATTCGAAATTAAAGTTGGCTGTTGTAATCGCTTACATCAAACTGCATTTTTCAACACCAAAGTTGCTTGATTGCAACATACTTTTATGTTCTAATTGTTAATACCAAAGTACGTTATTTATCACTAAAATTGGTCGGCTACAACAAACGTTTGTTTTGTAATCTCTAACACCAAAGTGCGTTATTCGACACCATCTTTGGTTGACTGTAACATACGTTTGTGTTGACTAACTGCAACCACATTTGGTTTTTAATCGCTAAAACCAAAGACTGTTATTCAACATTGTAGTTGGTTGACTGTGACCTACTTTTGTGTTGAAATCACTAACACTAAAGTGTAATATTCAATACTAAAGTCGGTTGACTGCACCAATACATTCGTACGTTATTCGACACCAAATTTGGGTTGACTGCAATGTACATTTGTGTTGAAATTGCTAACACAAAAGTATGTTTTTCGACACCAAAGGATCTGCTCTGTTTGTATATGGAATAATATAGACGTTATTACACAGTTTAGCTATTGTAAAGCAATCATGTGTTAGTATGTCGACAAAATTCAGCTAATAAATTCTGTATGTGCTCCCCTCTCCCTGGGCATCCAATTTGCCCACAGTTTGCAGAAACGGACTTTAATAAGCACAACCAAACATCATCAGGTAAAGGGTTAAGCAGAAGTACATTATATGAATATTCATATAAGAAATAATCACTGTATCAATATCAATACAGTGAAAATGTTTTAGTGGTATCACGAAAGAGGGAATGTTTAACCCTTCGCTTGCTGAATTTTAAAATACATTTCTCCTTCTTTACCCATGCCCTGTTGTATAATTACATATATCTTCACTGTGTACAAGTATTTCGCTGTGCAATCACTGCTGTGGAGTGCACTGGTTGCCCAATCAACTTGTAAATAGTGCAGACCCTGATGAGACAGCTCCAGCAGGAGCTGTCTCATCTGGGTCTTCACTATTTACAGGTAGGAATATTGACGTGAATAGCAAGCGAAAGGTTAAGAAGGATAAGACTGCAGAATCAGAACTATATTCTCTGTTTGCAAACGCTTTGCAAAGTGTCTAAATCGGTAAAATGTTAATTAAGAAATAATAAATTCATACCAGTGTTTTATCGTGCAAGTAGTATAGGCCGAGTCATTATATGCCCTAAGACATTTCGGAGCATAAGACATTTTGGAGCAATTGGATAGTAAGATCTTACGATTGTCAAAGTACCTCTCGATTGTCAAATTTCGGCGGGCTACAGGTACGCGTATACGGAGACAACCGAGGGTTTTAATTGGCTAACGGAATATTCCGATTGTCTACGGCGTTGTATTTCTAAATTGGTCTGTCTTTAATGTTTTTCCGAATTTAAACTGTAACTATTTTTTTTTTACAATCTGCGGATGAAACCTTAAACCGTGCCAGGCATACATACAGACAGTCTATATGTGAAAGCACTTCACTGTATTTAATACCAATACACGAAACAACTGTCCAATAACTGCACTATTCAGTTTACTTATAGTCGAGGGTTATAGGAAAGGTGCTACACAGTTGACTAATGACAGTTGCCCCTGGCCCTAAGACATTTTGGAGCATAAGACTTTTTGGAGCAGACATATATGATTGAGAAGGATTATGTGTCCTAAGACATTTCGGAGCATAAGACATTTTGGAGCAGTCAGGACTTGCAAACAATACTGTATACTGGAGCACGACCAGTAATTGTCGGCTACCAGTAGTCGCCATGACCGAATGTTCTCTGAATTTCATATATTAATTTCCTAATCAACTAGTGAACATTGTTAAGCATGCCACGTTTTACAAAATGGGTTAAAATAGTCCCCAGCCACATAAATTAGCTACCACATTTTTTAGTTGTGGTGTGTATCTCTCGACTGTCACTCGATTGTCATCGCTAAGCGTCTACAGGTAAATCGAGACAACCTAGGGTACATTAAAGCTAAAAGGTCCTATCTAAGAGTTCTGATTTAAACCTGTGCAGCGACAATCGTACTAATTATTTTCGCCGAAAATTGGGAGGTTTTTGTTTTTGCACCAACCTACATGCAAATGTATACATGAAGTTAAGCATACTCCAGCGCGATTCAACATCCAGCAATCGACTTCTCAGAACAAATACTTAGGATAATAATTCATGTACATTTAAAAGTTAAACTTTCAACAGAATATTTATGCATTTCGTAACTTATTACTTTGACAATATATTTAATATAAAACAAAATAGATGAACAAATCCAACAAACTCTGGTTAACTTCGCCAGAGGAGGCTGATACTGAAGGGTTTTAACTCGCTATATTCACTCTACAACTTTCGAATTTTGTCCGTTCGTGCTATGAAATATCTCCTCCCATTGCTTATTATTTTCGATTAGTTTACCCTACCGCCACATCACAACTGCGTGTGAAAAAAGTACATGTACATAGACTATCAGTATCTTATCTAGAGAGCCGGGAGAGGCACGTAGAAAACTAAGAATTTTTTGCTTCAAATCGCGACAGCGTTTCTGGTGAAAATGTACAGATATTTTATGTATGCAAACATTATTAAAACTACATTTCCTAGACATATACCATGTATCATGTCCAGTTTGTAAATAGTTTGTGTTATAAGAGAATACACCAAGTGAGTTATGGCATATCAGTTATATACCCCGAGGCGTAATACAAAGCAGTTTTGTTGACAAGCTGACATCCACTTGTGTATCAATTCTCAAGTGTACTCTTAGCAATGTACAGTGTTACACATGCAATTCTACGTTTCGATCCTTAAAACAGTTTAGATATATATTTCTAAAAATGAAACATATTAGATGCAGTAAATGCTGTGATTTGGTTAGAGCATCGGACGGCCACATAAATTGGCTGCCACATTTTTTAGTTGTGGTGTGTATCTCTCGACTGTCACCCGATTGTCACCGCTAAGCGTCTACAGGTAAATAGAGACAACCTAGGGTACATTAAAGCTAAAAGGTCCTATCTAAGAGTTCTGATTTAAACCTGCGCAGCGAAAAGCGTACTAATTATTTTCGCCGAAAATTGGGAGGTTTTTTGTTTTTGCACCAACCTACATGCAAATGTATACATGAAGTTAAACATACTCCAGCGCGATTCAACATCCAGCAATCGACTTCTCAGAACAAATACGTAGTCAATAGTTCATGTACATTTAAAAGTTAGACTTTCAACAGAATATTTATGCATTTCGTAGCTTATTACTTTGACAATACATGTTACTATAGTATAAAACAAAAAAAGATGAACAAATCCAACAAACTCTGGTTAACTTCGCCAGAAGAGGCTAATACTGAAGGGTTTTAACTCGCTATATTTACTCTACAACTTTCGAATTTTGTCCGTTCGTGCCATGAAATATCTCCTCCTTTTGCTTATTATTTTCGATTAGTTTACCCTACCGCCACAACACAACTGCGTGCGGAAAAAAGAAAATAGTACATGTACATAGACTATCAGTATCTTATCTAGAGAGCCGGGAGAGGCATGTAGAAAACTTAACTAAGAATTTATTACTTCAAATCGCGACATCGTTTCTGGTGAAAATGTACAGATATTTTATGTATGCAAACATTATTAAAACTACATTTCCTAGACATATACTGTGTACCATGTCCAGTTTGTAATTAATTAAAAGAGAATACACCAAGTGAGTTATGGCATCCTAGCCACATAAATTAGCTACCACATTTTTTTTAGTTGTGGTGTGTATCTCTCGACTGTCATCCGATTGTCACCGCTAAGTGCCTACAGGTAAATAGAGACAACCGATGGTTCATTAGAGCTAAAAAGTTCTATCTAAGAGTTCTGATTTAAACCTGCGCAGTGACAATCGTACTAATTATTTTCGCCGAAAATTGGGAGGTTTTTGGTTTTTGCAACAACCTACATGCAAATGTATATGCAGTTAAGCATACTCCAGCGCGATTCAACATCCAGCAATTGATTCTCAGAACAAATACGTAGTCAATAGTTCATGTACATTTAAAAGTTAGACTTTCAACAGAATATTTATGCATTTCGTAGCTTATTACTTTGACAATACATGTGGTATAAAACAAAATCCATTAAAAAATCCTACAAACTCTGGTTAACTTCGCCAGAGGAGGCTAATACTGAAGGGTTTTAACTCGCTATATTCACTCTATAACTTTCAAATTTTGTCCGCTGGTGCTATGAAATATCTCCTCCCATTGCTTATTATTTTCGATTTTTTACCCTACCGTCACAACACAACTGCGTGTGGAAAAAAAAAGTACATGTACATAGACTATCAGTATCTTATCTAGAGAGCTGGGAGAGGCATGTAGAAAACTTAACTAAGAATTTATTACTTCAAATCGCGACAGCGTTTCTGGTGAAAATGTACAGATATTTGTATTAGACCTGATACTTCATCTAAAGATGTTTTGTTGGAAATGTGTGAAATAAAGGAACGATTCTCATTGACATCATGGATTATAGAAAATATCTTAAAAGTTTGTATTTCGATGCGAATGGTCCAGCTTCATTTACCTCTCCCGAAAAAACTGTATAAAATTGTTAAGAAACAAGGACAATATAGAATATCTCGGAAAAAGATTAAACAGTGGTTACAAGAACAAGACGTGCACACCCTCCATAGAGACATAAAGAGAAAATTCACCAGGAGGAGGATAATAACATCGGGTGTTGATAAACTTGCCTATACAAAGAAAATCTTCAGTCAAACAATATTGAAATTTTATGGCTTGAAATATTTCCAAAAAATAGTAAATCTTTTTTAATCGGATTTATATACAGAAACCCCTATTCAAAGGTGTCCTGGAATGATGATTTCGATCTACACATTGAAAATGTCCTCGATGAACAAAAGGAAGTCGTTTTGCTAGGAGACTAACAATTTTTTATTAAATGGTCATATTAAAAATCAATGGACTGAATACATAGCCTCGTTGGGATTTGTTCAACATGAAATAAACCATATAGGGTAGTTGAGGGAAAAAGTAGCACCCTCATTGATCACATATACTCAAATTGTCCCAATAATATCACATTTATTGATGTACCATGCATAGGCTTAAGTGACCATTTTCCAGTTTTTCTAACTAGAAAAAGCAGACACAATGAAAGCAAACACTCTCATTATACCATTTCTTATAGATCATTTAAAAAGTTGATGAAGACAATTTTACAAAAGATTTAGAGCAAGTGCCATGGGATGTCATTAAAGTATTTGATGATGTTGATGATTCTATCGACTCTTGGTATTCTTTATTTAATGGAGTTATTGATAAGCACCTTCCAATAAAAGAACACCGGGTTAAACGCTATACTCAGCCAAAATGGTTAACATCTGAAATTATAGATGCAATAAAATTTCGCGACAAGCTTAAATCTCAAGGAAAAGAAGATGAATACAAAACAGCAAGAAATAATGTATGCAAGTTAATTCGATTAGCCAAACAAAATAATTATGAAACAATCCTTTAACAATCCGGTAATAATCCGCAAAATGTATGGAAAGTTTTCAAAGAATTTGGAGCAGGGAAGGGGGGGGGGGGTAATACTAATAAAAGCATTATCTTTTTCAATAAGACATGAGGAAGAACAAGTTTATGGCAACAAGGAAATTTCTAACATATTTAATAATTTTTTCATATCTATTGCTAGCAATCTCAAAGAGCCACAGGACCATACCTCTCATGAAAAACTTTTTGATTTCTGTAGAGAGTAATTTGCTACAACTGAAAACAATTGGTTTGAAATTCCTTTAGTATGCCGTTACAAAGTATTGAAATATTTATCCACCCTTGATGTATCTAAGGCAACCGGAAATGACAGTATAGGACCAAAATTATTGCGTATAGCAGCTCCATATATAGCTGAAAGTTTAACCCACCTTTGTAATGTAAGCATACAAACTGGCACTTTCCCTAGCAAGTGGAAAGAAGCAAAAGTCAAACCTTTGAACAAAAATGGCTCGCACGAAGACGTTAATAATTACAGACCTATTTCCATTCTCCCAATTGTATCCAAACTTATTGAAAAACATGTCCATGACTCTTTAATGAAATTTCTTGAAATCCATAATCTAGTTTGTATGAACCAATCTGGATTCAGGCCGAACCATTCCTGCGAGTCAGCGCTTATCAATATAGTTGAGAAATGGCTGAAGGCATTAAATGATGGGGAACTAGTAGGGGTTATCTTGGTAGATTTTAGAAAAGCATTTGATCTCGTCGATCATAACATTCTTCTTAGTAAACTCTATCAACTCTGTAACTGAACAATAAATTGGTTCAAATCTTACCTAACTGATCGGAAGCAGATGGTGCAAGTTGCAAATGAAGTATCATATTTTCAATCTGTTACTTGTGGAGTGCCTCAAGGCTATATTATTGGACCTTTACTGTTTTTACTGTTCATTAATGATTTGCCACTGAGCACTGACAATGTATTTACTGATATGTATGCCGATGACACCACTCTGTATGATATCAATAAGTCTCAGCAGGTCGTTGAAAGGAATTTATCAGAAGCTCAGAATAGGTTATCAATATGGTGCCGACAAAATGGAACGGTGATAAATTTCGACAAAACAAAATCAATGTTGATTACTACAAGGCAAAAGCCAGACCAACTTGAAGTTAAATCACTTAATATAAAGATGAATAATGATAAAAACTTAAAAATGGTTTCGTGTGATAAAATCCTCGGAGTTAAAGTAGATGAAAACTTGACATGGGCAGAACACATTAAGTCTGTTACCTTAAAAATGTCAAGAAACATTTGGCTATTATCACAAATAAGTAAATATATATCTATTGATCACATAATTGTCTTTTATAAGAGCTACATTCAACCCCACATTGATTATTGCAACATTGTGTGGTCTAGCTGTTCTCAAACCTGTCTTGCAAAGATCGAAAGACTAAAAAAAAGAGCATGTAAGGTTATTGTTGATTATGAATATGATGATATAAAGCAGTCCATGAATGATCTTCATATTTTGACTATTTATGAAAGGATTTTCTTACGCAAAGCTAAATTTATGTACAAAGTTTCAAAGAATACTTGTCCTCCGTACATTAAAGAACTCTTTCAAAGGAGAAATAAAGAGGATGAAACAGTTCCATCTTTAAGATCTACAACCTTAAATAATTATTTACCTCCTCAGCCGAAAACCGAAATGTACAGAAAAAAGTCTTGCTTTTGCTGGACCGACTATTTGGAACTGTCTTCCACAACATATTAGAATCCCTTCATCCCTGGAAGTTTTTCATAAAAGGTGCATTCATTGGATGAAGAATGATAGCAATAACTAATTTTGTCATAGCACAGTTTTTCTTCCTTTTGTAAAAACTAGCTACTTTGATTAACTCATGGTATATTGTTTGTTTGTGAATATATGCATTTGCTTATTTGATTGTTTAGCATTTATATCCGTATTTTGTCCATATCGAATGTTACATGCAGGACTGCACTAAGCTCATATGAAAATCATATTCACAGAGTGAAATCTTGCACGCATCCCTCAACTTGTATGCCTGGATTAAGACGTTGGTCAAACTATTCCATTCGAGTCTGTTGACAATATTTTAATCTAGCGGTGTGGTTCCCCCACGCAAATCTCTTTTCAAACACTTATTTGAGCAAACTGCCATCAACACATTAGGACTTCTTCATCCCCGGAAGTATTTCATAAAGTCGTGTTTAGCATTTATATCTGTATTTTGTTCATATCGAATGTTACATGCAGGACTGTTCTAAGTGCATATGAAAATCTATTCACCGAGTACAGTCTTGCACGCATCCCTCGACTTATTTGCCATACAAATCTCTTTTCGAATATGTAAATCTCTTTTCGAACACTTGTCTCAGCAAACTGCCACCTCTCATTCAGATTAATACTGGCATATTTTTGTTATTGGCAAGCGAATTTGCGTGCTTGCAAGAATGTGCGTGTGTATGGATAGCATGTGGGTTTTGTTTGTTTGTAATCTAAACATGTTTACAAATGTTAACAATTTTACTGTGAATTAATTTATCTATACCGAACTGTTATTCATAACAATATTCTGATATATAAAGTCGCATGCTTCTGATGAAGCAGCTCTCTAATCGCATGTGTTAACATGGTCTTTGTTTTACTGCAGGTATAGTTAGGTTAATTCTACAGTAGATGCAATGTGCATTTTCTGTAAATATCTGTACATTATAATATGTTTGAGAGTCACAAGGGAGATTAGTTGCTTGCCTGTATTAATTGTGTTACCCTCTTGAAATAATGTCTTTATTCTTCTTCTTATTATTATTATTGTCTCCGTATACGCGTACCTGTAGCCCGCCGAAATTTGACAATCGAGAGGTACTTTGACAATCGTAAGGTCTTACTATCCAATTGCTCCAAAATGTCTTATGCTCCGAAATGTCTTAGGGCATATAATGACTCGGCCTATACTACTCGTGCAATCGAACACTGGTAGGAGTTGAGATGCGTAGTAATTAAATTACGAGGCCGATAGGCCGAGTGATTTAATTATAAGCATCTCAACGACCACCCGTGTTCGATTGCACGATAAAACACTGGTATACATTTATTATTTCGATTCTAACACTTCAATTTAACTATAATTTGCACCGCCACAACGGCACTACGTTTCTTGTCGTACGAATTTTCGAAGCCATATTACGTCACGTTACGCCGTTACAGCTCGTGCGGTGTTTTATTGAGAATTCAAACATAGATACGTCCCTTCTTTGTTTATGTAGATGTGTGCGCGAGGTGTGTTAGAATCCTTTACTAAACAGATATACATTTTAACGTAGTTGTAGACCTAAATCAGACGGCTCCTACATTAGTCGTGTCCAATTTCCTTGCTTATGGAAATATAATTACAATTTTACAGTTATTTCCAGAGCCAACCCTTTTATTGTTCATATGCCATTATACATATGATTGTAATAAGCTAATTAATATTTATTCACACAGTAATTCTTATATGAATATCCATGGAGTAAAAGGTTAAACACATCGTATTTGTGAGCATTAAATGTTCGTCCCGATCGTGAACTCCCGCTTAACAATGACCGCTACGATGGTCATCGGCTCGCTATCCAAGTTGACCACGTAAAACAAACCAAGCTGATATGTGAGGGCATCAAAAACATAAAACATGGCATTGGCGGACTAATTTTTCGATGCTAAATTAATCCTTATGCCGCTGTGAAAAAAACGGTGTCAAACGACTTAGACCCCACCGAGACGCGGAGTTGATCCAAGAGGTTTGCAATGCGACTAAAGCTGGCTGGATAAGGATAAGATGTTTTTAGGCAAAAGAACTTCAACCAAATTAGTGTGATCTAAACAACATTTCATAATTGTGATCTGTTCTCTTCCTGTAGTTCCGCTCATTATATCCTATGCACTCGTTCGATTATCAAGGATACAATTGAAAATGTATTAAAGTCAGGCAGGACAATCAAACACAAGACGCAACATATACGTTTAATAAACTATCGCACATATTAGAAATGTCCTGTACAACTTCCGTTGCGAGAACTTGCACGTAAGCAGTGCTATAATATGTCGACAATCTTTGAACGCTAGCGGCGAAACTGTGATTGCCTTTGCAAACAGTTTGGATCCAGATGAGACGCCGCATAATGCGGCGTCTCATCAGGATCCAAACTGTTTGTCATCTTGACAATATTTTTGCAAAAAAATGAGAGAAAGTTTATTTTAAGAATTGAAGCAGACGACAATTGTTACAGACGGAAAACTACATAGCGTGCAAATATTTAAATGAAAACAGAATAGAAGTCAGTCAAAGAATCTGAAAATGACAGTGAACAGCGACACCAGAAGCACAACTGAAATGCTCGCTCACAGACGACACCTTTTTCTGAGATTGAATAAGTAGTTTTTATTGAACAAATATTTAAAATGATTGAATGAATACTTTTTTATTGAACAAATAATGCAACACTACTCACGCCCCTAGCACTGACTTAAGAGATATTCAATTTTTATACTAAAGACGCTGAAACTAGTGATCTCGAAGGACCAAAAATATAACCACACTGAGATGAAGTACGGGGACACCACACCTACGCTTAACACCTGCTGTTGCAAAGTACATATATTCTGTGGGGGATCCTTCGAAAGCAAATGTAGCGATGCGAAAAGAGAAAGGTGCAGACTCAGTTTTATTTAGTCTGTTTAAGAATAGTAATTAAAAGTGCAACACTACGCACGCCCCTAGCACCTTCTTAAGTGGTGTGCAATTTTCATACTTAAGACATTGAAACTAGTGGAAAATATAACAACACTGGGCCTTTTCTGATGTTATATATTTTCATACTCTTGTGTAAATTATGGCGTCACATCTAGCCTTTTATTTTTGACAGATTTTAGTTTTGGGTTAACGGCACTATGTTATAGGCGTTCAGCATGCAAGGAATAGTTCTATGTGTATGCATATGATATATTTGTATTATATGTGTATACGAGCGGTGCTCCTCGTTTGCTGTGAATCGGTGCTTTCAGCAGAATACCTCTAATGCGACCACTTAATGAATAAACATGGGTGTCTTTATAAGCAGGTGGTTGCTTAATGCAGGGCAAATGTAATGCAGAAAGCTCCTCTAGGAGCTTTCTGCATTACCTTTGCCCTGCATTAAGCTACCACCTGCATCTAGCACCCAGAATTATACCTCTTTTAGGTGGTCGCATTAGCGGGGGTTTACATGTATATCCTTTGGCACGACGTGACCTTTTTAGTGTCGCAATGCCCCAAATGATGTCATGTGAAACATTTATGGAACAGTTTTATGAAGGTTGTGTGTGAACACACATTTTATTTGTGTTTCAAGTGTTGCTGTTCACTGTCGTGTGTCATTTCAAAAGTTCCTGCCTGGCTTATATTCTTGTTTTGTATGGTTCATTGGCTATATTAGGCCTATGCCCGTGTTGGATATTACATGTATAAATGTCTGCAGTGTTTCCTTTTGCATTGCTGCGTTTTGCTTTCGTAGGATCTTCTACTCCTGTATCGACATAATTGTGTTTGGTGTGAAATTAGTGTATAATGGAAATGAATTGTTTTGGTATAAAACTTCTCCGAATGTCTGGGCAAATATAGTGTTAATACCGTGATTCATGGTACGATGTGAAACTGAAACGGTTGTTGTGTTACAAGGGCCTGTGACTGAAATGGTTGTTGTTTAAAAAGACCCGGGACCAGACTGAAACGACTGTTGTGTTACAAGGGCCTGTGGCTGAAATGGTTGTTGTTTAAAAGGACCGGGGACCAGACTGAAAAGACTGTTGTGTTACAAGGGCCTGTGGCTGAAATGGTTGTTGTTTAAAAGGACCCGGGACCAGACTGAAACGACTGTTGTGTTACAAGTGCCATCGGACTGAAATGTACGTTGTTCAAATAGGACCCAGGTGAGAATGAAACGGTTGTTGTTACTAAAGCCATCCCACTTAATGGCCCGGGGGATGGAACTTTGGCCTTCGTTGCTTATTAGGGCCACGGGATTGAAATGGCTGCTGTTTAAAAGCGACAAGTGCAACAAATATAGTAAGAGAAAAACTATGTTTCAACAGGGACAGGGTACGGCTAAGGGGCCAAGTGTGAGACTGAAAAGGTTGCTTTGTTACTAGCGTCATCTGACTGAAATATATTTTACGCGTTCGACTATTATTTACTATTCAATAATAGGTGTCTTTTGATGTGTTGCATCGCATTGACTGTCTTTCTTGTAGTCCATGTATTAATGTAGCCGATATACTATGTACACACTGGGTGAGTTACTACATGTAGGTTAAGAAAATATATACAGGTACAGTACATACCGGCATTTATACTTAGTTTAACGCCTGGTTTAGAGGGTGCTGTTGTATATGGTTGACTACGTCTGGATGTGTTCATGATAGACTTCCTTTTAAATCACTTGTGTCATCGTTTTTGAGGAATTCTGTGTCCGAGTTTCCCTTGAATCTATCTTTAAATAAATGTTTCAGATCTAAGAACAATGTTTACTCAATATAAACATGTTTATTTCAAATTGAAAATGGCAGTCGAATGACGTCGAATGGAACGTTCGATTGTTTCGAGTGTAAGTATAGCTCTCTATTGAAAAATGATACGCTCCACTCCTCATTTCTGTACATGTGCAGTACGTCATGCGGCGACAATTTACAAAGAAGTAGCTGCTCGAATTAACTTGTAGAAAATAGATTTTCGCAGGCATGTGCCTGGCCATAGACATGTACGCACGTGCATACTCTTGGTTGGAAAATTCGAAACATTAAACGGGCCAGAAATGCATTAAAAATTAATGCCCAACAAAGATAAGGCCGTAGATCCAGCATTTTTTTCTTCAAAATTTAGATTTGTGTAAATGTCAACTTATTCGTACAAAATGTTGCTAGGTCTGAAAATCAAATTAGATGGAAATAATTAAATATAGATATTTTATTAATAGACCTGCAGTAGATCTTCAGTCCCTTTATATCTTCCCGCCAATTGCCCAATTCCTGCGAAACCAAGAGGAGCGTTGTGATAGAGCATCGACAAAATGCATCCGCTGACTTAATTGCCGACTACTGGATGCGAACATGTTCCTTCCATTTCGCTACCATCTGCCAACTGAACTATCCGACATTTTTCTTAACGTTACAGGTCATGTGAAAGCTCAGTAAATCTGTTCCTAATTCCAAGCAACATGGAAAAGCATACTGATGACAACAGTCAGTCAATTTACCAAACATCCCTGTCAGAACTCCCTGCTTTGGACGCCGACGAGTTTAAGAGTGAGCTGCGTCATTGGAAAGTAAGATGACGTTCAAAGGCTAATCTGTCAGCAACACTTGCAGACTTTTAAGCTAGTATCAATGATGATCTATATCCAAACAAGAAACCCTGTTTGCGCGTTCTTCTTTCTATGCAGGTATCCATGGTGTTCGCTGAAATGTTATTAAGCGGCATGTGATGGCTTAAAGCGTATCTGAGATCAACCATGTCCATTGTCCAGGTTGGCTCTCATGCACATTCAAAGATATCGCAATATTTGTTGTCAACTTTTCGATTGATACGTCCACACAGGTAACTGGCTTTACTATGTAACGTGAAGTGATTGCTAATCTTGCACTATTACAGTGGAAATATTAATTTGTTTTATTTATTGTTATTAATTTACACGATATGAACTCAAATGTTTAATGTTATTTGCAAACAGCCTGGAGCCAGGTAAAACAGTGGGTAACTCGGCGTCTGATCCGAATCCAAACTGTTTGACTCTCGGGCTATAAACATTTGCAATTTCTTATACGGAACTAGTATTTTTTCTGCTTTTTCGTTTAGTTTCGTCTTTTACTTTAATTAAGCAACTTGCGCACTTGAGCGAAAACTTCTGAAATAGATTTGCACTCTCCTATCAACTTGTATGTTTGTTTTGTCATTGTGCGTCTCTTGATGTTTTTATAGTTATATACATTTGCTGTTTCCTTGTGTTGCTGTTCGGGCGGCTGTTTGTTCTGTATGTGGTGTTTCCTGCATGATTCATTTTTGTACTTTTGATATGCTCTTTATCAAGTTTTCTTCTTTCACAAACACACGTCTTTCACTTCCATTGTGCAACCGCTTATGTGCATATTTTTAGAAAATTAACTGCTCCTACAGAGGCCGTCTGGTCTGGGTTTATCCAGTTTTCAAAGGGGTAAAAGAAATACCCCAGCATTCAAACTCTCAAATGATAGGAAAATTTAAGTAAGAGTAGCTTTGTTCTTTCCTAATGTGGCTTGGAAATAAGAAAGAAATACTAGCATGTGACGAAAAATGAAGGACCAACCAAACCGACAAATCCAAATAAACTGACCAACGGATAGTCAACGGACCAACGGATGGACCAACGGATGGACAAAAGGGTATTATTTTATTTACCACCATGGGAATTAGTGTGATATTTTTTAACTTATTGCTACATCGCCAGATGAGCAGGCAATGAAAAGGTTAGGTGCATTTACGCGAACCATTTTCAAGATGTGGCTGTATTAGCAAAATGGACTCTACTGGACTACGTAATACGCATTGTCTTTAACCCTTTACTCCATGAATAGTCATGTTAGAAATAATTATATAGTTTATATTAATCAGATTATTTTTATAACGGCACATGGACATATGAACTTTTAGCCTTAACAGATATTGTAGCATCATATCTATATTATTTGGTAAGCAAACAGAGCAGATCCTGATCAGACGGCTCCTAGCGGTGTAGAAAGGCGTAAAGGGCTAAGACTGATATATAGGGTCATTAACCCTTTCGCTGCCAAACTCTGTCGTCTGCTAACTTTGTCGTCTGCTACAAATTTTCATTCTTTTGATTTTCTTCATTTTTGTTTCAAAAACATAGTAACAGTAACAAACAGTTTGGATCCTGATCATCTGGATCCACACTGTTTGCATAGGTAATCACAGGTCCGGCATTGGCAGCGAAAGGGTTAATGACTTAATCCTTCAATATTTAGTCCGAATGTGCCACTTGACAATGTCACTATTAAAATATTTGATTGTTCTTAACCCTTTCCTTTTCTCACTCCTTTGTAAACGGAATAGACCCAAATCAAACGGCTGCTATGTGATTCGTTTAATCAGGATCAGCTCTGCTTGCGGTGGTATAGATCGGATTCCCCAGTTTCTGCTACGGTAAAAGCTCTAGTTAAGAATACTGCTAAAAACGACTTGTTAGCCCCTTACTCCATAAATATACCTTTCTTCAACTTTGCAAACAGTAGACCCAGGTCAGACGCCTCATCGAAGTCTGCTCTGTCTGCTTATAGATATGATCAGTTCCTGTGCCCATGTACCATTATGAAAAAATAATCTGATTAATGATGTCATTAGTTTTAACATGAATATTCACGGAGTGAAGGATACGGCCATTATTTTTTACGTAAACATTAAACAGGGAAATAGTTAACTGACATCTGCAGTCTTCCTCCGGCTATGATGGTTGCCACTTAATTTTTCAGCACTTAGGGTTGGTTTGTGATGACTATTGCAAACAGTGAGGATCCAGATGAGCATCGGACTGGTTATGTGTCTCATTGGTGTCCAAACTTTGTCACACTAAGACATTGTTAACCCATTAGATACATTACCTCATAGGCTAAATAAGACCCATCCTGTTTGAATAGATATACTGAAAAGGAGTATTTACTAGAAAAAAGAAGAAAAGTTTAGAAGCATGCATGATTTAAACCTTTGTGATAAATAGAGCATTTGCTCCTATGGAGCAAATGCTCTATTTATCACATTGGTTTTAAAATCTGACTTTGCAGGGGCATCAAGGGTGTCAATATCAGCGAATATGTGAAATGTATTTTTAGAATTGTACCAAACGACAAAGTTTGTACATGAAAGTTACTTAGTTGCAATACATATACAGGCCTAACATCATCACTGACCTTTTCTGGCTAGGTAAATGGGGACATGGATCTTAAATTGAACATTACATCAATATGTTTTACTACTGAGTCTAGAAGTACGTTTCCGGTGTACGAATAATCTGAAAGGGATGCTATAGGGCACTTTCTTAAATTTTGAGCGACGACATTCGAAGCTGGTGTATTGAAATATATTTGCCATAAAGCAGTAACTGCATGGCGATATCTGGGTATGTCTCAGTTATGAATCTGGCAAATGTTATATACTCAACAAAATGATTAAGGGTCAGTGGTACTTTTCCAATAAGGTTCATGCAATGACCCTACAACTTTTGCATCCTGCATTTTTCATATACATAAATGAATTTCAACAAAATTTACAGGAAGTTTTATCAAAATGTCCAACTACAGATTCAAGTGAGATTGAGTTATGCCAAGGTCCTATAGGCATCCATGGAATGAAAGAACGAAAACTGGGAATTTCTGAAATTCTCCAAAAATCAATTTCGTTTTACTCTTATCTGGAATACCAATAAACATTTTTTTGGTATGTCAGACATTTTGGTAAACCTTTCCATGTTCCATTATTTCCAATATTGATATGATTTTCGATTTCTAGAGCAAGGAAAACTCCTGTTGAAAATTATGCATTTTTGTGTGAAACATACGTTTGTTTTACATTTTTCTCCTCGGAGGTGCATAAGACTCCCGCAAGTATAATTTCATCTGCACCCGTTAATTGAAACTCTAACAATAATTCCTGCAAATGTCGTTGGTATTAAGCGACATTTGTGACAGATACGAAGTACCAAAGGTATGTAGTGAATACATTGAGCCCTATGGGAAACTGACCAATGAGCCTTAAATTATTTTGTTGAGTATATATTCATCTCCGTCATCAACTACGAGTACTTGAGACATTCTGCATGCTATATTGTACTGCGTAATTGTGTGACTCAGAACTGGAGAGATAACCTAAGCCCAGTGAACGTACCTGTACGCTATTCTGCTGCGTACAGCCGTATCGATCGGTCCTCGTGAGCCTGGATGCTGTTTATATAGAGTGGAGATCGATCGTGTGGGGTTCTCGCAGGCAGAAGACCTCAACAGGTCTCAGTAAAATGTCAAACGCAACGATAGTATAATCACGGGCGATAATCAGGTAGGCAATTAGACAGGGGAGGTAATTTTAAAATATTGGAACATTGGCGGCTCATTGAGTCACAGAGGAAAATACATGTTCAACAACTAATAACTGCGTGTTCCAAATTGATTGACCAGTCAAGGAAATTTACCCGACGTCTTATTAGTCAACATCACGGGTGGTCCTGAGTCAGAGATCTATAGTGTATGAGAAGTGTTAACCCTTTCCCTCATATAAACGTGTTTTCATGGATTTTCAAACAGAGTAGACCCAGATCAGACGGCTCCTAGAGGAGCCGTCTGATCAGGGTCTGCTCTGTTTGCTAATGGAATTAGGTAGATCTGTTTATTTACTTCCTGAAATTGCTACAATATTCCACCTTTCATATTTCATTATAACCATTGTGTCCATGAATATTTAGGTATTGAAATTCGGAATAAAAATAGATCAGGGGAAGTGTTAATGTACATACTATACGGAGCTCATATCGGGTGATTCATGTAACGGAGTGACCGATGAGTCTAAGCGATACCACCAATATATGGTGAACAATGATTTGATTCGTTTAAATGGTGATTTTTTTTATTTTATTAAATTAGTCATTAAGTAGTGCCTCGGCGTAGCTACCTAGTTGATTTAATTTGATGTGCGAACAGACGCTCTGGGATTTTGTGCGTTCCTGCGTGCGTATTTTCTGGGTTTATTATTTATTTTTTTATGTGTTTTTTTTTTTTTTTTTTTTTTTTTTTGGGGGGGGGGGGGGGAGGGGGAGGGGGCCTCTGAATTCTCTTCTTAACAAAGATAATGTAGATTTAAAGCACAGCAAAGTTTCACTGATACGTACACTCAAGCGAAGTAATACAGTAAAACCTCTCTATAACGGCCACTAATTTGTGTTAATTAGTTGGTATTTAGGGCAGGTGGCTGCTTAAAGCAAGGTTAAAGTAAAACAGAACGCTCCTATAGGAGCGTTCTGTTTTACTTTCACCTTGCTTTAAGCAACCACATGCCTTTAACACAAACTACTTCATGTAATTTAGTGGCCGTTACAGAGAGGTTTTTACTATAATTCTGGATTTTTTAAACAAATGACAGCTTAATGCAGGACAAAAGTTATGCAGAAAGCTCCCATATGAGATTTCTGTTTTATTTTTACCCTGCATTAAGCTACCAGTGGCGTTTACCGACCCCTATATTAATAAACTATGTGGTCACATTGTAGAGACTTGACTGTATTACAGGGTCACATTATCTTAACATCGGGTCAACAAGTCCTAGCACTGTCTATCCCTACATGTTGAGTGCCAAGCGAGGGAGCACATGTACAATTTTATAAACTTGTACGTGTATTGTATGACCCGGCCGGGGATCGATCATACTATCATTGACTTAAAAAGCTTTGAAATCGAATGACCTAGTTGCTCAATTTTACCTTAGGTGTTCGACCAACCAACTTAGGCAAATAATGCAGACTCAGATCAAACTGCTCATGAAGAAGCAGTTTGATAAGAGTTTACACTTGCTTCTATGTCAGTTCAGTTTATTGTTATCAAAAGTGCGCCAGATTGTTTTTTCTGCTTTACTAACTTATGGAGAGTCGAAATTGGGTACCTACAGAGATAAATCGGGATTGGGTACCTATAGAGATAAGTAGAGATTTCTGCATGACTTTCACCCTGCATTAAGCAGCAACCTGCCGAATAGTATCTAAATTCTTCTCTACTAGAATTCTGGTTTAAAGTGCTTTTACTGTACACAAAGACAAGATATTCTATTATCTATTCACACCAGATTCAAAAGACGCAGTGCATAAATTTGGGCTAGTACGTAACCCTTTACTCCATGAATATTCATGAAAGAAATAATGACATCATGAATACATGTATTAATTAGATCTAAGTTTTAAAATGACATATTAACATTTTAGGATTTTGTTTCGATGTGGCAAGAAACTGTAGCATCAGATCTATAGTATTCCATAAGCAAGCAGAGCAAACCATGATCTGGGCCCGGGTCTAGACTGTTTGCAAAGGATCTATGGAGCAAACAATTAGATAACCCACGTAATTTACATGATTAAGGTCAAATAAGTTATCCACCTTGATCTTTTTGCAGTAACTTCTTTCTGTGTTACGATATCTGGTGAATACTCACTTAACCCTTTCCCTGTTCTTTATTTATTCCAAATTTCAATACCTACTGAATATTCATGGACATAATAGTTAAAATGAAATATGGAAGGTGGAACATTGTAGCCATTTTAGAAAGTAAAGAAACACATCTTTCAAATTCCACTAGCAAAAAGAGCAGACCCTGATCAGACAGCTCCTCTAGGAGACTTCTGATCTGGGTCTACTCTGTTTGCAAATGCGTGAAAACCATTGACTAGACGGTTCCCACAGGAGCCTGTACTCTGTTTACAAAGCGTGAAAGGTAAAGGGTTACTTAGTCAAGATTGTGATAAGCAACTCTACTTTACTTTACAAGATTAAGGTCAACAGAGTTATCCCCCTTGAACGTTTAACAGCGAGTATCTCATTCTGCATTTCGCTCATTCAACTCTTTACCTAATGAATAATGGAATCATGGATATTAATTACATCACATTTTATAACAATTTGGCCATAAGTAGAATCAAATTGACATGTACATGATTCCATAAGCAAACAGAGCAGACACTGATCAGACGGCCTCTACTGGAGAAGTACATAAATTATGCGTTTATACGCTGAAATGAAGTATATCGCATGAAAACTGATCGGATAAATGCTGAAGTAGACAACAAAACTTCCATGAGTTTAATTTCGTAACCGTTCAAAACAGGTGGATAACATTTTATTGTACAACAAAACATTATAGGCCTAAGTGTCGAGGAATTCGATTTATTTTGTATCACTTGGGCATTTTATAATATAAGTTCAAATTGACAATCTTCATAAGAATAATTGGACATAACCAAGACCATGTTTTATGATTAAATTGTAGAGACTATCACTTTTACACATTCTACTATTTTGTAAACAGAGTAGACCCAGATCAGACGGCTCCTATAGGAGCCGTCTAATCAGGGTCTGCTCTGTTTGCTATTGACCTGATATAGAGATATGCTTTTACAATTTCTGTTAACCCATTCCCTCATATTGACGCCTTTTGACGCCTCTGTGAAAGACACTTTCTGAAACCATTGTTGAAACTGCTCAGATAGTCTTTTATATGTTTATTATGTATCCTGGAAGTCCAGTTCGTAATATATAACAGTGGTAATCCAGAGACAGTAAAATAACAAGTCCAAATGTAAAAAGTAACTATGTGAAAGTAAAATAATTTAGTCAGGATATCCCGGGTACTAGAAATCTAGCATGGCCTAAAGACGTGTGTCTTTGTCTAACTCTTAGTCTACACTGTAACTCTTGCAGAAAAGGGGACGGAGGGATCTAGTACATCACGTGACTTTGACAGGTAAATAATGTACACAACGCTTATCGCGTCTTAATTGGATTAAATCTTGCGTAATAGCTATCACCAGGCAGGCGGTATGTGTTGACAGTTATTACACTAGATAAATGATCTGGAGAACAACTATAAATATGAATTTATGAAGTGTATGAATTTACCGATGTAATACTCGTTCATTGGTCTCATACAGACATACTGATTGCTTACCAAGGTTTTGATATAATTTCTATATGATTTATTTTACTTCGCGGTTATTTAGTTATTACTCTAAGCATTTGTGCATCAATGAGCTTTCTGCATTACTTTCGTCCTGCATTAAGCAACCACCTGTTTCTATAGACAATCCATGTGTTTTATTATGTGGTTGCTATAGACAATCCATGTGTTTTATTATGAGGTTGCTATAGACAATCCATGTTTTATTATGTGGTTGCTATAGACAATTCATGTGTTTTATTATGTGGTTGCTATAGACAGTCCATTGTTTTATTATGTGGTTGCTATAGACAGTCCATGTGTTTTATTATGTGGATGTTATACGCAGGTTCTACTGTTCATGCACATCCGATCTATACTCTTGACAACTATAACAATGGACACTTCTCCCAAATATCGAATCACTTAGGCGCATTTACTTTAATTCTATACACTTCTGATTCCGTTAAAACACATTCTTATTCACACTCGTACTCTGAAACCAATGAACCGATTTCTGAACCTTTTCGATGCTAAAATCATTTTGATATCTCAAAAAGCATGTCCGCCAGGAAAGGGGCTGGATTTTCTTATATAACTCTAAGAAACCCTTTAAAAGTCTTCTCTCAAAACCGGTGGTCCAATTTGAGTGGAACTCTGCAGGGACCTTTATCAAAGCTGCTAAAACCATACTGAAACGAAGTTAATATGCAAATAAATATGGCTGCCAGGGGTGGGGTTAAAATTCCATATTTGTATTAATGGAAAACTTTAAAAGTCTTCCCCTCCAAAATGACTTGTCCAATATGAATGACATTTGGCAGGAATAGTCCCCTGGTGGTGTCTAGGGCATCTTTTAACCAGTTCTACAATTCGCCGGTGAGCAATATAGGTCCACCATTGCCCTCATTTATCCCCCCCCCCATCAAGGCTAACTGGAGTCGCGATGACCAATGCACAAATAATGCCTTTTTTTATATTTCCCATCATCAGGTCTAAATTGAACTATCACGATCAATGTACAAATAATGGCGCTTTTAATTTCCCATCATGAAGTCTTCACTGAGTCATCACGACCAATGCACAAGCAATATCAGTTTTTATTTCCAATCTTCAGGGTCCATGCTTATAAAACGTTTAGCTGAGTCTGAGTTCGTTCTCAAGTTTTTGATTGGTCAGATTTGAGCCTTTGGCTCAAATCTGACCAATCAAAAGCTTAAGAACTCAAATCTGACCAATCAAAAGCTTGAGAACGAAACTCAGACCCAACTAAAAGCTTTATAAGCATGGACTCAGGTCTACATTGAGTCACGGCGACACATGCAACTGCCACAGCATAATTATAAGCAAATAACTCTTCTTTCAGGATTGTAGCAGTACACATTTTATGCACAATACACCTGTGTGAGATGCTTTAAGTTTATTTATTATCTCGGCATATTTTTCAATCAAGTAATTGACACTCTTAAAACGTAATCCTTTACTCCATAAATACGCCTTTCTACGTCCTTGCAAACAGAGCAGACGGGGACCTGGGTCCATGCTTATAAAACTTTTAGTTGAGTCTGAGTTCGTTCTCAAGTTTTTGATTGGTCAGATTTGAGTTCTTAAGCTTTTTCTGACCAATCAAAACCTTGAGAACTAAAATCTGACCAATCAAAAGCTAGATCTAATAAATATGCATTACGTCGATGTTTCTTACATGCATAGTTATGGAGTAAAGAGTTTACTTCCCATGGACTTAACTTCTGAACATTCACTCTTTACCCTTCTTATACTATCACAAATAATGTCAGCTGGAAATGTCATCGCCATCGTTTATAATCATTTATCCGGTAAGCTTAATTGCTTAACCTTTTACTTCGTGAATACTTATGTAAGAAATAATGATATCATCAATATTAATTAGATTGATTTTTTTAAATTTGTATATTAACACATGAACTTTTTCCCAAAGCAGAAACTGTAGAATCATATCTATATTATACCATAAGCAAACAGCAGACCCTGATCAGACGGCTCCCAATGAGCCGTCTGATCTGGGTCTACTCTGTTTGCAAAGGCGTAGAAAGGCGTGTTTATGGAGTAAAGTTAAGAAACTATTGGCCTGGTTACGAAGATCTTAGATCCTGATGAGACGGCGAGTTGCTGATCGTCTCATCTGGGTCTAAGGTGTCTGCATGTTCCAGTCAAGACGCGCATGGCATGGGAAGGGTTAACTGAGAGGAAGATAGATTAATTCCATATCTCAATAAAATATTCACAAGTACTTAAAACAGAAGTTGATAACAAATAGGCATTTAAATATAGGTGGGTATCCAACAGCTAATATCTAATCTGCTGAATAACTTAAGCTGGCCCCTTCTTTTCCTGAATATTGATTAAACACCAAGTTGTATAAAAATTATCAGTGAAGAAAATGATTTGTATACAAACAGTGTAGACCCAGATCAAATGTCTCCCTAAGGAGACATTTGATCTGGGTCTACACTGTATGCGAGTGTCTATTTTCTCGGTTCCCGCACATTGAGTGTTAATAAGCATTAGGACCATACTTACCTGTGAAAAATCTATACTTACACAAAAGATACCTTCTCGTCCTGCCACGCGCTTGATAAGTGTGTATTATATAGATGCCAGATATTGTCAGAATTCAAATTAACCCATGAATAAGTAATGCATATTCTTATGTTAACCAATCCTCTATGAATGCATTTCCAGTCATGGAATATGTCTTGTCATTGTACAAAACGTTATTTAAGAGATACTCAAAGCTGTCACATGCAGTATTTTGGAGTGTCTATCCTCTGAAACGAGATTACAATAAGGCAAGGGAGAATTTACAATGGCTTGTAAGTGTCTTATTCGACTTGGCTGTGCCGCTTTTATGCTGTTGAAAGTTGTCACCAATGCCTCGAGTATCAGTTACACAAAAAATCTGTACAGCAATCTATTGTCTTCATACGATACACGCATTCGACCCAGCACTGACCAGGCAAACTCGACGCTTCTTGAGTCCGAATTTATTCCGACAAACATAATTGAGTTCGATACTACGGAGCAGAAATTCACTGTGCTCGGTTATCTCGAACTGACTTGGATAGATGAAGTGCTCCAGTGGGACAAATGGTCTTATGGAGGGGTGGAGTCCATCAAAGTGCCAGTGAATGAGATCTGGAAACCCAGCATGATATTAGCAAAGGTAACACAATTTATATGAACGAAATAAAATTTGAGATCATTTTATCAAAATGGTTTCAAATTACAACATTATAAAAACTTCCTTATCTCTAGTTAATGCTTCTTTTCGATAGAAGAGGTTGGGTCTAAAAATAGCCTATGGGGGAAAAGATTAATAAGGGAAAGGGTAAAGACAGGGATCTGAGTTTGAGTTTGCAAAAATACTTCATCAATTACACAGTTACCACAAGAAATTCTGTAACTATATATTTATAATGATACAGAGATAATGTTTGCATCTTAATTGTTGTGGCGTTCATTAAGTCAAATGCAGGAAATCTAGTTTCCCGCCAGCCATTGATATGTAGACAATTATTTGAGACTTATGTTATATAATCAAATTTAACCCTTCTCTTGCTGAATTTTAAAATACATTTCTCCTTCTTTACCCATGCCCTGTTGTATAATTACATATATCTTCACTGTGTACAAGCATTTCGCTGTGCAACCACTGCTGTGGAATGCACTGGTTGCACAATCAATTTGTAACTAAATAGTGCAGACCCTGATGAGACAGCTCCTACAGGAGCTGTCTCATCTGGGTCTTCACTATTTACAGGTAGGTATATTGACGTGAATAGCAAGCGAAGGGCTAAAGTGGTAACATTGTCCGTAATGTTTGACCCTGGACTTTATGAATATTCCGCCATTTTCCGTAAGCATTGTTTTTCTTTCCGCCATTTTCCGTAAGCATTGTTTATCTTTCCGAACACACAATTCTACAATGCACCACTATATATGGAATGCCATTCTGTCACGCTATTTGCTAAATGCGAAATGCTAAATGCAAAATGCGAAATGCTTTCTGCCATTTTTTTTAAATTGCTAGGGAAAGAACCGGAATGCCCCAATTGATAGATGTAAATGACAAATGCGAAATGAAAAATGCTTATTGCTAAATGCATGTTTGCACTACTAGCATTGAACAGCGCCATTTTTAATTTAGTAGTACAATAAGCAATACGCTTTAATGTAAAAAAAACATGCATTTAGCAAATGTACAGTCACTTTAAAAATGGCGCTGTTCAATGCCAGTAGTTCAAACCGGCATTTAGCAATATGCATTTCGCACTTCGCATCCATCATTTGGAACATTCCCTAGCAATTTACACAATTGGCAAAACACATTTCGCATTTTGTATTTAGCAATTAGCATGGCAGAATGGCGTTCCATAACTATACAATGACTCTAGTACATTACAAGCTTTTCAATGTATTACAAGCGTTGGTGGCTCGGCTCAGTGGTTTAATCACAGCAATTTCGATATTAGGGTCGAGATCTGTTCGAGCCCCACCGTAGTTGTTTTATTTACATACATGTGTTTTTAAGATTTGAAATTATAGCATTTGTAGTATATGGTACCAAGGACTTACGATTTCATAATAGCCGTATTCGAATGGGTTTTTTCTTGCTATTCCGTCATCTGAACATATCCCACCTATTGACCTCAACCAATCAAATTATAGTTTATGGATTAACTTTACCTTGCGTTACTCAACGATGTAACAGTTTTCAACCTGCGTTGAATAACTTTTTTTCGTTGCTCAACGCATATTGTATTCGAATGGGAATTATATGCGTTGCTTATTGATACATGGCCAGTTGAATACGGCCATTTATACAGTCAACGGAAATTGCCGATTTCATTTACGAAAGTCGGCGGAAAGTGACGAGTGTCAGGTCAAACCTTACGGATAATAATAATAATGTATTAGCATACTTATGGGTTTCATGGATACAATTTCTTTAGTAATGTTGCAACATCAATCTCCGATGTCGGCCTTTAACTATTATCATGTTGATAACAGTGTGTGCACAACTAAATTTAACAACCATCCTGCTGACAACAGCCTGTGTGCACAACTAAATTTTACTTCTGTCCGATTCGTTGAAGCTTTTAAGAAACTATTATCCGATTGTCAGAGAGATTGAATCGTGCTGAGACGTTGAGTTTCAAACTGTTTGCAACTGTCAGTGAAGTCGGTGACCATTAATCCTTTCACTAGTGAATTTTAGTAGCAAAATACATTACCTGATTGGTTATTTCCGGTCATAAGATTAAATCAAATAACCTAAGCATCTTTCACAACAGGTAAGTATTTCTAACTAAAACAGATTTTACTTTTAAAATCTCATATTCATGTAGGAAATAATGACGTCATGAATATTAATAAGATTATTTTTTATAATGGCATACGAACACAGGACATTTTGGCTCAGGCAGAAGCTGTAGAATCAGATCTATATTACACCATAAGCAAACAGAGCAGACCCTGATCAGACGGCTTCTATAGGAGCTGTCTGATCTGGGTCTACTCTGTTTGCAGACACGTCAAAATGCGCTTACATAAGGGTAAGGAGATCAGACTGCTCCTACACAAAGACCCAAAGATCCCTGTTATTACAAAGATCCATGTTACAGTGCTCCCTCTCTACAACGACACCCTTTGGGATACGAAGATTGTATGTGTTGTTCAGAGGGAGTTGTTATAGGGAGGGAAAATCAAACATAATTAGCTTGTTTGCAGATCCCCGGATAATGTGTATTTCGAGAACTAAAACCTTTATGCCTCAATCAAACCCTATGTTGTGACCACTCTTTAGAATCGTCACAAAGTGACGATTCTAAAGAGTGGTCACAACATAGGGTTTGATGGAGGCATAAATAAAATACAATGGAAAAAAGTTGTTTCTGGAGCCTTGTTGTTTCGGAAACAGTGACATGCGTTGTTGTAAGGAGGGAGTCGTTATTGAGAGGGTAGTTGTAGGGAGGGAGCACTGTAATACAAAGGTAAACGTTAAAGCAATACTGTTTACAAACTTATTTTCACCTTCAAACGTATTTTGGATTTCTTTCCCGCTGGTTTGTGGTAGGTCTGTTACAAACTCGGAACACATCTGTTGTAGTTCCCCTCTTGTTTGATGAACGTCGCGATAAAATTATGACGGATATATACTGTAAAGCGATGTACATAAAGCCCCGATACAAATAAAGACACACACTTTAAACTGATTCGTAATTCCGTCACATAGACTTCATTTGACGCCTTTTCAAACATAATAGACCAATATCAGACGTCCGTTGTAGGAGTCGTCTGGTCAGGGTCTATTCTATTATGAATCTTGTATTAATTCTACAGTTTCTGTCGTTGTCCAAATTTTCTTTCTTCATGATAACTTTATAAAGTTAACCCTTTCCTCCATGAATATTCCTGTTAGGAATAATGATGTCATGAATATTAATTAGATTAATTTGTTATAATAGCACATGGGCACATGCATTATTAGCCATTGCAGAAACTGTAGAATTATATCTATATTATAGCATAAGCAAATAGAGCAGACCCCGATCAGATGGCTCTTATATATTTGCAATGTCGTAGAAAGGCGTCTTCATGGAGTAAAGGGTAAAACTAATTAATATTCATACATTCATTATTTCTCACCTGTATATCTGTGAGGGAAATGGTCAAATAAACCAGCCTCAATTTCAGTCGTCCTGGAAAGAAATAACACCGTATGCAAACGCTTGTGCCAGCATAGTTTTATGATTTTGTGGTAGAAAAGTTATTGGCAATGCTATAAACATTTGAAATGAATAAAGAGAGAGAGAAAAAAAAAATCAGTCAAAAAATTATTACATTTTAATATAATTGCCAGATTGTGTTATTGCCCGCAACATAGGAATCTATGGTCACATTTTCACACAGTTTGGATCCAGATGAGACTTCGAGTTACTCTGCGTCTCATCTGGGTCCAAACTGTTTGACTATAACTATGTTTTTGTGATGTGAAGAAATTAAAAACATTAAAGAAGGTAATCTTCTTACAGAAGTCCAGATAATATACTTTCAAGAATATTATCAAGAATAACTTCCAAGAATAACTTCTTAATTTCTACCCAACCCTATGTTGTGACCGTTCTTTAGAAATTGTCTCTTCGAGACGATTTTAAAGAGTGATCACAACATAGGGTTTGGTGGAGAAATTACGATTTTAGTATTTAAATACGCACCTTTATCTGCTGCTCTGGTCTTAACAGACGACATCGTTTTCTTCACTTTGAGTATAAATGCAAATTTGGACTCAGAGGAAACGTCAAGTGACTCCGCTTCTCATCAGATTCAAAATTGTGTTACACTCAAGACAAAGAAATTTGGGACAGTAACTGTTTTTAAAAAATGAAAGCAGACGATAGTGTTTGACGACGAAGGTTATCATGTGCTCAAAGGAAAATCTCCCTCAACCCTTTCCTCAATAGGGCTATTTTTAGACCCAACCTCTTTGAATGAGTCTACCGAAAAGGAGCATTAACCAGAGAAAAGGAATTTTTTAGAATTTTGTAGTTTGAAACCTAAAGGAGCAAATGCTCTATTTATCACAATGGTTTCATAAAGTGACTTCAATAGATGCGCAAAAATGCGTCACTAGGGGATAATGCATTAAGCTACCACCCAAAGAAAACTAGTTTTGGTAGTCATGTAGTAGCTTAATGTATGGAGATAGTAATGCAGAAAGCTCCTATAGGAGTTTTCTGCATTACTTTCGTCCTGCATTAAGCAACCACCTGCACTGATATCTATTCATTCGCTCTTTCACAGCCAATGCCTCTGTGATTAAATATGCGAACAGTTCGGCTTCAGATCAGAGGATCCAAACTGTTTATTACTGTGATAATGTTTTTTTTAAAGAATAGGAGATAACATTAAACAAAACGAAACTTGTAGCAGACGACACATTTCGCAGACGACAATATTTGGCAGCGAAGGAGCCAAGTGGTACTAGTACTACTGCATGGTGTTTGTATATTCAGGCATTTGGCGGCAACGGCATCATTGGGGACTACAGTTCGGATATTGCCACAGTGTCCAATGTCGGCGTGGTCAACTGGTCACCAGAAGGCACATTCAGGTAAACTTTTATCTGGTTATAGTCTACTTTCAGTCCGAAGGACCAATCAGCCGACTGTACATTTACTCACCTGGGGTGGGAGGCACTGAATAGTGTCTCTGAAATTTCCGAGAGGAACCGGGATTTGAACCACGGACCTCCGGAGTGGTAGTTAAGTGCGTTACCATTAGACTTCATATTGACGTCTTTTAACCCATTCCCTCATATTGACACCTTTTAACCCGTTCTCTTATATTGGCACCTTTTAACCCGTTCTCTTATATTGGCACCTTTTTACCCATTCCCTCATATTGACGCCTTTAGACATCCCTGTAAAAGTCACTTTATGAAACCATTGTGATAAATAGAGCTTTTGCTCCATAGGAGCAAATGCTCTATTTATTACAATGGTTTCGAAACTACATAATTCTAAAATGTCCCTTTTTGCCAGTAGATGCTCCTTTTAGGTGAATATATCCAAAGAGGTTGGATCGAAAAAAATATACAATGAGGTAATGGGTTAATATGTAAACATTCATCATATCTTAATAACTATTCACCAGGTAAAATATTAAACCAGAACAAACGATATTTCCTTACATTCAATTCTGATTCAGCGATTATTATACCTGGCGTACGTTCTAATTTCATTCTTGTTTTGTTATTTCAGTTTTGTTTGCGAAGTGGACATCAAATATTACCCATTTGATGAGCAGGTGTGTACTCTTACATATTATGTGTCCGATGAGACTATCCACTCTGTGAACCTTATACACGTTAATCCTGTCAGCTTGACCAAATTCATTGAGAATTCCGAATGGGACCTTGTCGAAATCTCGAGAACCGTTGACTTCAAGTATGAGGCAAATTTCATCAACATTAACTTCCGTGTGCAGCGCCGTGCCTCGTTCACCACTTACACCATTATCACGCCTTTATTGATGCTCTCTTTCCTGAACGTATGTGTGTTCTTGGTTCCTATTGACTCCGGAGAGAAAGGCTCATTCGCCATCACCATATTTCTGTCCTATGGAATATTTGTCACAATCGTTTCCGACACCCTTCCGCACAACTCGCTGCAGATATCCTTCTTCGTCCTATTCCTGATCGTACTTTTGCTATTGAGCGTTCTCTCCGTCTTTTACACAATCATGCAGGCTAAAATAATTGCTGTCTATGGCGACAACCCATGCAGTATTAGCTGCTGCAAGAAGAAGCCAAAGAAAAAGGAAGCAATGCCAGTTGACGATGGTATCTTCGTGCTTCAACCCATTGATAAAACGGATGTGGACGAAAGCGAACGAATCGACAATGACTATGAAAGGAATGAAACCAAACATGAAAAAGAGCCAGAGGAAAGCTCTCGCACGTGGAAGACGTTCCTAGAAAAGCTTGACACGTGCCTTTTCGTGGGGTTTTTCACCTTAGTATCAGTAGCAACGTTGATTTTCTTCGCTCTTATGATGCAAAGGTTTGGTATGCAAAATCTTCAAAACGTTCAGGTCTAAAGCGTGTATACAAATCACCCGAAAGAACCATTTCTTCTTCGCCATCGGAACATTTGAAGTTTTATGAAACGAACAAATAAAACAAAATGGACCAAAAACTTGTGGCGTATTGTGATAGTCAAAGGAAAACTATGTGTAGGCTCTTGAATTGTGTATAAAATGAACCACTGCTCCAGTGTTTGTGTTTTCAGAATTTCAGTTGAATTGTTCTTCTTTTTAAATGCGGTAAACGGAGTACAGTAAAACCCCTCTAAACCGGACGTTAAATTTGGTAAAAATATCGGTCTTGGAGACAGGTGACAGCTTCATGCAGGGTGAAAGTCATGCAGAAAGCTCCTAGAGGAGCTTTCTGCATGACTTTCACCCTGCATGAAGCAGCCACCTGCCTAAAAGTATCTAAATTCTTCTCTACCAGAATTCCGGTTTAGAGGGGTTTTACTGTATACTGACAATTGCAAACAGTGCATACCTAGATCAGGATGCTCCTACAGTACCTGGGTCTACACGGTTTGACATTTAAAATCCACTCTCAAAGCCAATCCTTTCATACCGAATGGACCCTATAGTTAATCACTGATGATCCATTTAAGAAATGAATGACGTGATCCCGGTGTTCATGAGGTTATGCAACGCATAGCTTTACGAGCAAAGTTAGTGAAGCCCGAAGGGCTTCACGTAAATCTTTGCTCGTAAAGGTATGCGTTGCATAACCTAATGAACACCGGGAGCACGTCATTCATTTCTTATATTTATATTCCATTGTATTTCTTACATTTCAACGGATCGGGTATTGAAATGAACGTTCATGGGAAAATGCAACTTTCTTTTTAGAATAAGGTTATATAAGGACGTTGCAGGGCGAATGTAAATATTCCACTTTGAACAAGACACTCCGTGCTGTCAATAAGAGTTACCCAATCAAAACAGATTGATTCTTCCAGCATGTGCTAGTATATTATTTAATTAGACTAGGCGGCAATAAGATATTTATGCAATACAAACTTAGACCTTTTCTTTTTCACAGGTGGGCTCATGGATTTGTTATATATGAACAAACACGAGTCAATCTGGATTTGCAAACAGTGTAGACCTAGACCGGCTATTGGTATTAGACCGTATGTACAGTGTAGACCTAGACCAGCTATTAGACCGACTAATGGTGTTAGACCTTGTGTAGGCTGATATATCCGCGATGCCGACATTCATTACTCGGCTACGTACCAAAGACTTATACGTACAATGGAGATTTGACATCAAAGTACAACTTTGATCCCAAGGGTTAACCCTTTCCCTCATGAATATTTATACAAGAATTCGTGACGTCATGAATATTAATTACCTGAATGTATATATTTGTCAATGAAAAATGTTGTTTTTACCATTTCTGACACTGTAGAATCATGTTTTATTATTCCACAAGCAAAAAGCGGACCCCGATCAGACGGTCCCTGCATGTACCGTCCGATCTGGATTTTGGTTTGCCTTGTTTTCAAAGGTGTCAATAATAGTCCATATGAGGAAAAGGGTTAATGAATTCAGTAGAGCGTATCTATAGTGACCATATCAGGGGAGGGGGCGATAATAGCAAGTGAATACTTAATGCTTTGCGAAAGTAAATTTAATTAAGAAATAAATGACGTGCTCCCGGTGTTCATGAGGTTATGCAACGCATAGCTTTACGAGCAAAGTTAGTGAAGCCCGAAGGGCTTCACGTGAATCTTTGCTCGTAAAGCTATGCGTTGCATAACCTCATGAACACCGGGAGCACGTCATTTATTTCTTATATTTATATTCCATTGTATTTCTTATATTTCAACGGATTTTTTTTTAAAATATTATATACCGGTTACGTAATAGCCGCTATCTAGGTCGTTGCCAGGTTCGTTTCTAACGTAGTAGGATCTCTATATATGGTATGAAAAATAGTCCCAAACACATATTATAAATATAGAATGAATACAAGATTTTAATCAGTAAATTGTCCAGCTATGTTTAAAGAAAAGATTATCGAGATATTTCAAATCATATATATTTACGAAATGTTGGTATTAAGCATCTTCTTAAATGTAGGTCGCGGTGTCGAAGCCAATTTACTCACCCGCCATGCTTGATCGAAAGCGGGTCACAACGTTGGATTTTATTCTCGGATTTTTCTTTGTTAACGGTAAGGACATTGACTTATTTATGCTTCACTCATTACTTGATAATATATTTTGATACGCCACGGCTGTTAAAGTTGGCAATATTATGTATTCAAGCGATAATTCTCAGTAAGAAGATGCCACATTTCAAATTTTCAGGGCCGCTTGAACGGCAAAACACGGACAAAATGAAAATTACACAGCGGAATTCTGGGAAAAGGAGAACCGACTCAAACCGGTATTGAAATGAACGTTCATGGGAAAATGCAACTTTCTTTTTAGAATAAGGTTATATAAGGACGTTGCAGGGCGAATGTAAATATTTCTGTATAAAGCCATCACCTATCTAAACCCTTTACTCCATAAATACATGTACGTATTTCTACGTATTTGCAAACAGAGCAGTACAGGATCAGACGGCCCCTATAGGAGCCGTCTGATCTGGGTCAGCTTTGTTTGCTTATGGGATAATATAAATAAGATTCCACATTCTCTGTCCTGTCAAATACTGCATGTGCTAATATCCCATTTTAAATATTTTTTATAATTCATATTCATGACGACAACGTTTCTAACTTGAACATGCATGAAGAAAAGTGTAAAAACCCAGGGATTTAGATTATATGTGATTGGCTTTGTAGACGAGTTCTATTGTATATTAGCTTTGTGCATTTAGTTTGGATCCAAAAAAGACATTGAGTAGGTTGACATCTCGTTAGTTTTTGAGCACTTTGATAACTAGCCTCTCAAATGCGACTTTCAAAAGTGAAACTTTAGCACACGATAACTGCGTATGGGATCTGTTAACAACCCCGCATGGTACAATGCATATTTATTATGTTACTTGACAGAAGCATATTTTGCCGCAACGTGTTTTAGAATTCTTCTTCTTCTTACTATTGTTATTAATTATTACTATTATTGTTATCTTATTATTATAGTTGTTACTATTATTATAAGTTATTATTATTATTATCATTTATTATTGTCATTTTATTGTATCATCACTCTCATCATCATCATCATCATCGTCATTGATGATGATCATATTGCCATAATATTTGATGTTTTACTATTGTTGTTGTTGTTATTATACGCTCATTATTGTTATCATCCGCCTCCTCCTCCTCCTCCTCCTCCTCATTATCATCATTATGTTTGTTATAATTATCATTTTAACATATTTAATAACTGTATTAAAAGATTTTCTCTGCGCCCAATTTCGCCAATTGTGCGTAACAAACTAATTTCATAATCGCAATCTGTGTGATATGAAACTATCTTAAAGCTAAAGTATATGGTGAAAAAAAGAGAATTTTGCATGATGTCGGAAACCAATCGAAAATTGTCCGCAGTACACCGGAATCTATAGTATAATCAATTATTTCTACCAGCTTCTGGACGTACTCGATATATATGAATGTATAAAGTGTAACACGGTACATATCCTTCTTTCGCGTTTTTACACATTGTTGTAAAAATACTATTCATTGTATTGTACTTGTAACAGAGATTGGCCGAATGTGTCCGTTGAGTTCCATGTAATCGACGACATTTTCCGTCTGTTAAAAAAGTCGGCGGTTTTCTAAGGATTTAGCAACATTCAGATGCCATTTGTATTTAGCTGATGATATATATCAAACTGATAAAAATGCGATGTAAGCATTATTTAACCATTTCCATGTTCTATGTTTATTACAAATTTCTATACAATTTTAAGCATCATTTAAGTGATATTGATATGTGTGCAACTTTTGTTATTGATTGATTTGTACGACAAATGGACAGAACATAACTAATTGAAACACTGGTACTATATTATTTCATCTAGCGTAGAGTTGAACTTTGATATCTCGAACTTCAAGGGACTATACAAATTAGTTCGAGATAACAGGAGGTCGAGTTATCGGCATTCTAGTCTGAACACTTTCTCGGGTTCGCAGCTTAATACAGGTCTAAAGCAATGCTGAAAATTCCTGTAGGAGCTTTCAGCATTACTTTAGACCTGTATTAAGCTGTCACATGTGTTTCTAGATATCTGTAGTGATATATTTTAGAGGAATTCTGTATTGTAAGTTTTGGAAGGACTGAACTTTTTGTTCGAGTTATCCCGAAGTTCGACTTATCCGAGTTCGAGATATCGAAGTTGAGTTGTATATGTAGAAAACATGTATTGTTGACATCATTTCTATGTATTTTGTCAGTTTCCAAGTTTTCAGATCTAACTATCCATGAAATATGTAGCAAATATTCACACTTACTCTTATCCTATTAACCACGACTCGTATTTTGCAAACAGCTTTGATCCAGATGAGACGATGAATAAACAGGATCCAAGTTGTCAGACGTTTTGCCAATGGTTTCTTCATGCCTCTTTGTCAATAGTTCCTCAAAAACTTGATCGAGTCAATATTGCACCAGATCGAAATTTCAGCAGAACTTATTTTTTCACAGCGGAAGACAAACTGAACTACAATGACTCTGGAATATTCACATAATTAAAAAATCTCATCTGAAACCTCTGTCCAAATTTAATCCTTATCTTGCTGAAATATTATATGCCTACCCAACATCTGATGTTCTGCAGTCCCCAATCGTCATTTTACAATCCATTGACCGAGTGGTAAAAAGTTCGGCGTCTCATCTGGTTTTAGGGCAAGTGTCTCATATCTGGCACCTGGCTACAGCATCCAGGGATAGGGCAAGTGTCTCATATCTGGCACCTGGCTACAGCATCCAGGGATAGAGCAAGTGTCTCATATCTGGCACCTGGCTACAGCATCCAGGGATAGAGCAAGTGTCTCATATCTGGCACCTGGCTACAGCATCCAGGGATAGGGCAAGTGTCTCATATCTGGCACCTGGCTACAGCATCCATGGATAGGGCAAGTGTCTCATATCTGGCACCTGGCTACAGCATCCAGGGATAGGGCAAGTGTCTCATATCTGGCACCTGGCTACAGCATCCAGGGATAGGGCAAGTGTCTCATATCTGGCACCTGGCTACAACATCCATGGATAGGGCAAGTGTCTCATATCTGGCACCTGGCTACAGCATCCAGGGATAGAGCAAGTGTCTCACATCTGGCACCTGGCTACAGCATCCAGGGATAGAGCAAGTGTCTCATATCTGGCACCTGGCTACAGCATCCAGGGATAGAGCAAGTGTCTCATATCATGCACCTGGCTACAGCATCCAGGGATAGGGCAAGTGTCTGATATCTGGCACCTGGCTACAGCATCCAGGGATAGGGCAAGTGTCTCATATCTGGCACCTGGCTACAGCATCCATGGATAGAGCAAGTGTCTCATATCTGGCACCTGGCTACAACATCCAGGGATAGAGCAAGTGTCTCATATCTGGCACCTGTCTAAAGCATCCAGGGATATATCAAGTGTCTCATATCTGGCACCTGTCTACAGCATCCAGGGATAGAGCAAGCGTCTCATATCTGGCACCTGGCTGCAGCATCCAGGGATAGAGCAAGTGTCTCATATCTGGCACCTGGCTGCAGCATCCAGGGATAGAGCAAGTGTCTCATATCTGGCACCTGGCTACAGCATCCAGGGATAGAGCAAGTGTCTCATATCTGGCACCTGGCCACAGCATCCAGGGATAGGGCAAGCGTCTCATATCTGGCACCTGGCTACAGGGATAGAGCAAGTGTCTAATATCTGGCACCTGGCTGCAGCATCCAGGGATAGGGCAAGTGTCTCATTTTTGGCTACAGCCTATAGGGATAAGGCAAGTGTCTCATATCTGGCACCTGGCTACAGCATCCAGGGATAGGGCAAGTGTCTCATATCTGGCACCTGGCTACAGCATCCAGGGATAGGGCAAGTGTCTCATATCTGGCACCTGGCTACAGCATCCATGGATAGGGCAAGTGTCTCATATCTGGCACCTGGCTACAGCATCCAGGGATAGAGCAAGTGTCTCACATCTGGCACCTGGCTACATCATCCAGGGATAGAGCAAGTGTCTCATATCATGCACCTGGCTACAGCATCCAGGGATAGGGCAAGTGTCTCATATCTGGCACCTGGCTACAGCATCCAGGGATAGCGCAAGTGTCTCATATCTGGCACCTGGCTACATCATCCAGGGATAGAGCAAGTGTCTCATATCTGGCACGTGGCTAAAGCATCCAGGGATAGATCAAGTGTCACATATCTGGCACCTGTCTACAGCATCCAGGGATAGAGCAAGTGTCTCATATCTGGCACCTGGCTACATCATCCAGGGATAGGGCAAGTGTCTCATATCTGGCACCTGGCTACATCATCCAGGGATAGGGCAAGTGTCTCATATCTGGCACCTGGCTGCAGCATCCAGGGATAGGGGCAAGTGTCTCATATCTGGCACCTGGCTACAGCATCCAGGGATAGAGCAAGTGTCTCATATCTGGCACCTGGCAACAGCATCCAGGGATAGGGCAAGTGTCTCATATCTGGCACCTGGCTACAGGGATAGAGCAAGTGTCTCATATCTGGCACCTGGCTGCAGCATCCAGGGATAGAGCAAGTGTCTCATTTTTGGCTACAGCCTATAGGGATAAGGCAAGTGACCCGTATCTGGCTTAAGCTCTCAGGGGTAGGGTAGGATAGGACAAGCGTCTCATATCTGGCTACAGCCTCCAGGGATAGGGCAAGTGTCTCATATTTGGCTACAGCCTCCAAGGATAGGACAAGTGTCTCATATCTGGCTAAAGCTTTCATGGATAGGGTAGGATAGGTTAAGTGTCCCATATTTGGCTATAGCTTTCAGGGATAGGGCAAGTGTCCCATATCTGATTACAGCCTCCAAGGATAAGGCAAGTGTCCCATATCTGACCACAGCCTTCAGTAATAGAGCATGTGTCCCATATCTAGCTACATTCTCCAGGGATAGGGCAAGTGCCCCATATCTGACTACAGCCTCCAGGGACATGACAAGTGTCTCATATCTGGTCACAGCCTCCAGGGATAGGACAAGTGTCTCATATCTAGCTATAGTCTCCATGGATAGGGCAATTGTCTCATATTTGGCTTCAGCCTCCAGGGATAGGGCAAGTGTCCCATTTCTGGTCACAGCCTCTAGGGATAGGGCAACTGTCCCATATCTGGCTACAGTCTTCATGGATAGGGCAAGTGTCCCATATCTGGCCACAGCTTCTAGGGATAGGGCAAGTGCCTCATATCTGGCTACAGCTTACATGCTCATATCTGGCTACGGAAACATTTTCAATATTTCCTCTGATACCGCTGGCCGGATCTTTCAAACAATTTTGCGCAGTTTTCTTGGTTACCTGCCAATTAAACTTTATTTTTGTGATCCTCTACGGCGAAAAAACATGACAGCCAAAGGAATGTGCCCTGTTAGGCTTTTTAACTTTATTTGAACACTTCATAAATGTTCATCTAATATGTTTGAACAGTTCTATACAACTCAACAGTCAACCCAATATATATTATTTGTCATGGGTCCATGCCGGTGTTAATCATATCAAGAAATATCTTATTTTTTCATCATGAAAGTTTGTACGTGTAAACAGTTTTGAATGAACATCGAAACAATGAGAGTGACCCGTCCGTTATATCGAGTGCCAAACAGATGGAATGAAAGAACGAGTTACTCATCGTCTCATCTGGATCTTAGCTGTTTGCAAATGCAAGTCAGATCAAATATATCGGGTTGAGTACAAATGTACTAAACAAAGCAATATCAGCGAAAACATCAACGCCACTAAACGGAGAGTTCCTTCGCAAGAGCAGGTGCTTAACTCTTTCACCGATGAATGGTTTAAGAAATAATGACAAAATGAATATTAATTAGATCATTTTTATAATTGTATTTTAGCACAGAAATGGTTGGTCTTCAGCAAACACCGTAAATTCATATCTATATCATTTCATACTCAAACAGAGCAAACCCTGCTCAAACGGCTCTTATAGCAGCCGCCTGATTGGGTCTACCCTGCTTGAGAACATCTCATAAACATTTATCATTATTGAGGTCAGATTGTTCACCATTTAAAGAGTTAAGTTTTTATTCATTAGTCCGGACCTTACAATTATAGCTAATTTATCTTGATTCAAGATATAAATAAATGTATACATTTCATCAGCAAGTGTTTTCCTTAAAATCTGCCTCCTGTGAATTGACCTTTGACCCAGAAAATCAAAATCAATAAGTACACTGATGTGAACCAGCAGATGCAATGTATTTGACACCGAAAGGGTTAAAGGAAGGCAGCTAAACGTTACCAATATAAACATTTTTCGTATTTAATTAACCCTTTCCCTCATACAAACGTGTTTTCACACATTTGCAAACAGAGTAGACCCAGATCAGACGGCCCCTAGAGGAGCCGTCTGGTCAGGGTCTGCTCTGTTTGCTAATAGAATTTGATATATCGGTTTCATTGCTTTCTAAAATGGCTACAGTGTTCAACCCTCCATGTTTCGTTATAACTATTTTGTTAATGAATATTCAGTAGGTATTGAAATTTGGAATAAACACAGAACAGGGAAAGGGTTAATTCATTCTATATTTTATTGTATATTTACCCATTCGTAAATGTTTGTTCTCCCTGTTTAACCCTTTTAGTTCATGTATTGTCGTCTGTTCGGCACCTCAGGTTTTAGAGTGTACGCTTCTTCAATTTGTTTTATAAACAGAGTGTCAAACAGTTTGGATCCTGATGAGACGCAGACCAGTCTTCATGGCACTAAAAGAACTAACAAATTGTAAAATTGTTAAAATGTATGTTAACATTACTCTGTATATGTGTATAAACATCAGACTTGATACTTGACTTGTTTGTACTGAAATATGCAAATAAAATATACATTCAGCACATAGGCTTTACTTGCCATTCGAATAAAAAACCGAAAAGTAAACAATCAACTATAACCTGCAGTTAACTCTTCGCTTGCTATTCACGTCAATATACCTACCTGTAAATAGTGAAGACCCAGATGAGACAGCTCCTGCAGGAGCTGTCTCATCAGGGTCTGCACTATTTACAAATTGAGTGTGCAACTAGTGCACCCCACAGCAGTGATTACACAGGGAAATAATTGTAGACAGTGAAGATATATGTAATTATACAAAAAGGCATGCGTAAAGAAGAAGACATGTATTTTAAAATTCAGCAAGAGAAGGGTTAATATTTTTGCTTCGTTTAACCATTGCGCAATTTGACTTTGGTCTAGATGAGACGCCGAGATAGTGGATTATATAAGTCGTGGTCTAGTCAAATTTTCCCATCCATAAAAGTTTGGTCGAGACAAAAATTTAAGATCAAATACTGATAAATACATACAAAAACTCATACACATATTCAAATTAAAGGCGACACCATGTCGGTTTTTATTTACTCAGCCACATAACCAGACATTGTTTATCTTGCTCCGACACAAAAAAAATAACTTCCACTAGAACAATAATCTGTCGAGTTCATAGCAAATGGAGACATTTGCATTTTGCAACAATTCAGACCAGAATATGTAACCGTGTCCAATCAGATATACACATCATTTAAACTTATGAGCCAACATTCCATATGACGGAAAGTGTCGAACTATGTACAACTGTATTCAAATGTTGTGCGACTGTGTCTGCTATGATCTTACTCTACATTGATTGTGAATCTTCATAAGAAATCCACGCTGTTAAAGATGATATGCATTCGAAGTTTCGCAATCAATGTAAACGCATTGTCTCTACATGATAAATCTACATAAATTCTTATATTAGTTTTATTTTCAAGTGTCAAACAATTTGCATTCTTATAAGACGCCGAATGACCTAGCATCTCACCTGGATCAAAAGTGTTGGCAAAGGTCAACAACTATTCGATAACCACATATTAGAATTTAACCCTTTATATGATGAATATATGATCATATGAAATACATCATAGATATTTATTAGATGTTTTATAACGCAATATGAATGCAGCATGTTTTGGGACTATAGAATCAGACCAATTTCGTTAGTTAAACAATCAGAGTCGGCCGACCATGAGGAACCGTCTTATTTATGTCTACTCTGTTTGCAAAGGCGTCTCAATTAGAGAAAGGTTTACTTGGTATTAGAGCAAATTGGTATATTCGGTGGGCTGAATTAATCCCTATGCTAAACATGTCATTTTAAACCAAATTTTCCGGATGCTTACTACTCTCGATTCGTAGGAACTTTTGGGTAAACTGTTGGTCGAGTGTAAAACAGCTTGACCGAGTGTAAAACAGATTGGATCCTGATGAGCCGCGGCATGTGAACTGGATCCAAACTGTTTGAAAATGCCATGCAGGTATCACTTAGCAGGTAAAGGGTTTAGATTGAAATTTGTATTGATGGTAAAAACCTTGAATGTACTCAACCTTGAAATTAGTTTTTGTTTAAAAATGTATGCTAAAAGTAGGGGACTATTTACATAGTACTCGACATAGCAATGAATAATTCATTAAGTCTAAATTTCATTAATTAAATAAGTATTGATATTCGCTGTTAACTCGTAATTCTTATTCATCACTGTTGACGCAAATGTAAATTTGTATAGTTGTACAATGGATCAACCATTTCGTGTAAATAAAGATTATGTAATGATATACAGTAAAACCTCTCTATAGCGGCCACTAAATTACATCAAGTATTTTGTGTTAGAGGCAGGTGACTGCTCAAAGCAAGGTGACAGTAAAACAGAACGCTCCTATGGGAGCGCTCTGTTTTACTTTCACCTGGCTTTAAGCAGCCACCTACCCTGAATACCAACTAATTAACATAATTTAGTGGCCGCTATAGAGAGGTTTTTACTATACTTGAACAAAGGAGATTAACATAAATAAATACTCTCAAACCTTATTGCGCTAACCGCAATCTGACCCACATTTGCAAACGGCTTGGATCCAGATGACACGCCGAGTAAATTGATGTCTCATTAGGATCAAAACTGTGTGTCACTCGGTCAATATTTGCTCAAGAGCTTCATCGACTTCAGCATACAGGTAATTGCTGCTGTAAAGTCCTCACTGTTGATTCAGTAGCGACTGTGTTCAGTTGATCATTATGATGACATCACCATAGTGATAATGCTGGTGTAAACACAGTAACAATCAAAGCGCTGCAGACGATGCAGTATTGCAGACGTTGCATGGTGTCGATGTGTTGAAAATCAAATTTCTGATATCGACTAAGTGTGCTTTTTTTTTGAAAAAAAAATCTTACCATAGAAATCTTACTTCAAGAAAACGTGCAAACACGCTTGTATGGTATTTTGCCACAGTACTAGTTGCATCTCATTTAAGCAAAGCTTTCTCATTTCTGGAGAATATATAGTTTCTCTTTACTAACAATATTAGAGATGTGTTGACCCAAACGTGTTCACCTTACCCTGTAAAAAAACAGGGATAACACAGGTAATCAATCCTCTCTGGCAACAGACATCGGCTAATTCGGCATACTTAACAGCTTTTCTCACATAAACCTCCTTAAAAGCATCCTCCCTGGATACAGTCAGTTCAACCATGATGATATTCCTGTTGCATGTTGATCATATCACGATGCCAGGCTTGTCTGTACAACATCAGGGTACACAAGCTTTTTCCATAGATCAATCTTCATGTGATGCTGCTTGGTGACAGATGCCTACTACCCATCTGTGTTTCCGGTTCCGCTTGACCTGTTTTCACAAATTATATGGAGGATTCTTTTGCTGTTGCACATCTATTATGTTTCCTCTCTTGCCCAGGACTATCAGCCAGGACTGCTAGGATCTAGTTGTGTCGCCATCAGTATCTGTCTTGCTGCAGAATTGGCTTACATCCTGATAGGACATGTGCCATTGTGGCACGGTCTCTGCATAAGCAGCAGTAATGGTCCTCTATCAGGCCTGAGGTATGAAGGTTTGGAGGCGAGGGCAGTGCATCATATACTGACCGAAACAGGAATCAGATTTGGACTGGTTCCAGTTTCCACAGCTCTGGCCAGGTCACTTGACGTTCTAGTAGGTTCCATCTTCTCCAAGCTCTTTGCTTCACTAGCTAAACGGCATTGCATTTCCCCTTCTGTTATTCCTCTTGTCTCGCTTCCCCGAGGACCACGTTTCTCTTCTCTTTGCAACGGGTTTTGCCCCACTGCTGGAAGCATCTCGTCCCTATTCTTTGATAGCCGGTGCAGGTATTTCCGATTATGTCGCGGAGCTGAGGTCGGGTTCTAATGTACTTGCTTTCCTACCGTGTGATCATTTCAGCGTCCTTAACCGTTGTGTCTGCTAAGTCTCTTAGTGCCATTGCGATCCTGCACTTTGCTACCTTGAACTGTTCTACGATTGAAGACAGATGCAGAGGTAGCTAACTAGATCTGATGTAAAGGCATATGGCACAATCATTTGGTAGAACTCCTAACCATCTTCTGAGCTTCTGGTTGATGGTCATTTCTAGTGCCTCAATGGTGGATATGGGAATATCATACAGTGTGAAATGCCAATATAATCACGGAAGCATACCATACTGGTATATTCAGGCTTTGAATGTTTTTTTGTTTTTTTTGTTTTTTTTTTATGTTTAGAAATATTTACTTTTATTGTTATTTAATTGCACTGTACATGATATGATCAGATGATATACCGAATATGTCATTTACAAGTATATATACAATAACTGTCTACATAATTATGATTCCTTGTTTCTACCGCAGTTGCGTTTTTATAAACAGTGTTTGATACTTTTATATTTACCCTTTTATCCTGTGAGTATATTTACAAGAAGTCATGATTGTATAAGTATCTAGTTGAATGTACAGGCTTTGAATGTTAATGGCAGGACAGGCTTGTCTATTTTGTTCAACCAGATCGGTGCCGAGTTCGTCACGTTGTCCACATTTTCTGTGATCACCAAGAGAAACATTATACCACTTGCCAAGTATTTTACAGAAGTGTCCACAAGACGTGGACTTTCTTCCCATTTGAATATTTCCTTGGCTTTAACTTCATTTGTGTCCAGTACGTTCAGGACCCATCGTGCCTGTACGATGGGCTGGGTAGAGATTGTGAGGTCAATATGATATTCATGCCCATGATTAAGAAGACAAGCGATAGTGTGTATCGTGTCACGCTTCCTTTCCCTAGATCTTACCATGCCGACGTGATCTTTCTGCTCTCCTGATCACCAAGTCGCTAAAATAACGGCAAACCAATGTTTTGACCCGTTCCGTGACGTGGTAGTGACCAAGTTTTTCTTCAACCAGCTTGTTGTCCATGCTTCAATATGCATTTGCCAAATCAAGCCATATCCTGTTGAAGTCCTCTTTGTCAGCCTTTGTTTCGCGTATCATCTGGCTCAGGATTCATGTGTGCTCTATGCAGCCTGAAATCCTGGGATGGTGCCCAGGGATGGAAACCTCTATGATATGGACCCAAATTGTTTGAAAATGTAAGTCAGGTGGAGCTGAGTATGGTAGGGGTTGAATCAGCTAACCCCCTTCAACGCTGAATTTTCGGAAGGGAATAGTCCATCATTATTTATTGGTATAGTCCATAGAGCATAAAAGTGTAAAATTGGCGAGATACATTTGAATGGCAAACAGTGCATACCCTGATCAGGGGGAACCTCTATGTTCCCTCTGGTTTGGGTCTACACTGTTTGCAAATGACAGTACTCTTGTTTCCCGAAATTCAAAGAGTTAAAGTCCCATTATATCTAGCAGCAATTATATTGTGAAAATTTGAAAAATATCGATATTTTAGTAAACAGAGCGAGATTATTGAAACTATTTCACGTCGAAGAAATAAATAGGACTATTTCCTGGTTTACCAGTTCGTCCACTAAATGCAAAAGAACTACTGTAGCGTGATCGTTGTGTGATGCCTGCTCGAAAAAAAGTAAACAAAATGGCGGCTAACGGCGGAGTCCGCATTTAAAGCTGATATCGGAGGAGAATAGAAAATAACTTACGGACCGTGGTCCCAGTCGAGACACATCGTCCGCATGAAACAAAACACGGGGGAATAGGGAACCGGTTGTTTGCATTTTTTCAGTTCTAGTTTCTCTATTGTTGTTTCGTCACACTTATTCATATATTTAAAAATGGAACATAATTTATAAATATATAAATTACAGTCAATTGTCGCGTAATTCACCAACACGTCATATTCACTAAACTGAGATTTTTTGCTAGATCCGCAATATGTGATCAAACAAAATATAATATGGGTCCATGCTTATAAAACTTTTAGTTGAGTCCGAGTTCGTTCTCAAGTTTTTGATTGTTCAGATTTGAGCCTTTGGCTCAAATCTGACCAATCAAAAGCTTGAGAACTCAAATCTGACCAATCAAAAACTTGAGAACGAACCAAGACTCAACTAAAATGTTATTTTCTGTACACAATGTCGTGTGTAGCCATTTGAGAGCTAAAGGAGATCAGAAATTAATAGACATAGAAATATAATTGGACCTTAAAGTCCCATTATATTTTAGCATTACTTTTCCTTGTGAAAAGTTAAAAAGATCGTTTTATTGTCCAAAGGTGGTTTTAACCTCCTTTCCGCCATAAATACGCCCTTCTATGCATCTGTAATAACCACTTCTTAAAACCATTGTGATAAATAGAGCATTTGCTCCTATAGGAGTTACTATTAAGTTACTGTCCTTTTCGGTAGATTTGTTCAAAGAGGTTGGGTCTAAAATAGCCTATGGAGGAAAGAGCTAAAACAGTAGCAAACAATCGCAATATTTGAACAACTTTTCATTTCGAAGAAATCTATGACGGAAATCATAGTTGGACAGATCGTCGACTAAATGCAAATGAGCTACTGTAATGTGATCGTCACGTGACGTGACGTCTGCGCCCAAAGAAAGTAAATAAACAATAGCGACTAACAAACCGTGAATCACACGGCGGAGTTATCATTCAAATCCAATAGCAGAAGAGGATAGGGTCAGTGATCACAGTCAAGACATATCACCCAGTTTAACAAAGAAACGCGAGGGATATGGAACCAGTTGCTTGCAGTTTTTCAGGTTTTGTTTCCCTGCTGTTGTTTGGCAACCTTAATCGATGCATTTAAAAATAGATCAGATTGCTATATAAAATACAGTAAAATTTCTCTATAACGGCCACTAAATTACATCAAGTATTTTGTGTTAAAGACAGATGGCTGCTTAAAGTAAGGTAAACGTAAAACAGAACGCTCCTATAGGATTAGAATTCCGCGGTAGTGTCAGCAAACAAAATGCTTGACCAAAGCTGTTGCAGATGTTAACTCCTACCAGCAGACAATTTCTAAGGAATTCAACTACATGTATTTCATTCAGCTCAAAAAATGAAGTTAAATAAAAACTTATGAAAGGTGGTTGGATTCGGTCTATTGTATCCGCAGTTATTTTTGTAAACATATGCCTAGATCTCCTATTGCGAGATAACCATACGTTCTACCATGTCTTACTGATATATACTTAAGTTACTGTTAGATCTAAATGTTAAAATAACGGTTTGCTCCAAAAAAATCCTTCTGTGTCATATGTTTGGAAAATAAGGCTTTTAGAATGATTTGTTTGAAGAAATGCAAATGAAAATATAGAAATGTTTTGATCCTCATCAGACACTGAGTTACCCTGGACTCAAACTGTTTGCAAAAGTGAGTAAGCTTGAACTCATAGTTCAAATATTGACATTCAAAATAGTTGACTGAAATATCTTTTTTGTCTGCTATGTATTTTCTCGTTGTTGTTTGTACGGAAAATCATTAGCCCCCGCAGGGGTTTGATAAAGCGTTAAATATAACCCTTGACCTGCAATGATAATATGAACAGAACAGAACATGTCTTTAGTGAACTTGTACAACCACGTACATTTGTAGTAATACATAAATATACATGGCATATGTCACATAGGTCAAAGGAACCTTCAGACTGACAGTAAATTTAAAGCACAATCAATTTAATTATGAGCAAAATCAATATGTCAGCTTAACATTAGTCTATGTCCTATGTACTATGTACTATTCATGTCAGAAATAATGACATCATGGGGTGTTAATGAATTAAACTTTAATAATGACCAATTAACAAGTTTGCCTTTTTGTCATTATCAGATATGCATTTATCCAAACGCAAACAAAGACGACCCTGATCAGTGGGTTCCTACAGGGACCGTCTTGTCTTGATCTACTCTGTTTGCAAAGGTTTTAACCCTTACCGTGTCATTAACGTCCTTTGCAAACAGTGTAGACCCACATGAGAGGGCTCCTAGAGGAGCCCTCTCATAAGGGTCTGCACTGTTTGTCATGCTACAGTTTTCTTTAGAAAATCCCTAAATATTCACCATAAGCTTGACCTTTTTCAGCGGTTAGCTGTCTATTTTCACTTTTGTTCTAGTTTTCCACCAATCAGAAACTATGTTACATTGTAATTTGCATATGACCTACTAGTATTTTCTACTAAACCGTATTTTCATTAGTTAATCCCTTGACTGGCATACAGCCTTTTTATAATGCCTCTACACATGGCCAAACTGAATGTAGGACGTTTCGGCATAGGAAGTTTCGTCCGGATGTTTCGGCCCAGGACATTTTGGCCATCTATTTATTCGGCCTAGGACGTTTCGGCAAAAATTGAAAATTTGTATTAAAAAGCAAAATTGAATAATCAAAATCATTAAATAACTATCTATATGTTAAATATTGATATGTGGTCCATTTTTTTGGTTTATACAGATCAGGATATTAGCTAAGCAGGTGACATATTCACACTTACTCAACATTGGGTACAACGAGTGATAAAGAGGTGCTTAGTCATTAAAACAGCCCCAGACCACATAACACATTACTAATGATTTACTATCCCATTCAGTTTTGATTTTAGTCTTGGTCCAAACTGTTTGCCACTCACTTTATGCTTTCTGTTTTCAGTCAAAATGTTGTTTATTTCAACTTTTGGTGGATTCAAATACATGTACAATACTGTAGTCACATAGTTGTATATTACCATAACCGGTAAAACAATGAATTATTTATTACTTTGGCCATTATCAAAACTAGAGTATATAATACATAAACAATATTACTGAATAAAACTATATAGATCTATTATCCTCAAAAGGTGTGGATCAATTTTGACTATTCAATTTTGGTGTGTCATACTTTATATCAGTTCCTAACCCATTATCGTACTTATCACCACATGGTAATGATTGCTGAGCATTATTGCCAGTTTGCCAAAACCACTATTAAACTTTTAAACATTTATTATCATTTTGCTATCAATTTAATACCACGTTTGATCACATCCACTTTGACGAACAGGTAGTTTGCCGAAACCACCACAATTCACAGGCAATGCTATAGGAAATAAAGAAGAAATGTTGTTTAGTATATTAGAGTAGTGGCATTAATAGTATTAATTACTATACCCGACCACAGCACCAATTAAGGCTCTGGTTATTCGCTTTCTGTGATATAAAGCTACTTACTGAAGGCTATTGTTACGGCTCTATCACCTGGCGCTTTGGATCGAGTAGTAGGTTGAGATAGCTAACTTTATATTGTTTTAAAAATACATGTATATTCAGTTAATGGTGTCACTAATGATGATGCACACACGTCAATTAATGCGTTGATCCAGGCTATAGATAAATACCTTTCTTTAAGTAATTACAGCCTCTGCACAAACAAAAACTAAATTCTGTATGCTTTATTTAAAGTGTATTCAATTAGTTATCTTCATATCAATATAAATATACATGCTTTCAAGTAAATTTTTATAATAGGTAAAATGAAGAACTAACTTCAGATAGTTTTAAAAAAATACTTTGACATTGTACATTTTAATAGTGATTTCCTATAAAAGTAACTTGATTTTTTCCATAATTGCTTATTCTACTCCTAGTCATTTCCATTGCATGCTTCTCTGCTAGTATAATTACAAGCAACCCTTCATAGATCTAGTTCCCTGTACTAACAGAATCTCGAAACATTGAAATTAAGTTGGCATATTTAATATCATTATTGTTTTGTACATTATGTCAATATTGGAATGCCACTGAATATCTTTTTAAAAGATATTTCTTGTTTAATTTTGGTATAGTCCATTAACATTTTTGACAATTCAGCGTTGTAAGGGTTAAAAGGCGAATATGTGGATGGAAAGGGTTAACCCGTAACACACAATTGAGGAATTCGATTAAAACTTTAACCGTTATCGTGTTATTAATACAATATGTCTTCTAAAGTCCAAATCTGTTTACAGTTCTACAGAAACTATTAACAGAAACACGCGTGTCAAACAGCTTTGAGCCTGCTGTCACGCTCAGTTACTCGGTCTAGATCTCACCTGGATCTCATCTGGATCTCATCTAGATCTCATCTGGATCAAAGCTGTTTGCAAACCCTAGACAGGACGTGTTTAGCAAGAAAATGATTAAATGGGCTTGCCTGCAATTCGACTCAATATTTGTTTTAATTACTGCCTGTCAGTGACATATTAAAGTACGATTATATCAAACAATACAATGCTTGTCTATTCGTGACACCAAGAGCACACGAGTCTTCCAATTACCCATTTATTTGGTTGAGATGTCCTATCACGCCTCTGCAAACAGGGTCCATGCTTATAAAGCTTTTCAGTTGAGTCTGAGTTCGTTCTCAAGCTTTTGATTGGTCAGATTTGAGTTATCAAGCTTTTGATTGGTCAGATTTGAGCCAAAGGCTCAAATCTGACCAATCAAAAATTTGAGAACGAACTCAGACTCAACTAAAAGTTTTATCAGCATGGACCCAGATTAGTTCAAGATCATACGGATTCTATAGGAGCCATCTGATCAGGGTCTGCTCTGTTTTGCTTACTGGATTATGATGTTACAGTTTCTGTCATGGCCAGCTCCTTTAAAAGTCATAAACAAATCAGTTAATGAATATTCACTGAGTCTTGAACTAATAAGGCGAATGGTTAAACATCAATGAACGTAGAGTTTTTTGAACACTTGAATGACCTCCCTATAGCAATCCCTACTGAATGGACCTGGAGAAAAATAATGTCTGCTAAAATCTGTATCTAGTGTGCAATTACATATACAGTAAAACCTCTGTAAACCGGATGTTACATTTGGTATAAATATCGGTCTTGGAGACAGGTGACAGCTTAATACAGGGTGAACGTCTAGTTCTGAGCATTAAGCAGTCACCTGCATTAAGCAGCCATCTGCATAACATATCTGAATTGTTCTCTACTAGAATCCCGGTTTAGAGGGGGGTTTATTGTACTTACGTTCGATCAAACTTTTGGGAAACAAAAGTCAACATAGATCCTGGTGAAACGCCGGGATAAAGGCAAAACATGATACTGATCAAAACGTTTCCAGAAAAAGATATAGGCTGCTGTAATTACTAGTAACTTACATGTGTGCTTAAATGAAATAAGATGTTCCAAGTTCCATCTCGAACAGCTAATTCCGTGAAACATCTTGAATATAAATGCATCTAATTAATTCCCACTCGAGTTTTGGAATAAATAAATTCGACGTGTTTTTTTATTATTATAAAAATTGCTATGGATAATACCCCTGTGGTAAAAAAACGTATCATAATAATTTTAACCAAATATTCTGAGTCGATCAAACTTTTTGAAGAAATATTGACAGATTGTCATAGTATATACATTTAAGAAGCTATTGACCAAGTTCCAAATAGCTTGGATCATACTGAGAGTTACCTGGTGTTGTTATATAATATCCTTTAGCGTTGTAAATATGAGAGTAAGCGGCTGGCTAAAGGTTAGACTAGATTTAAGGACGTGACCAAATGAATGCATATCGACTGATATCAACTAAAGTCGATTATGTGATTTTGTTTCCCGGGTTCATTAACTAGTATGTAAAGAGCTCTAAAATCTAGCTAAGACAATTGCAGTTCAGTTCAGAGTTAGAGTTAAGAAGTGGAAGTTAGAGTTCTAGTAGGGATTTAAATGAAACACCACCAGTTATGATATATCACCAGAATCCAAGTAAAGAATCAACAGAAACCTTTTAGGGTGTAAATATGGGGATTAGCAGTTGGTTAAAGGTATACCCTCTAGATAAGGACATGACTGTCTACGTGCATATTGACTAGCAGTAATCAAAGGTCAGTTATGCATTTGATAGGTCTTTACTGGTTCACTAACGTGTACATAAATGGAGCTGCATTCTAAATAAGGCAGACTGGCTTAACCCATTCTCTCATAGACTGTTTTTTAGAACCAACCTCTTCGATTTTATCTGCCGAAAAGGAGCATTAACTATAGAAAAGAAGAACTTTCATATTGTGTAGTTTTGAAACCATTGTGATAAATAGAGCATTTGCTCCACAGGAGCAAATACTCTATTTATCACAATGGTTTCAATAAATGAGTTTTACAGATGCGCAAAAAGGCGTCAGTAGGAGAAGTATTGTTCACTGGTGCCAGTTCTCATATCTCTAGTTAATGTTCAGAGTAGTGAAATATCAACCGAGGTTTCATTGTCATTATAATGTACCACTATACTACAGTGTCTCATTTGGATCCAAGCTGCTTGCCTTTACGACTCATGTCGCGGTTAATGGGGAAAATATTAACCCTTCGCTTGCTGAATTTAAAAATACATTTCTCCTTCTTTACCCATGCCCTGTTGTATAATTACATATATCTTCACTGTGTACACGTATTTCGCTGTACAATCACTGCTGTGGAGTGCATTAGTTGCACAATCAACTTGTAAATAGTGCAGACCCTGATGAGACAGCTTCTGCAGGAGCTGTCTCATCAGGGTCTTCACTATTTACAGGCACGTATATTGACGTGAATAGCAAGCGAAGGGTTAAAGTTTGATTCAACCAGGAAGGTTGTCAGTGACAACAATGACTGGTTTTTTTTAATGCAAGGCATTACAGAAGTGCCTAATATGATACACAAAATTTCGACAAGATCAATAATTACACCTGTTCAAATTAAATACTATGACACATTTTGATGGCTGGCTGGAAGAGCCCTGAGACCTTTCTTTGGGAATTATGTGTTTGTTTTCTTGGATAAGGCATTAGATAAACAACAAAGTTTAACAAAAGCTATAGGAGCAGCCTGATCAGGGTCTTCTCTGTTTGCTTATTACACAATATAAACTTGATTCTACAGATTCCTTGTTGACGGTGCCATATTCACGATATCATTTCTTCTTTCATGAATTTTCACGGAGTAAAGGGTTATTTATTACAAACCATGCATTTCAAGTCAATAATGTTTTATGTTGCCATATAACAAGTTATAGTTTCAGGTGTTATGGCAAATCTGACTGACCAATGCACATCAACAATGTTTAATGAAAAATCAAGGTTTCTCATTTTAATGAGAATTTCGCATTTACGTTTTGGCTTGTAAAATGGGAAAACGGAATTAGATTGTCTTGTCTGTTATGACAGGTACTATATGTTTTGTTTGTTATCTATAGTATATTAGGTGCTATATGTTTTGTCTTTTATCTATACATGTAGTATAATAGGTGCTATATGTTTTGTCTTTTATCTATAGTATAACAGGTACTATATGTTTTGTATATTATCTATAGTATAATAAGTACTATATGTTTTGTAACTATCTATAGTATAACAGGTACTATATGTTTTGTATATTATCTATAGTATAATAAGTACTATATGTTTTGTAACTACATGTATCTATAGTATAATAGGTACTATATATTTTGTATGTTATCTATAGTATAAAAGACAACAATAGACAATTGGGAACAATACTAAATGCAGTTTATAGGAATTACACGCTAATCACAATTAATAAATGTCCTCCAGCACATTTATTAATTGTTAAATTATTGCATGTATTAAAAACAACCGATGTTTAAGCAATGTTTATATTAATATATTTAAAAATAGTTGAAACAATCCCGATTGGAGATTGCGTGTCACTTATATATGAGATTGCGTGTCACTTATATTGTGTTTTTATCGAACTTGTGCCAGTGAACAAATTATTACTAGAAAATAGTGTCCATAAGACAAAGGTGAATGATCATAGACGAACAATATTGATGTGAAGATATACCTAAAGAAGGGAAGTTTAGCTCCGACTATCTTTTTACCAGAGTTATGGGACTTTGAAATTGTCTTCACTATAAACTATATAGTGAAAAGTGCTTGATTTATAGACACCTAGGGGCACCTTTATAAGACATTCACAATGATAAAATACAAATTTTCTTGCATTGTATATAGCCTGGATAATCATAGTATTAACACTCATAAAGGGGTTAAATCCATTTATTCCCATCTTTTAAAAGATGTATTATGCGCATTTTTTCGTATTAATCAATCAACACCAGAAGCTGTACAGGTATACATACAATGAAAATAATGCTTACAACCCATTTTCCGACAGGATATATTTGTTCAGCTAAATATAATCGCTATCCAAATACTACTAAATTCTTTAAAAGGAGCCTCCTTTTTAGAAACGGGGATTTTGTACGGAAATCAGCGGACATTTTCTGAATGACTCTGATTCTATTTCGGAACAACGCTTTGAATATTAATTAGGTTGTTACCACATGTACAATGGCTGACACTGGTTGTTGGCCTTCATAATAGACTTTTCTCTTTGCATTTCTACTTTTGCTTTCGAGGGATCACCCATTTTCAGAATATATGTATTTCACAACAGCAGGTGTTAATTGCTTGTGTGGCGGCCGTATTAAATCGCCCCGTACTTCATTCTCAGTGTTGTTATATTTTCTGGTCCTTCGGGATCATTAGTTTTCATGTTATTAGTTTTGAAAATTGAATACTGCTTAAGCCGGTGCTAGGGGGCGTGAGTAGTGTTGCACTTTTAATTACTACTCATGAACAGACTCAATAAAACCGAGTCTGCAATTTTCTCTTTGCATTTCTACTTTTGCTTTCGAGGGATCACCCATTTTCAGAATATATGTACTTCACAACAGCAGGTGTTAAGTGCTTGTGTGGCGGCCGTAAAAAGTCGCCCCGTACTTCATTCTCAGTGTTGTTATATTTTCTGGTCCTTCGGGATCATTAGTTTTCATGTTATTAGTTTTGAAAATTGAATACTGCTTAAGCCGGTGCTAGGGGGCGTGAGTAGTGTTGCACTTTTAATTACTACTCATGAACAGACTCAATAAAACCGAGTCTGCAATTTTCTCTTTGCATTTCTTCTTTTGCTTTCGAGGGATCACCCATTTTCAGAATATATGTACTTCACAACAGCAGGTGTTAAGTGCTTGTGTGGCGGCCGTAAAAAGTCGCCCCGTACTTCATTCTCAGTGTAGTTATATTTTCTAGTCCTTCGGGATCATTAGTTTTCATGTTATTAGTTTTGAAAATTGAATGCTGCTTAAGCCGGTGCTAAGGGGCGTGAGTAGTGTTGCACTTTTAATTACTACTACTCATGAACAGACTCAATAAAACCGAGTCTGCAATTTTCTCTTTGCATGTCTACTTTTGCTTTCGAGGGATCACCCATTTTCAGAATATATTTATTCAAGAAAATAAGGCCCATCTTACCACATATAATTTACATGCAAATAAGCTAAATATACCGTTTAATGGTGTCAATCAAATATAACGATAAAAGGGAGCTAACTCATACAGGTACATCGAATGATTATTTCCGGTATGTAAAAATTTGAATCTTACGACAGATTGCGGCCAATGGTGAAGGCTGTTCCGTTGGTTTCCGTAGCAATCCATTTTTCTAAAAAAAATTCGACACAAACAACCATTTACAGACCGTGCTGTTTAGCGTTAAATAAGTGTTAAGGTACATAGATTCCAGTTCTGAAGTCAGCATACATCTTTAAGGAAACTCGTCCAGATCTTATGTTGGAACAGTTCCATGTTTCATATTGAGGGACACACATGCTGGAATGAGACATTAAACATTGATGTGTTCAGCAAACAGTACATACCCTGATCAGAGGGTTCCTTCAGGAGTCCTCTAATCTTGGTTTACATTATTTGCCTATATTATTTTAATCCATTACCTCAAAGGCTATTTTAGATACAACCATTTTGTATAAATCTAACGAAAAGGAGCATTAACTAGAGGAAAAATTTTGTTTTGAATTTTGTAGTTTGAAGCCATTGTGATAAATAGAGCATTTGCTCCTATAGGAGCAAATGCTCTATTTATCACAATGGTTTCATAAAGTGACTTTTACGGAGTCGTCAAAAGTGGTCAATATGAGGGATTGGGTAAAAGGGGAACTGGACACAAATGGGTTTACATATTACATATTAAACAAACATTGCATCAGTCGTTTTCAGTTTTTTTATCGAGGAAACAGTGGATCTGCACACACGATTCAAACCCAGCACATTTAGATAGTTCTACTTTCAGTGTTTTGACGTTTGTCAATTTCATCAAGAAGGTTTTCCAACTCATCAAGCGGAACATTCATATTTCCATTTGTATAAGGAATGGGTTCTATACACATTCGCCAAAACATTTGACGCAACATATCGGCCTGCGACCATATTATTGTTTTTGATGCAGCTTCCATTGTGCCATCGGGGTTCGTTGGCATAAATTCAATAACAGCTGTTGAATCAGGGGCGAAGTTTATGTTATACATTCCACCGCCATGAGAACCCATTATTATTCGAGCTTTCCCGAACATTTCAATTGTTTCATTTAGTTTAAGGTTACCTTTGAATACTTTTACAACACCAGTTCCATATCTCTGTCTCAACTTTTTTATCACCACTATTGCGTTAAGTATTTTTCTCCCACAGTTAAAGCAGCCCACTCTTGTCACAAACACAACGTGAGCCTCTTCTACTGGAATTGTCAACGTCCCAGGTACACCTATAAGGCCTCTTGCTTCTTGCCAGAGGAACGGATGTAGAGGAGGAGTTACGCATGTAAAGTACATGTAATCAGCACCAATGATCACCTTATCTTCAAAGTCTATATTTGTTAACCTTAGTTTCTCTAAAATTTCGTATATAATTTTATCTCTAGGCCTGTACTCGAACAACAACGTCACATTATATGTTTGCAAAATATGAAGCGATTGGATAAGTTTGGGTAGTGCGCTGTCAATGAAATGTTGAAAGGTACACGCTTCTGGTGTGAATATTGGCGCTACTCTGTGATACCAATGTGCTCTTGAAATATTCCTACCGATAATTATATCGCTAACTTGGCTTCTAAATCCACAGTCCTTTGCTAAGTCATAGGTACCGTTTCGGACAATGTAGACCTGACCCTGTAATTCGTCGTCGTTCCTAGGTCCAATGAATTTTCTGTTTGCTTCATTCAAGTAGAAAAGGTTCCTACTTTTTTCTGTTATGAATAACGGCGAGTGTATCTTAAAGTTGATATAGCGAAAAGATACATTTGTAGCTGTCTGGCCAATGGCGTTGCATGTTACGTTTGTGAGCATGTCCCCTCTGCTGCTGTCAGAGTCAGATTGGACTAAATCACATGGCAATGAAGCTTTGTCAACATTTCCTCCATAGAAATATCGTTTAAATGTTACCTTTTCGCTATGGATAAAGTGAAGCAATATGAAAGGAACTGTTGAGGAAACCAACACAAATCCAATAAATCCTCTCACATATGTGAAGTAATATTTGTGCATATTGTATTTTCTACTCTTACACTACCTTGTCTTCAGTGAGATATCAAACTAGAAACGTCGATCAAGTGTGTGATATCACTGGTTAGGCAAATGTTGTCTTGATCATAAAAGCGTTTGGTTCATAAGAGTAATGTCTAAGATCACCACGATTTTATCTATATCGTCGTTATCAGCTATTTTTGCAAGTACAGTAAACCCCGGTAATGCGACCACATAAAAGAGGTATAATTATGGGTGCTAGATGGATATGGTAGCTTAATGCAGGACAAAGTAATGCAGAAATATCCCAGATTACTGTATTAAGCAACAATCTTCTTATTAAGACAGCTATGTTTATTTCTTTCATAAGTGGTCGTATTAAAGGGGTGCTACTGTAGACTTATAGCATAACGTGCGTTCAACGCAAAACAACATTACGAGATAATAAATGAGGTCATTGATAAGACACATTATAGCCCCGGAGTTGCCAGAGGGGAATAATTGTAACAGTAATTTATAATACAGATCAGCCATCTTGTTAGATCATAACATCTAATCAGGATCTATACAGATCAGCCACCGTCTTAGATTGTACCATTATCTTACCATGGCCTGTACAGATCAGCAAGCTTGTTAGATTTTAGCATCTTATCAGGATATGTACAGATCAGCCACATTATTGGAATGTAGCATCTTATAAGGGTCTTTTCAGATCAGCCACCATCGTAGAATGTAGCATTTAACCCTTCTCGTGCTGAATTTAAAAAACCCAGCTCTTCTTCTTTACCCATGCCTTGTTGTATAATTACATAGACGTAACGTCAAAAACTAGTGCCACTTTTGAAAATATGTTAATCCAGCGCTTTCATCTCAATAGTACATAACATCTATTATTTTATTATAGTATTGTTATATATCAAATGAAAGACATTACAATGTGCTTCTTAATGCTGTTAATGAATTTATTTTTTTCTTGAGATAAATCAAGAATAATCACAGCAGGAAACCTAAGTAACAGCTAAAATACGGATGTCCCGCGTTACATTTTCATCCGACATAATTTAAATTTTATTTGATTTTGCCGTTAAGCGCGGGAAATTTCACATAAATCGTCTGCAGCGCTGATGTTACGTCATTTCCAGATGTTATGGTTAAAAGTGTTTACAGAATTTAGGATTAGCAAATGTGACCTAGTGAAAAACCAAAACACGGAAAAATGTCCCGGAGTCAGTGAAAACAGCAAGTGCAACTTTCACCGATGTATCTGTTAACCTAAACCTGTTCGCTAGTCTTTGAAACTTTCTTTGCAAAATACCTTTTTATTTAAGATTTATATTCTAAAATATTTTCTGTGTACCATTGTTATACGCGTTTAAACAATACATTGTTTTTGTCCCATTAAATGTCCCAAGTTATAAAATGACGTTTGATTTTACAATAAAGACAAATTTAAAGCTGTTTTATTTTGAAATGCGTAAATTAATTTAATAATAATTAATTGTATAAAATACCTTTTTTCCGTTGATTAATCTGATATATAACTTATGATAGTTATCTTATTATAGTGTATGTTATCAATATATTAAATAGTCCTCATTAAATGTCCCCAGTTATAAAATGACGTTTAATTTTACAATAAAGACAAATTTAAAGTTGTTTTATTTTGATATGCGTGAATTAATTAAATAATAATTCACTGTATGAAATACCTTTTTTCTGTTGATTATTCTGATATATAACTTATTATAGTTATCTTATTATAGCGTATGTTATCAATAAATTAAATAGTTCACATTAAATGTCCCTTTCAAATATTTGACGTCGCAGAACGGGATAAATATTGACTTTAGTTTTTGCTCCTTTTTTAATAGGTTTTAATGATGAAGAGATCGGGTGAAAAAGTAAACGATAAAATAAACTCATATACAAACAAATGCAAGCAAGACAGGAAAGATATTAAATCAAAATCTCGCCAGAAATGTCAGAAAATACGGTCTATACCAAGGAATAATATTGTATTTAGATGTTTTGTATTGGTATGAACTGAAGTCAGAGGTATTATATTTTCACCAGCAAACAGAGTAGACCCTGATCAGACGTATCCAAAAGGGACCGTCTGATCTTGGTCTACCCTGTTTGCAAATGCGTGAAAATTTTATATGAGGGAAAGGGTTGATTTGTATTGTCGCATAGTGTGGCATAATAATGTCCGTATCCGCTGCCGTAAACGTCGACGTCATGTGTAACGTCAGGGGACACCAGGGTACCGTTTTACTAACAATTCGTAAGTATTTGCGTAACTTTCGACGTAACTTTACGCTAACGTTCAGATTTACGATTTTCGCAAGGGTTTTCTGTTCGTAAAGTTACGCAAGAACTTGCGCTTGAGCGTAGCTACGCACATGTTAGTAAAACGCTATTTTCGTAACTTACGTCAAAATTCCTTCGATCGTAGACTTACGCTAGCGTAACTTCGTTAGTAAAACGGTACCCAGTAGCGTACGTCACGTCTCATATATTCACTGTGTACACATATTTCTCTGTGCAATCACTGCTGTGGAGTGCACTGGTTGCACAATCAATTTGTAAACAGTGCAGACCCTGATGAGACATCTCCTGCAGGAGCTGTCTCATCTGGGTCTTCACTAGTTACAGGTAGGTATGTTGACGTGAACAGCAAGCGAAGGGTTGATTAGGGTCTGTACAGGTCAAATACATTATTATATTGCAGCGTCTAACCATGATCTGTACAGATCAGTCGCATTGTTGCAAAGTAGCGCTTAATCGACAATCAGCTTCTGGAAAGATCAGCCATTTTGTCAGATTGTAGGGTTTAATCAGTGTCTATACAGATCAGTCACTTTGTTAGAATGAAGCATTCGATCATGGCTGTATAGATCAGTCACCCTGATCAATTTTAGCAGCTAATCAGAGTCTTAACAGATCTACCAGCTTGTAAGAACGTAGTATCTAATCAGGATGTGTACAGATCAGCCACATTGATAGAATGTATAATGTAATCAGGGTAAGAACAGACCAGCCACCTTGTTAGAATGTATTATGTAATCAGGGTCTGTACAGATCAGCCACATTGTTAGAATGTATTATGTAATCAGAGTCTGTACAGATCATACACCTTATTAGAATGTATCATATAGTTAGGGTCAGTACAGATCAGCCAGCCACTTAGTTAGAATGTATTATGTAATCAGGGTCTGTACAGATCATACACCTTATTAGAATGTATCATATAGATAGGTATGTACAGATCAGTCACTTTGTTAGAATGTATCATGTAATCTGGGTCAGAACAGACCAGCCACTTTGTTAGAATGTATTATGTAATCATGGTATGTACAGATCATACACCTTATTAGAATGTATCATATAGATAGGTATGTACAGTTAACTTGTTAGAATGTACCATGTAATCAGGGTCTGTACAGATCAGCCGCCTTGTTAGGATGTACCGTGTAATCAGGGTCTGTACAGACCAGCCACCTTGATTGAATGTATCATATTATTAAGGTCAGTACATATCAGCCAGCCACCTTGATAGATCGTATGATGTAATCAGGGTCTGTACAGATCAGTCACCTTGTTAGTATGTACCATGTAATCAGGCTCTGTACAGATCAGTCACCTTGTTAGAATGCACCATGTAATCAGGTTCTGTACATATCAGTCACCTTGTTAGAATGCACCATGTAATTAGGGTCTGTACAGATCAGTCACCTTGTTATAATGTACCATGTAATCAGGGTCTGTACAGATTAGTCACCTTGTTAGAATGTACCATGTAATCAGGGTCTGTACAGATCAGCCACCTCGTTAGAATGTACCATGTAATCAGGGTCTGTACAGATCAGCCACCTCGTTAGAATGTACCATGTAATTAGGGTCTGTGCAGATCAGTCACCTTGTTAGTATGTACCATGTAATTAGGGTCTGTACAGATCAGTCACCTTGTTAGTATGTACCATGTAATTAGGGTCTGTACAGATCAGTCACCTTGTTAGTATGTACCATGTAATTAGGGTCTGTACAGATCAGTCACCTTGTTAGAATGTATCATATTGTTAAGGTCAGTACATGTACATACATGTATCAGCCATCCACCTTGATAGATCGTATGATGTAATCAGGGTCTGTACAGATCAGCCACTTTGTAAGAATGTGTCATATAGTTAGGGTCTGTACAGATCAGTCACTGTTAGAACGTAACATGTTATCAAGGGAACTGCTGCTTTCATGTTAATGACATTGGTATGCCACGGCCGTTAGTCGAATTTTAGACTTCTACTAATCTAGTCTGACAGAACAGTGTACACATCAAAATAATGTCGGATATACGTAATGTCGTATGTTTTATTTTTTCAAAAAACAAAGATAACCACAATAAAAGTTGAACTTGTACAGTAAAGCTGCACGTATCTGTTTCTGTTAATAGCTGAATATAGGAATGCATTGTTGGTACCAAACCGTCTTTATGTTAGGTAGTGTAAGTACAGTAAACCCCTCTAAACAGGAATCCTTGTAAAGAAGACTTTAGATACTTATAGGCAGATGGCTGCTTAATGCAAGGTGAAGGTCATGAAGACAGCTCATGTGTGACTTTCAACCTGCATTAAGCTGCCACCTGTCTCCAAGACCGAACGTCCACTTTAGAGGGTTTTTACAGTAATGAACTGATAAGCATTACCTCAATGTGAACAAATATTGGTGTCTGCTACAAATCGGATCTGTTCTATATCGACTGCTTCCAATCCGATCAAGGCTTTAAGAAATTATTGACTAAGTGTCATCACAAGCTTTTGAGAAACTATTGACCAACGTGAGCCCCAAAGAGAGGCTAAGTTACTTGGCGTTTCATCTGGATCAGCGTTGTTTGCAATTGCGACTGAAATCGCAGATAGCTGTGTGTAAGAGTTAAACATTATGAACTGCATTATTTGAGCATTGGGATACAGTATTGGAGGTATTGATATGAAATATGACACTGCAATACGAGTTAAACTGTGGGATCTCGATATATTTAACCCTTACAGTGCGGGAGACGAGTCACTAATGTCCTTTGCAACCAGTGTAGACCTATGTGAGAGAGCTCTTAGATGCTCCGTTTGTCATGTTACACTTTTCTTTTGAAAAATACCTAAATAATCACCTGACATCATCAGCTTGAATCGTTTGAATTTTGGAATAAGCCATTTGAAAATTCAGCATTGTAAGGGTTTAACCTCACCTAAAACGACAACGTAAATGCTTTTTGATCATGGTTATTTTTTTTTTTACACAGGTTGTAGCTTAATGCAAAATGAGAGTTTTGTAGAAAGCCCAATAAGGAGCTATCTTTATCACTTTTGTTTGAAGAATAATTATATCATTAATGATAATAAATCGAGGGTGTTTAACGGGGATTATATACTGGCATTTTGGCCGTTTCCGAAACTGTTAAATCCCTAGACAAAGTATCTGATCAGGTGGTTTATAAGGAGCTGTCTGTACTTGGTATATTCAGTTTGCAAAGGCGCGAACGGGCGTATCTATCAGGTGACGGGTTAACTAAACACATGTTCGTATAGAATTTAACCTATTTATTTCCTAGTTAGTTAAAAAGCTCGTCTAAATCTAATTTTAGAACTCACCCATTTTTCATGTTTTCTTCTTCAGAATAGTTGCTGGTATAAGCTATTGACATCGATGGCTTCAAAATACAATGGAGACCTTGGTCAGAGGGCTCAAAGCAACAGATAAACGTGCATACTCAAATACTAAATCGTCATTGCTCCATTAAACCCTATATTGCGACCACTCTTTAGAATCGTCACAGCATAGGGTAAGGTGAAGAAATGAGGCAGTTTTTCTTTACAATGTTTTCATTTACGTGTCTCATCTGAATCTCTGCAGGCGCATTCAGAATCCCTCTGACCCGGGTCTAAACTGTTTGCATGTGTGTCCCTTGGGCACAAAAGGGTTAAGCTAACGCTATAGATAGATTCTACTGTCCGTGACCCATTTAGATTATGGCAGGGACCTATGTTTCATGGAATAAGTGATCACTTGTATGTTTTAGTTAAGACACACCAGTGATCACTTGAATGTTATATTGATGACCTCTGACCCGGTTCTAAACGGTTTGCCTGTGTCCTTTTTAGGGGACACTGGGGACGAATGGGTTAAGATATGGCTATATTTAAGTTCTACTGTCCGTGACCCATTTAGATTATGTATATCACCGGTCTATGTATCATGGAATAAGTGACCACATGTATCTTATAGTTACTGCTATACACAACAGTGATCACTTGTACATGTATGTTATATTTACCTTCATGTGGTAAAACCGGTTTATAAAATGCATGAATAAAGCCACCTTAATATTCAAAATTTCACTTCCTTGTGTATTGTATCCGTCCTACTTGTCGACAAGTCGTAAGCTTAAAATAACCCTTAATAAGCCTTAATGGGTAATGGTATTTAAGAATTAGGAAGTTATAGATATTGTGTTTCATATAGTGTTAGTTATAATCACTTTTGAAATGGAATGGAATATTGTCAAAGTCGTTGTTGTGCTTCATGTCCTCTTTGGTAAGTATGTAAAGTTATTAGTAATAGAAGTAGTGCTAAAAGAATTGGACGTGGGGATAATATAGCATCAGAGGCAGTTACAATGTATTTGAGAGTCGTAGTAGTGACGTTTTTATACGCCCTCCTAATAAAGGTGGTCGTATACTGACATGGCCCTGTCCGTCAGTTCGTCCGTCTGTTCGTTCCTCAGTCAACATTTTGTTTGTCCGCTGTTTTCTCGGAAAACTATTTGACGAATATTAATGAAACTTCACACAAATCTTAAATTTATCAATATCAGAAGCTGAGTCGATTCTGAGGTTCATTTCATTTGTCGCTGCGGAATTATGACCCTTGCACTTAAAACATGCAAATATATGCAAATATGAGAATGGGCGTAACCTTTCATTTTAAATCATATTTACTTCAAACGGTTTAGATGATATTACCTTAATATGGGTTTTCAACTTTTCATATACATTGCGTGTTTGTTTGAGATGTCATTTTATTTTAAAGATATGACCCTTTAACTTTGTGTGTTCGTTGCTTTGTTTGTCGGTCAACGTTTGTCTGTTGTTTTCTGGACAAACTATGAAAAGGATATTAACCCTTTCGCTGCCAATGCCGGATCTGTGATTACCTATGCAAACAGTTTGGATCCAGATGAGACGCCGAGTAACTCGGCGTCTCATCAGGATCCAAACTGTTTGTTACTGTTACAATGTTTTTGAAATAAAAATGAAGAAAATAAAAAAAAATGAAAATTTGTAGCAGACGACAAAGTTAGCAGACGACAGAATTTGGCAGGGAAAGAGTTAATGAAACCTCACGCAAATGCTTTATGCAACAAAATCTGAAGCCGAGTTGATTTTGTGGCTCATTTAATTTGTCGTAACAGAGTTATGACCCTTGCACTTTACGAAAATCTACTACTACTACCACTACTAATACAACTACTACTATTTCTACTTCTACTTCTACTACTACTACTACTACTACTACTACTACTACTACTACTACTACTACTACTACTACTACTACTACTATTACTACTACAACTTCTACCACAACTACTACTACTACTACTTCTACTACTACTACTACTACTACTACTACTACTACTACTACTACTACTACTACTACTACTACTACTACTACTACCACTACTACTACAACTACTACTATTTCTACTACTACTACTACTACTACTACTACTACTACTACTTCTACTTCTACTTCTACTTCTACTACTACTTCTCCTACTCCTACTACTACTGCTACTACTACTATTACTATTACTACTACTACTGCCACTATTATAACTACTGTGTTCCTATTATTCTCAGTTGTTCCTTGCATTAGTACATATTAAGACAAGAATCTTAAACGTCTCACTTTTTTTCAGGAACTGCAGATGGATTCTGCTATCCACATGAAAGTAAGTTCAAGCAGGACAATTTAGTACAAATAAACGTAAGTTGGGTACCGATTGAAATAGGGGTAGTGTTGAGTGCTAACATTTGCATCTATACAGAAGAAAATACCATTATTGAGTTGTGCCATGAGAACCCGTATTGATGATGCTTTTATGGCAAAAGGTTTGTTGAGGTACGGATGTGTAATCACATTATCCAGAATGCAGGCTAATTAGCTTTACAGAATCCGCCCTAATTTGCTGAGTGTTAGGCGAGGAAGCGACATGTACCAATTCTCAAATAGAAGATCTTACACGAGTGTTCATTACAAATTGTTTTTATGAAATGAGTTTACTTTAATAATTTATTATATCTCACGTGGCTTTCCTATACACATTTTTCATATAGTTGTTATTAAACAATTTGTATTGTTCCATGCAACAATATCTCGTACGGGCAACCTTATGTGTTGATCAGTGAGCGCTTATTAAATTGTGTAGGTTAAGTCATCCGATTCTTGCAATTTGATCACCATTTTGACAGTTTTTTGCTTGTTTAATAATTTGAGACATGTCGCGTTTTGCTACTATTTCGGCGGAGGGTCTGTCAAGATTGGACAGTGAAAAGGATCCCGCCAGTACCAAGCGTGTAATATTTGGAAGTGTGAAGCTGTTCCGTTATTTTTAAGCACCGAGTATCACGTTTGTTTCAAACTGTTCATAGTTGTCAATGAATAACTTGTTTTGCTGATGAAATTGATTGCGATGTTCAGTATAATAAAATAAATATTCCATTCCATGGAGGGCGACAGCACGTATGGCCAGTCCTCGGTATGGTAATGTCTACCTCGGCTAACGCCTTGGTGGAGATTAATTTACCAACCTCGTGCTGTCGGCCTCCATGAGATGTGATATTTATATAATGACACGAGCTTTAGCGAGTGTCATTTTCATTATTGTAAACGAGTTTCATGAAAACAATTTGTAATGAACACAAATGTAAGATTCTTTTTATCACATAACCCTTTGAAACAGACACTATCTGAGGGCGATTTAGGCCATTTTGTACAGCGTAGTAAAGTCGGAGTGAAACTGCTCAATTACATAGAAATGCCCAAGTGCATTTAAGCGATTTACGGCACTCTGTTTCGGCACCCCACACAGCAGTGTATGTGATAAATATGTTTATGATATACCCTGCTATTAATCGTCCAGCGACCCCCGTTTCAAATGAGCTTCCAGAGAGTAACCGCGTTCTTTTCATGGCAAGATAATTATATAGGATCCGCCAAGGGTCTTTCGTTGATCTTGAAAAGTTTAGAAAATAAATGTTATAAAGCAAACTTTGGAGACCTTAATAACTTGTCTTTTCTAGACGAGCGCAAGCTTGGCTCAAAGAACGACGAGTGACGGATTCCTTTTCTCACATTAACAACGGTGTACTTTAAGCAACAACCATGTACACACATTTTGCTTCGGATTCCAGTGACCGACTCATACCTTTCTAATACACCATGCATGTTCAGCCACCTACAAAGTAGTTCCATTTTTTTCTGTTTAGACACAACACAATATTCTAGACTATTCACTGGCATAATTCATTTTAATAACGATAAATATAAAGTTAATATATCGTGTAAACAATAACATTAAAGATGAGACACTTAAACTTGTTTAGCAAGCAATATGTAGTGTTGTTTGTTCAATTTCTGCTGATATCAAGGCAACAATGGGAGAGAGCCTCACGGTCGGTTTAGTTCAAACATGTTGTTTTTTTCGATGAAGAGTGAAAGGGAAAGGATCATAAGTTCTACCAACATTAGATACGACCCTGCCTCTACAAGCTTAACATTGCAAATGAATGTTTGATAATATGACAGTATAATATTATAAACCAAAACATACATCAAGAAGAAGAAAAAAAAGAAGTAGAAGAAGAAGAAAATTAAAAACAAATATATAAAGTAGTAGCAGCAAAGAAGTGGCAGGTTAATCGACCTCAACATTTATACCGTCAATAAGTATCGTGTTAGTGTCTCCACTTGTGTCCGAGAACTGTCCCTTTACCACGCCCGTAATTTTGACATTTGTCCGCTTCGGCAGAATCGGTAAGTCATGTTTGATAATGAATGGCGCGTAGGACTACATTCGACCTAAAACTATGACGTCATCTAAGTATTGGGAGAAACGGAAATTCACATTGAAAACAATGGCAATTATATGAGAAAAATGTTTTCCATGTTAGTTCATTAGGCGTAAGCCCGTTTCAGAGTTGTTATGATACAACTTTTTGAGAGTAATAGCTAGAATGCATATAGTCTGTGTCATACAGGTATACGTGTAATATGTGACAAATGTACAGATTGGATTTTGAAATATTAAAGTAAGATCACATTCTGACGGTCCCTATCTATCTTATGTATTAAACGTCTCCTGGTTACAATTTAAACTTCCAGTAAAAGCTTTGTTAGACCACATTCGTAACAAATCACATTCGTAACACGTGTTACGAATGTGATCACATTCGTCGACTCTGAATTCGAATAGAATCTCATTTTGACTTAACAAATCCGCCAGCTGCATCGAAACGAAGGAACATTTGTTGTAACGGGGTAACTGACTTTCAATCTCAGTTTGGAAACGGTAACGTGTACGCATTCAACCAATACAAGAATATAAAAAACGGTTATATAAATGGTAAATGTAAAAACACAGCTTGTTTGAAAGCAATATCACTGAACACACAAGCACATTCGGCTATTCCAACACAGTGTATTTATCGCCATATAAGATGAAATTGTGTCCAGAGCAGATACTAGAGAATCAGATCTATATTATATAAGTTCTGAAAGTAGGCGATCCTTCGAAAGCAAAAGCAGCAATGCCAAAAGGAGAAAATTGCACACTCGGTTTTTATTGAGTCTGTTCATGAGCAGTTAAGAAAGGTGCAACACTACTCACGCCCCTAGCACCGGCTTCAGCGGTTTCCAGTTTTCAAAACAAACAACACCGAAAGTGATGATCCCGAGCATATCCATGAGCAAACAGAGCAGACCCTGATCAGACGGCTCCTATAGGAATTAATTGATCAGGGTTTACTCTGGCTGCAAATGCGTAGAAAGGCGTATTTATGGAGTAAATTGTTAGGAAAAAGCGTTGAGCTTAGACTTGTCTCAAAAGATATTAGTGAAAGCCAACTTGAGGAAAGCTCAAATTTTAGCTCATGATTTGAGATGTCTAAGGTACTTAAGCTTGAGATTGAGATTAAGAAGGTTTGTGAAAACGTGGTATGGGCGTCTCATATGAATCCAAACAATTCATTTCTTGTTCTGTGAATCATTTGAAATGTTTTACGTAGAACGCAAATCTGTTCATCGTAATGCATAGCAACACTTAACAGTAACGTATATCATGGTCATTGTTATAGATGTAAATGGTTACACACACTAGTAATCTATACATGTATTTGCTTAACTCAAAAGCGAACATTAAAGACGAGACACGCTTTCATATTTCAGACAAATCGCATAAAGTAAAAGCTTGAGTCATGCAGGAAACACCACATGAAAAATAAACAGCCACCCGAACAGCACCGCAACAAGAAAACACAGCAAATGTACATATCTATCAAAACACAAAGAGACGCACAAAGACAAAACAAATATACAATTGGGGAAATATGGAACGGGTCAGTGTTAATAGGCAAGAGACCTGCAAACCCTATAAGATGGAGCACGGGGAACATCCACGTCAAGGTGAAAGAAATTTACAATATTAAAATCAAAATAATATCTTTTGCCATAAAAACAAGGTAGGCGAATAACATGCACAATGACTTAATACGGTTATAAGGCTATGTCAAACTGGGCAGGCGAATAACATGCACAAGGTGTTAATACAGCTATAGGGCTATGTCAAACAAGACAGCCGAATAACATGCACACAGTTTTAATACAGTTATACGTATGTCAGTATATGGATGCGAATAACATTCAGAAGGTTTTAATACAACAATAAGGCTATTTTAAACTAGACAGGTGAATATCACGCAGAATGCATTAATAAACAATAAGGCTATGTCAAACTAGGAAGGTGAATAACACGCAGAAGGTATTAATACAACGCTAAGGCTATGTCAGTGTAGACTACAATAGCGTACAATTCGGCAACTACTTGTTTTTATCGACACGTTATACAATAGAACTAATGGCGTTCAAGGGTCTGTATAAGATGACAGTTCCACAGATGACAGGAACACATTGACTAAATATGAAATAAACAACAACAGTCAAACATGGAGAGCCACATACGAAAAGACACGGCACCAAACACTATCAAACAAGAAACGGCAAATCCACAAAACAAAGGCTAACGAGACGCATATCAAGACAAAACATTTAACATTACGCATATCAAATAACAAAGCTGATCATAGGCGTACCCCACTTGGAACAGTAAGCTAACTTAATCTAAATTTGATTTGTAAGTCCAGAAACGCGTTATAACATGTACATTGTATTCAAATCCATTAGAAAACGTCATTGATTTTTGGAAAATATTCATCATTTGTTTTATAATGGCATTTAACCGTTACGTCATAAATATGCCTTTTAATGCCTTTGCAAACAACATATTCACTGTCTGCGCTCTTTGCCTATGGTATAATATAGTCTGCGATAGATATAACTATGTTCATAATTATGTGAATATAGAAATTTATATAATTAATATTCATTGTCATCATTTCTTACATAGCTATTCATGTGATAAATCTGAAAGAGCTGTATATTCTAAAATATAGTAACGGGAGAGAATGCGTTTTGTACGGTGGCACTGAGGTGACATATGCAAGATTTTTTTTCAAGTTTGTTTTCCCGAGATAATTTTTTTTATTATCTCGAGAATACGAAAAAAAGTTCGTTTTTACGAGATGATTTTTTTTATTATCTCAAGAAAACGAAGTAGTTCGTTTTGACGAAATAAAAAAAAATATTATCTCGAGAAAACGAAACAAAGTTCGTTTTCCTGAGATAATTGTTTTATTATCTCAAGAAAACGAAGTAGTTCGTTTTGACGAGATAAAAAAATTATTATCTCGAGAAAACGAAATAGTTCGTTTTAACGAGATAATTTTTTTATTATCTCGAGAAAACGAAACAAAGTTCGTTTTCCTGAGATAATTTTTTAAGTCGTGCGCACGACTTGATAAGCCAATCAGAACCCTCCGTCAGAGTCAATTGTTCATCTATGGGGTTTCTCGTTTCCCGCTTAGCGAGGCTCGATAGATTTGCAAACACTTTTGACCTAGATCAGACAAGTAACAAGCGTCTGATCAGGATCTAAGCTGTTTGATACTCGGGCAATATAATTTACGAATTTATGTGGAAGTGAATTATTTTTGCTGCGTGATAAGAGTTATCCCTTTCCTCGATATATACGCATTTTATCACCACCTTTGCAAACAAAGAAGACCCGCATCAGACAGTTCCTATAGGAGCTACCAGATCAGGGTCTATTATGTTTCCTTAGAAAATGTCATAAATCAAGATTTTAACTTTCTACGCCAGAGTAGACCCTGAACAGATAGCTCCTGAAGGATTTGTCTAACCAGGGTCTTCTATGTTTGCTTAGAACATATACTAAAATATAGAATATAGGCTAGATCTATTTCCTCAAAAATCTTATCAGTTTGCTCCTAAATAAATATTTATTATATCGGTATATTCATAGTGATGGAGCCTTTCACGAATAGCCATGTAGGAGTGCATGGGTTAATATGAAGAATCGCAGTAAACCTGTTGAAAGCCGGGAAGATGTATTCGACATATGGGAAACGGATGGACGCTATCCATAAACAATTTAACCCTTTCCTTCATAGTTTCTATTAAAACTTAATTTTAGGTAGATCTAGTTATATAGATTTACATACATTCATAAGGGTAGAAACTCTCTTAAATATTTATAGAGGAAATGGTTAGCGTATCAACGCGACTAACATTTGCGTCTATTGAAAATTGTATAGGCCTACATGTACTTTGGTCTCATATCTAACCAATCTGATTCACAGCGTTTGTATAGTAAACCAATTACAAGACTTATTTACAACTACTCAACGTCATACTACTACTACTACTACGCGTCATAGTGATGTTTGATACGTCACGGTAACGTTATACGCAATTATGACGTCATATAAGTTCATCCCTTGTCTCGGCCATGTTCTCATAGGCCTCAAATACTTGCGAAAACTGTTGACTCTGACGGAGGGTTCTGATTGGCTTATTAAATCGTGCGCACGACTTAAAAAATTATCTCAGGAAAACGAACTTTGTTTCGTTTTCTCGAGATAATAAAAAAAATATCTCGCAAAAACGAACTATTTCGTTTTCTCGAGATAATAAAAAAATTATCTCGTAAAAACGAACTCCTTCGTTTTCTTGAGATAATAAAAAAAATTATCTCATGAAAACGAACTTTTTTCGTTTTCTCGAGATAATAATTTTTTTATCTCGTCAAAACGAACTACTTCGTTTTCTTGAGATAATAAAAAATATTATCTCAGGAAAACGAACTTTGTTTCGTTTTCTCGAGATAATATTTTTTTTTATCTCGTTAAAACGAACTTGAAAAAAAAATCTTGCATATGTCACCTCAGTGCCACCGTAGTTTTGAAAGAAACTGAAGTTATATATTGTACTTCTTTCTTTAATACGAAGTTGTGATACATATTATACATGGAAATACTGTTTTGTTAACCCATTTGTGCCCAGTGTCCCGTAAAATGACAGATACAAACAGTGTAGATCAGAGGACCCCTGAAGAAGCCCCCCTGATCAGATTCTGCTCTGTTTGCTGAGCCCATGGATGTCAATGGCTTATATAAGTAAGTATTATGCTGTGCTCCCTCAAAATGAAAAAAAGACGGGTGCAGATTATTTGGACGTTTTGTTTTTAAATAAAATGGGAATAAATGGGTTAATTAAACTCAATAAAACCGAGTCTGCAATTTTCTCTTAATGTGTTGCAATTTTTGCTTTCGGGGGATCACCTCACTTCAGAATTTATAATCTTCACAACAGCAGGTGTTAAGTGCTTGTGTGGCGGCCGTAAAACGTCGCCCCGTACTTCATTCTCAGTGTTGTTATACCTTCTGATCCTTCGAGATAATGAATTTCAGTACTTCTTGTTCTGAAAATTGAATACTGCTTAAGCCGGTGCTAGGGGGCGTGAGCAGTGTTGCATTTTCAATTACTGCTCATGAACAGACTCAATAAAACCGAGTCTGCAATTTTCTCTTAATGTGTTGCATTTTTTGCTTTCGGGGGATCACCTCACTTCAGAATTAGTAAGCTGTTAATTATTTTTATCATTATAGATGTTTTGATGGTTTGTCAAAATAACAGTACCACAGGATCTGAAATTTACATCGACTCTGATGGAGCTCCAGTCAATGATACAGTAAAGTGCGAATGTATCTTCACGCATACAGAGCCAGATGAAACACAACCTGTGTTTGTGTCTACGCGGAAAAATAGTTTAGATGGAGTCGTTTTTGAAATAAACGGGCAGGAATTCTTAAATTCGTCAGTACAACCCAAAGTTCTGTTGAAATATGGGAGTAAAATAATCTTTAAGAAGACTTCAGCCGATGTAGACCAGGTTCCAGCCCAGTGTATTGGAATAAGTAAAGGTATTTTGTTTCATTCCCATGATTTCTAAATAGACAAATGCACAAATTTACGTGTATTAAGTGTATTATTGTATAAGCATAAGGTTTGCTTTGAGACAGACGAGATACGTAAATTCAGCTAACTTTAAGCATCACTTTGTATAATAAAGCGACCTAAGTTAATGTATATCCCCTGTTAATATTGTGCAGATGTTTTAAACTGTAGGTTTTAATTTGATATATTTCTTTATATTTATTTTGATCTCAAAGGAAGCGGACTGCCAAATTTTACAATTACATGCTACGAAGGAGTGCCGTTCTCCTTTCCTTCAACTACAAGTACGACTTCAACTACAACCTCAGCTATGGTACCTACAACAGCGTCATCACCGACAATATCGTCTCGAAAGACAACAACGGCAGTATCATCATCGACGACAACAGTGTCTGGTACGATAACAGAGTCTTCATCGACAACAGTGTCTGGTACGATAACAGAGTCTTCGTCGACAACAAAGCTGCCATCGACAGCCACTTCGCATCGTAGTACAACAGTCATTGACGTTTCAAGAACTATAGCAACAACAACATCACATCGTACATTTTCCTCTACTTCAAACAAAACTACGGCATCTACTGTAACTTCGAGAGCAACTTCAACTTCAGCATCAACAGGAGGAGCAACGACTATCTTGCGTAATATAGATATTATAGAGATGTCCAATGTATTTCTCATTAAATATAGAAACATGAACCTTCTCTTTGCTGTGCAGAAATAATATCGGCTCAATTTAGGATGTTCTATTTTCACTCTGTTCGATTCGATAAATATTTTGAGAAACTATTGGCCAAGTATCCAGGCACACACACTCTCGAGAAATCATTCACTAAATGACAAACAGTTGGATCCCGAAGAGAGGCCGAGTTACACGGCGTCTCATCTGGATCAAAGCTATTTACAATTATGAATCTCCTACTTTCAGAAATTATGTACTTCACAAAAGCAGGTTTTAGGGGATTGTGTGGAGGCCGTAAAAATCGCCCCGTACTTCGTTTTCAGTGGTGTTATGTGTTTTGGTACTTCAGGATTATACGTTTCCATGTTATTGGATACAGTTTAAGCCGATGCAAGGGGGCATGAGTAATGTTGCACTTTTCATAACTGTTCATGAACAGACTAAAAACCAAAACGAGTCTGCAATTTTCTCTTTTTGCATTGCCGCGTTGCTTTCCAAGGATTGTTCTATATATGCAATTGCAGCATATCAATACATGAATAAGTCGGTTTAAAGCAGGTGATACTTATATAAGCTTATACTAACTTAAGGTTATTTGTATAGTAATATCATTGTCAAATATTTGCAAATTCTAGCCTCGGTTTCATTAAAACAGTTTAGTTCATAACTACATATGTATTATTTTGGCATTTGTTTCTATATCATTATGTTGACAGGAGGAAATTCAGAATCCACGAACATCGACCAAAAAAATGATTCATTCGAAGGAACGATTGATATTGGTGAGTACACTGAATTTTATTGTGCGTAAAAACCCAGAACAAATACATTTTTTGTCATATTTCATTCTACAGTGTAAGAGCATTCGTGTCTTATAGAAATATTTACAATGACACATTTGAAACAGTCTGTCAACACATTTGTGCACATTGTTGTTACTTTTCAGTGATCGTCGTAGCTGTTGGGACAGGCTTTCTCCTAATTGCCATTGTTGGTATACTAACACACAGAAGGTATGTCTGGTAAATTCAAATATGAGTAGTCGTCGTTCTTTACACGAGACATATGCAAACAGTGTATTGTTTGCTATACCAGTCGATATTAAAGGTTGCCACCAGGACATGGTTCTTTTCCATGACCCCTCCGCCATGACAAATGAATGGATTTTAACTGTTAGTTTTGATGAGTTTACCTAATAAATATGGAACTTAAACGGTTAACTAACTCGCGAATGTTTCATAGTTATATTCAGGTTGATAATTATCTTCTTTTATTTGTACAACTGTTACTCTGCTGCTTCACGATGCTGTAAAGTGTTGTATACTACATTGTAAAACATATCACGAATATAATCTTCTGTTTCTGCACAATAAACAACTGACTGTGTGAAACGATGATAAAGGCAATACAGTACGCTCATACACAACTAACCTTAAACAATTCCAGTGTACTCTTGTTTTCATATATACTACTATGTATTGACATTTCGTTGTATCAGTACAACGGTCTAGGATGGTTCAGAGCCATATCAGTTCGGTTCGGTCTCGGTGTTTTGTGATCTTAAATTGGTTCGCATCTGGTATTGAATTAAAACGATAGTAACTACTTGCTTTTGTGGTGTATATTATCAACGCATATTTTCTCTTTAGTCCTCTATCACTGTTTACAATATCATGTTATTAGTCGTTTATAGACTTTTCTCTAAAAATAACAGCTCAACACAAGGTTTTCTAGAAACGTAAAACAAAATGTTCATATAATAGTCTTAAGATTATATCAACAAACAGTTTATCCATAATTCGCTAATCTGAGTAAACACTAGTAGGCAACGACTTTTGCAAACCATTTACAGTAAACGATAGCCGCAGTATGTGACTGTTAAATCTAGTACTACGATCAGAACGAACTAGTCACATTAACATAATAAATACATGTTGATACAACAGTATCTATGACTGATACAAAACTGTTTAGATACTAGTCAATGGTAACTATGGCTTTTCAACCCAATATAGAATATAATCTAACTGAATTATTGTGCATTACTCCAAATATTGTGTAACAGTAACGTTTTCATCGGCTTGAGTGGTGTGTAAAAATTGTGATGGTTTACTCAGGGTTGCCACATGTCAGAGAAAAGTCAGGGAATTTGAAATTTTGTCAAGGTAAGGGAATTAACAGGGGACTTTGATTGGTTTAGATGTTCTACTGTGCACAGAACAAATTGCATTGTTTCGTGCACAGAAGAACATACAAGTAGAACCACCGACCTACCGCAAGCCAGCTTGAAGGCTTCGTCGCATGAAAAATCCAAATACCCAGACCGGGATTCGAACCAATAGCGATGAGGGGCAGGGATGTTTGAGAACTGTCAGGGAATTTGAAAATATAAGCAAATGCTAGGGAATTGTCAGGCACTGTTGAAAATATGAGATTCAAGGGCATACATTACCACCCTTACGGGAGACACATGCACTGCTATTTGCAAACAGTGCACATCATGAGCAGGGTCCCTAGAGGAGCCCTCTGATCAGGCTCTGTGTTGTTTGTCATGCAAAACTATTTTGTAACCTTTCATACTGAATGGACTCTATATAGTTAAACACAGATGGGCTATTCCACTCTGATAATTCAGGGTTGAAAAGCTTAAGCTTCCTAAACATATATTTACATAAAATTAAACCAAATGTCGCAATGTGTATTGACAGGGAAATTTTAAATTATGTCAGGGAAAGGTCGGGGGAATTTTTTTTTCAACTGCTTTGTGGCAACAATGTTACTGTTGGTCCTAAAATGAGAAAAATAGCAAACACGGACAACCGAACTGACATGTTGACATCACAATCCAAAAATCAAACTGATTATCGTGAAGTTCAGAGCAAAGAAAATATCGGTTAACCACACACCCTAGATAATCACAAATAAATGGTTCATCTTAGTATAAGTAACACGCTCTTTGGCATTGTATATTAAACGACAAACACGCAATTGCTGTTTTTTTTCATTAATAAGGAAGACCAGCAATATGAAGGAAGTAGGAGAAAATAAATATCCTGTAACGGAATCAGATGCTGCTGCATATGATATGACGGAAAACGAATTTTATGTATCTGCCAACCAAGTTGTTCCAGACAATGACCAGAACAGGCAAATTGTTATGGAAGCGGCACCACTTCCTGTACAAACTTACGTAATGCGTAATAGCGCAGAATACGCAACTGTGAGTGTGAAAACCATTAGAACAGAGAAGGCCAGGGAGGAAAAAGTAGACGCCACTAGTGACGGTAATGAACTGGACGAACTATCCCCCAGGCAACAAAATGATACTGCTGACAACGTGCTCGAATCTGACGACTCTAATTAAACCATTCTATGAAAAGGGTTCTGTCAGAGACAACATATTGTCAATTAAGTTACAGTCACGTGTAAATTGATTTATCAATAATAGTATCAACTATCAGGTCATCTATATCTAGATTGGATTGCATGTTTCGGTCTAGACACTGCGAAGAACATTTGCAGCTTGTATCAATATGCATATATCTATGCAAACAATTATTATTATTATTAAACAGGTTATTAGATTTTATATTTCTAACATATTGTTAACGTCTAGATCAAGAACAAGATCGAAGTTATATGTCTATGCGAGCGTGCTATATTATAGAAACATGTATGCGATGTATGGGACAAATTAGACACTATACCAATTTGAATACTACGGTAGAACCTGTCCTACGAGGTCATTCATTTATTGAACATAGGAGTCTTAAAAAGGGGGGGGGGTTGTTGCTTAATGCAGGGTAATGGTAATGCAGAAAGCCCATGAAGGTACTTTCAGCATTACATTTGACCTGCATAACAGACACATACTCATACTAAGACCACTTTTTGATGGTCGCTTAAGACAGAATATACTTTATATATAGAAGATGACAATGTCTATGGTAGATCCGTGCTTATGAACCTTTTTATAATTAATTGTTGGGTCCTCAAATCCATCATAGTTATACATATATGCATTCTAAACATTGTTAGGTTTCATAATAGGTCATGCAAGATATGTTTAATGAAATATTTATGCATATTGACCTAGAAACAGTCCTTCACTAGCAACCATTAAATTTCAATACTAGTAGCATAGCCCTAGGTCCGCGTTACGAAAGAATGTAGTACTACAATCGTCGTAATTTCTAGCATACGATCATCGAAAGATCCAGTTGAGCTCGTCGTATATTATAATTCACGATCATTAACAGTTTGTATAAGCAAACCGTGATTAACCCTTCGCTTGTTGAATTTTAAAATACATTTCTCCTTCTTTACCCATGCCCTGTTGTATAATTACATATATCTTCACTGTGTACAAGTATTTCGCTGTGCAATCACTGCTGTGGAGTGCACTGGTTGTACAACCACCTTGTAAATAGTGCAGATCCTGATGAGACAGCTCCTGTAGGAGCTGTCTCATCTGGGGCTTCACAATTTACAGGTAAGTATTTTGACGTGAACAGCAAGCGAAGGGTTAAGGCAAGTCGGATGTTGTGGTAGTAGCGATTGTCGTAGAGTTTGATCGTTCAGTTATAAATACGTGCGACAGACCCCTGGTCCATTATACATCCATTCACAAGATAAGTACTCATCTCTTCCCATACACAGTGTGCAGTGTATATTTAAATTTTAGAAGTGAGCAATGAACAAACTCAATAAAACCGAGTCTGTATTGTTCTCTTTTCGCAATGCTACTTTTGCTTTCGAAGGATTTCCAACTTTCAGAATATATGTACTTCACAACAGCAGGTGTTAAGTGCTTATTTGGCGGCCGTAAAAAGTCGCCGCGTACTTCATCCCCAGTGTTCTTATATTTTCTGGTTCTTCGGGATCATTAGTTTTGATGTTATTATTTTTTGAACATTGAATTCCGCTTAAGCCGTGAGTAGTGAGTAGTGTTGCGCTTTAAGATGCTACTTATGAATAGATCACTCGAAACCGAATCTGCAATTTTCTCTTTTCGCATTGCCACTTTTGCTTTCGAAGGATCTCCCACTTTCAGAACGAACACTGCCAACGTTTGTCATCTGCAAATGTCTGCTATCATTTTGGTTTGTTTAATGTTCTCCCAATTCATTTAAGAAACTTTACAACGATAACACACATCTTAGAAGATTCTGTTAAGAAGTCTCATATGGAACAAAACCGTTTGTCTAGTGCGAAATTGACAGCGAAAGAGTTAAACGATTAAACAATGTGTGTGTTGTACATGACAGCTGCTAAAACATCATACATTTAGGAACATGGGTACAGTAAAAGCCCTCTAAACCAGACGTGAAATTTAGTATTAATGTCGTTCCTGGAGACAGGCGAATGTCATACTGAAAGCTCCTCTAGAAACGTTTTGTGTGACTTTCACACTGCATTAAGCTGCCACATTCCTTCCCAAAATTATCTAAAAGTTTCTCTACTAGAAGTCTGGTTTTTATGAGTTTTACTGTATATCAAGATAAAAATATGCGAGGAACTTTTGTAAAAATTATTATGGAAACTGTTTCGATAAAGCGTAACTCGGTTTCTGTAAATAACTAACATATACTTAATCGTACTATTCCTATTAACAAAGTTATTGTTTTTCATTCAGCCGTCAGTTAAAACGATAGTTTCACACGATGACATAAACATATTTGGTAATTGATTTGGGAAATAGACACGTATAGACATAACCATTTAGTTCATTAGCTATCCAAACGATTAATTGTGTCAAAGCTTATTTAATTGGTTGATTACAGAAAAGTGAGTTCTATTCTTATTGTAATAAATTGCTTCATACAACATTTAAGATTTACATCATTTACACGATGCACTTGATATAAATAATTAAGTAAGCTTAGAGCAGCTCTAAGCACTGTAAGTGGACGTGATAAAAGAAGCAAACATAATAAATGACAGGGATTGTGGTAATATCAGTGGCAGTAATTACTTCTTAAATTTACGCGTACGGTTCTGTTAACGTACAACTATATTTCTGAAAAATCAAATTCATAGGTTCAATGGAAAAATGCATATTCCCTACGTTTCATTGAAATCGCAATTATGTTGTTTTCTGCTAATATATTTTGATAGAATGGCTTTTATTTTGAAGGATAAATCCATTAATTGTCTCAAACAAATAGTGACAATAAACTAAATGCATTAGCAATTTGTCACTGACCGTTCCAAGGCGGTATTTCCATCTTCCCCGTATTGTTTGTTTGTTATGTCTTTGTGCATCTCTTTGTGTCTTTTGATATGCATGTACATTTACTGTTCGTTTTTTGTCGTGGTGCTGTTCGGGTGACTGTGTTTTGTATGTGATGTTTCCTGCATGACTCATATACGTACTTAGAGATATTAGCCAAAAGAAAATATTTTAAACATCTTGTCCAAAACCAGTGATCAGATTTGAATGACATTGGCTAGGAATAGCCTGTCTTCTTGTAACCCTCTACCTACATTGTTAAAATCATGTTGGTATCTAAAATAAAACATGGCCGCCATGGGCGGAGCTAGATTTCCATATATAGCTATATAGTAAACCTTTAAAAATCTTCCTCCCCAAAACCAGTGGCCCAATTTAAATGACATTTGGTATGTATAGTCTTCTTGTGACCCTTTATCAAAATTGCTAAAATCATGTTGATATCTCAAAACACATGGCCGATAGGGGCGAGGCTAGATTCCTTATACAACTATATCCAAACCTTTAAAAATCGTCTTCTCAGAAACCGGTGGTCCAAATGGAATGATAGATCGAAGGAGTAATCGCCTGGTGACCCTTTATCAAACTTTTAAACCCATACTGATATCTGAAAAACATGACCGTTAGGGACGGAGCTGAATTTCCATATATGACTTTAAGGAAAACGTTAAAAAATCGTCTTCTCCAATATGAGTACATTTCGTATCTCTCTTATTTCTGAATTAGTCGGAATTATATTGTCCTACGGTACATGTATAAAGCTTTAACTGTTTCATCGCCATATGCGAACCCGTGATAATATTTTGAAAAGAAATTGAAGAAAATTCCAGTTTGAAATCTGAAGTAAACGGAACTATCAGGAAAAAAAGTAAAGTACCTAGTTATAGTCCGAATGACCGCTCAGCCGACTGTACATTTACTCCCCTGGTCATTGAGTCATTGGCCTACAATATTGAGCACTGCTAACATATGGCGCAATCATGCAGCCGCAGTACCGGCGAGTGACCCTCACAGGTACCCATTTTAACCCCTGGGTGGAGAGTATGTGCGGGTGGGAGACACGGAAAAGCGTCTCTGAAATTTCCTGGTGGGACCGGGATTTGAACCCCCGACCTCCGGACTGATAGTCAAGCGCGTTACCACTAGACCACCGCCACCTACAAAGAAATTTATTTGATGGCGAAATGATTAATAAAACAGGTAGAGGGTTAGTTCAGAGATAATCCATTATAACTCAGTTTAAGCCTTTACTCCATAATAACGACATTGTTGATAAGGACACGGGGAATTTAGTCATCTGACCTGGGTCTACCTTGTTTGCCAAGGCGAAGAAAGGGTATGTAATGAGCAAAGTGTTATATAATGTGTTCCTCGTTTACTGGTAGAGACAATGATCTAAGGGAGAACACTCGGCAGAAGATGTTTCGTACTTATGTAGGAGTTGTCTTTTAGCAATCCTGTTTGCGCTGTGGAAGGACGTTCTTTCAAAATTCATTTACATGGATTATTAAAATGCTTCACAGATGATCTGTATGTTCACTCGCGACATCAGTCATATTTGCAAACGGTTCTTTCGCCCGTCTTTGACTAATAAGATATACCATTAATAATTCAATATTCGGACAGACAAACGTAGGCAAATATCATGAAGGAACCGTCTGATCAGGGTCTACATTGTTTGCTACTATCTCTTTGTAATCTTAGTTATCAAAATGATATCAAGCTACAAAACCTTACAAATCGACGTTTGTGTCCGAATAATTGGGTAATTATTGAACATGTGTTTGTATGTATTTTGTTGAGCGTTAGTACAAGCTGAATATTTGTCGATTTATGGCGATACATGTATTTGGTCGAGCCAAAGTTAAAACATAGTTTAAACTTAGTTGAACTATGATGGTTTTACTTTTTGAATTATAACTGGCTCTGTAATGTCAACCTTTTGTTTGCAATAAGGTTTATTCGAAATTGAGGCTATACAGATAGTATATTGTTGTTTAACAGATTCATTTTTATAAACAGTAACATCTATCTAAACCGGACGTTCAATTTAGTATAAATGTCGGTATTGGGGACAGGTGGCAGATTATTGCAGGGTGAAAGTAATACAGAAAGCTCTAGGAGATTTCTGCAAGACTCCCACGCTGCATTTAGCAAGCCACTGCCTAAACGTATCTAAATTCTTCTCTACTATAATTCAATTTCAGAGAGGATTTATTGAATTTGTTTTCTTTCCTTTTATAACCCAGTACTGGATTCCCATTTATACAAAAACGTTTAGAAAAAAAGAATTATGCGTGTATAAAGTAGGAGGTGGAAGTTTTAATATTGAGTTAAAATGTTCAGCATTCGTAGCAGAAGACGTACATTCAGAAGTGTATTGGATTCGATCAGAAGCATTTAGAATTACGTCTTGAAATAAATAACATTTGCCAAGTTGGCTATTGAGTATTCATTTTTGTATATATATATTTACAATGTGTACAAGTCTTTTTTATCAAATCGTTGTAAAATACACTAAAACATGTCTTAAGCAGCCATTAAAACAGGTAAAATATTGATGTCCGTGAAGTTGGCTACTTGTTCCTTGTTCCCAGTTCGACATTCAATGGATTGTGAATGTTCAATAGCAAACAAGTAGCTAACTTCACACCCCGTTACTTATTCGACTGTTTTCGTTTTTGTGAATAACGAACCGGGAATAAGTAGCTAACTTCACATCCCGTTACTTATTCAATTATATTCGTTATTCTGAATAACGAACCGGGAATAAGTAGCTAACTTCACATCCCGTTACTTATTCGATTATTTTCGTTATTTTGAATAACGAACCGGGAATAAGTAGCTAACTTCACATCCAGTTACTTATTCGATTATTTTCGTTTTTGTGAATAACGAACCGGGAATAAGTAGCTAACTTCACATCCCGTTACTTATTCGATTAGTTTCGTTTTTGTGAATAACGAACCGGGAATAAGTAGCTAACTTCACATCCAGTTACTTATTCGATTATTTTCGTTTTTGTGAATAACGAACCGGGAATAAGTAGCTAACTTCACATCCAGTTACTTATTCGATTATTTTCGTTTTTGTGAATAACGAACCGGGAATAAGTAGCTAACTTCACATCCCGTTACTTATTCGATTATTTTCGTTTTTGTGAATAACGAACCGGGAATAAGTAGCTAACTTCACATCCCGTTACTTATTCGATATTTTCGTTTTTGTGAATAACGAACCGGGAATAAGTAGCTAACTTCACATCCCGTTACTTATTCGATTATTTTCGTTTTTGTGAATAACGAACCGGGAATAAGTAGCTAACTTCACATCCCGTTACTTATTCGATTATTTTCGTTATTCTGAATAACGAACCGGGAATAAGTAGCTAACTTCACATCCCGTTACTTATTCAATTATTTTCATTATTTTGAATAAGGAACCGGGAATAAGTAGCTAACTTCACATCCAGTTACTTATTCGATGTTTTCGTTTTTGTGAATAAGGAACCGGGAATAAGTAGCTAACTTCACATCCCGTTACTTATTCGATTATTTTCGTTTTTGTGAATAACGAACCGGGAATAAGTAGCTAACTTCACATCCCGTTACTTATTCGATTATTTTCATTATTCTGAATAACGAACCGGGAATAAGTAGCTAACTTCACATCCCGTTACTTATTCAATTATTTTCATTATTTTGAAGAAGGAAACGGGAATAAGTAGCTAACTTCACATCCAGTTACTTATTCGATTATTTTCGTTTTTGTGAATAACGAACCGGGAATAGGTAGCTAACTTCACATCCCGTTACTTATTCGACTATTTTCGTAATTCTGAATAACGAACCGGGAATAAGTAGCTAACTTCACATCCCGTTACTTATTCGATTATTTTCGTTGTTCTGAATAACGAACCGGGAATAAGTAGCTAACGTCACATCCCGTTTCTTATTCGATTATTTTCGTTTTTGTGAATAACGAACCGGGAATAAGTAGCTAACTTCACATCCCGTTACTTATTCGATTATTTTCGTTTTTGTGAATAACGAACCGGGAATAAGTAGCTAACTTCACATCCCGTTACTTATTCGATTATTTTCATTATTCTGAATAACGAACCGGGAATAAGTAGCTAACTTCACATCCCGTTACTTATTCAATTATTTTCATTATTTTGAATAAGGAACCGGGAATAAGTAGCTAACTTCACATCCAGTTACTTATTCGATTATTTTCGTTTTTGTGTGAATAACGAACCGGGAATAGGTAGCTAACTTCACATCCCGTTACTTATTCGACTATTTTCGTTATTCTGAATAACGAACCGGGAATAAGTAGCTAACTTCACATCCCGTTACTTATTCGATTATTTTCATTATTCTGAATAACGAACCGGGAATAAGTAGCTAACTTCACATCCCGTTACTTATTCGATTATTTTCGTTATTCTGAATAACGAACCGGGAATAAGTAGCTAACTTCACATCCCGTTACTTATTCAATTATTTTCATTATTTTGAATAAGGAACCGGGAATAAGTAGCTAACTTCACATCCCGTTACTTATTCGATTATTTTCATTATTCTGAATAACGAACCGGGAATAAGTAGCTAACTTCACATCCAGTTACTTATTCGATTATTTTCGTTTTTGTGAATAACGAACCGGGAATAAGTAGCTAACTTCACATCCCGTTACTTATTCGATTATTTTCATTATTCTGAATAACGAACCGGGAATAAGTAGCTAACTTCACATCCAGTTACTTATTCGATTATTTTCGTTTTTGTGAATAACGAACCGGGAATAGGTAGCTAACTTCACATCCCGTTACTTATTCGACTATTTTCGTTATTCTGAATAACGAACCGGGAATAAGTAGCTAACTTCACATCCCGTTACTTATTCGATTATTTTCGTTGTTCTGAATAACGAACCGGGAATAAGTAGCTAACTTCACATCCCGTTACTTATTCGATATTTTCGTTTTGTGAATAAGGAACCGGGAATAAGTAGCTAACTTCACATCCCGTTACTTATTCGATTATTTTCGTTTTTGTGAATAACGAACCGGGAATAAGTAGCTAACTTCACATCCCGTTACTTATTCGATTATTTTCATTATTCTGAATAACGAACCGGGAATAAGTAGCTAACTTCACATCCCGTTACTTATTCAATTATTTTCATTATTTTGAATAAGGAACCGGGAATAAGTAGCTAACTTCACATCCAGTTACTTATTCGATTATTTTCGTTTTTGTGTGAATAACGAACCGGGAATAGGTAGCTAACTTCACATCCCATTACTTATTCGACTATTTTCGTTATTCTGAATAACGAACCGGGAATAAGTAGCTAACTTCACATCCCGTTACTTATTCGACTATTTTCGTTATTCTGAATAACGAACCGGGAATAAGTAGCTAACTTCACATCCCGTTACTTATTCGATATTTTCGTTTTTGTGAATAACGAACCGGGAATAAGTAGCTAACTTCACATCCCGTTACTTATTCGATTATTTTCGTATTTGTGAATAATGAACCGGGAATAAGTAGCTAACTTCACATCCCGTTACTTATTCGATTATTTTCATTATTCTGAATAACGAACCGGGAATAAGTAGCTAACTTCACATCCCGTTACTTATTCAATTATTTTCATTATTTTGAATAAGGAACCGGGAATAAGTAGCTAACTTCACATCCAGTTACTTATTCGATTATTTTCGTTTTTGTGTGAATAACGAACCGGGAATAGGTAGCTAACTTCACATCCCGTTACTTATTCGACTATTTTCGTTATTCTGAATAACGAACCGGGAATAAGTAGCTAACTTCACATCCCGTTACTTATTCGATTATTTTCATTATTCTGAATAACGAACCGGGAATAAGTAGCTAACTTCACATCCCGTTACTTATTCAATTATTTTCATTATTTTGAATAAGGAACCGGGAATAAGTAGCTAACTTCACATCCCGTTACTTATTCAATTATTTTCATTATTTTGAATAAGGAACCGGGAATAAGTAGCTAACCTCACATCCAGTTACTTATTCGATTATTTTCGTTTTTGTGTGAATAACGAACCGGGAATAGGTAGCTAACTTCACATCCCGTTACTTATTCGACTATTTTCGTTATTCTGAATAACGAACCGGGAATAAGTAGCTAACTTCACATCCCGTTACTTATTCGACTATTTTCGTTATTCTGAATAACGAACCGGGAATAAGTAGCTAACTTCACATCCCGTTTCTTATTCGATATTTTCGTTTTTGTGAATAAGGAACCGGGAATAAGTAGCTAACTTCACATCCCGTTACTTATTCGATTCTTTTCGTATTTGTGAATAATGAACCGGGAATAAGTAGCTAACTTCACATCCCGTTACTTATTCGATTATTTTCATTATTCTGAATAACGAACCGGGAATAAGTAGCTAACTTCACATCCCGTTACTTATTCAATTATTTTCATTATTTTGAATAAGGAACCGGGAATAAGTAGCTAACTTCACATCCAGTTACTTATTCGATTATTTTCGTTTTTGTGTGAATAACGAACCGGGAATAGGTAGCTAACTTCACATCCCGTTACTTATTCGACTATTTTCGTTATTCTGAATAACGAACCGGGAATAAGTAGCTAACTTCACATCCCGTTACTTATTCGATTATTTTCGTTATTCTGAATAACGAACCGGGAATAAGTAGCTAACTTCACATCCCGTTACTTATTCAATTATTTTCATTATTTTGAATAAGGAACCGGGAATAAGTAGCTAACTTCACATCCAGTTACTTATTCGATTATTTTCGTTTTTGTGAATAACGAACCGGGAATAAGTAGCTAACTTCACATCCCGTTACTTATTCGATTATTTTCGTTATTCTGAATAACGAACCGGGAATAAGTAGCTAACTTCACATCCCGTTACTTATTCAATTATTTTCGTTATTTTGAATAACGAACCGGGAATAAGTAGCTAACTTCACATCCAGTTACTTATTCGATTATTTTCGTTTTTGTGAATAACGAACCGGGAATAAGTAGCTAACTTCACATCCCGTTACTTATTCAATTAGTTTTCGTTATTTTGAATAAGGAACCGGGAATAAGTAGCTAACTTCACATCCCGTTACTTATTCGATTATTTTCGTTGTTCCGAATAACGAACCGGGAATAAGTAGCTAACTTCACGTCCAGTTACTTATTCGATTATGTTCGTTTTTGTGAATAACGAACCGGGAATAAGTAGCTAACTTCACATCCCGTTACTTATTCGATTATTTTCGTGATTCTGAATAACGAACCGGGAATAAGTAGCTAACTTCACATCCCGTTACTTATTCAATTATTTTCGTTAATTTGAATAACGAACCGGGAATAAGTAGCTAACTTCACATCCCGTTACTTATTCGATTATTTTCGTTTTTGTGAATAACGAACCGGGAATAAGTAGCTAACTTCACATCCCGTTACTTATTCAATTATTTTCATTATTTTGAATAAGGAACCGGGAATAAGTAGCTAACTTCACATCCCGTTACTTATTCGATTATTTTCGTTTTTGTGTGAATAACGAACCGGGAATAGGTAGCTAACTTCACATCCCGTTACTTATTCGACTATTTTCGTTATTCTGAATAACGAACCGGGAATAAGTAGCTAACTTCACATCCCGTTACTTATTCGATTATTTTCATTATTCTGAATAACGAACCGGGAATAAGTAGCTAACTTCACATCCCGTTACTTATTCAATTATTTTCATTATTTTGAATAAGGAACCGGGAATAAGTAGCTAACTTCACATCCAGTTACTTATTCGATTATTTTCGTTTTTGTGTGAATAACGAACCGGGAATAGGTAGCTAACTTCACATCCCGTTACTTATTCGACTATTTTCGTTATTCTGAATAACGAACCGGGAATAAGTAGCTAACTTCACATCCCGTTACTTATTCGATTATTTTCATTATTCTGAATAACGAACCGGGAATAAGTAGCTAACTTCACATCCCGTTACTTATTCGATTATTTTCGTTATTCTGAATAACGAACCGGGAATAAGTAGCTAACTTCACATCCCGTTACTTATTCAATTATTTTCATTATTTTGAATAAGGAACCGGGAATAAGTAGCTAACTTCACATCCCGTTACTTATTCGATATTTTCGTTATTCTGAATAACGAACCGGGAATAAATAGCTAACTTCACATCCCGTTACTTATTCAATTATTTTCGTTAATTTGAATAACGAACCGGGAATAAGTAGCTAACTTCACATCCCGTTACTTATTCGATTATTTTCGTTTTTGTGAATAACGAACCGGGAATAAGTAGCTAACTTCACATCCCGTTACTTATTCAATTATTTTCGTTATTTTGAATAACGAACCGGGAATAAGTAGCTAACTTCGCATCCAGTTACTTATTCAATTATTTTCGTTTTTGTGAATAACGAACCGGGAATAAGTAGCTAACTTCACACCCAGTTACTTATTCAATTATTTTCGTTATTCTGAATAAGGAACCAGGAATAAGTAACTAACTTCACACCCTGCCAAATTACCGTGTAATTAATTTATTACCAGTCAGAGATCCGACTTACCTAATTAAGAAAGGAACAACTCTTATTTTTGCTGACATGAGACGTCATCACAGAGCAAATATGACGTCGTCTCAGAGCAATTTCGAAAGAGGAATTCAATCTTCACTTGTAAACATTTGAGTTTAAACGGTTACACGTTGTACCTAGAAGTTGATAGTGTCAAATTGAGGAACATACGAGGAACAATCTTTTACGTTTATGATCGATTTTTGGTCGTAATCCGTCAAGAATTAATGGACTAAGGACGATATGAAATTTCGAATCGACGTCAAATTTGAATTCTGTATTCTCCGTGGAAGCCCCCGAATACGGTTCTGTACACCCCGGCAGTTTTTAGCAAACTTGCCAATCAAATTCCAAGGATTTACTCTGACTGGTTATAAATACTCATTTGAATAGTCAACCGGCAATTGGCAGCCATCTGCCAAATCAAATGTAACTTCAGAAAGTGTTTACTAGCGAACCGTCAACTGGCAACTGGCAGCCAGCTTCAAATTCGCTCTTAACATATCAAAACAGAGTTGATCACGACTAGTCAACTGGCAACTGGCAGCCAGCTTCCAATTCGACTTCTATAATCCCTAGATACATATTCATGTGAATTGATGAGATAGTGTGAGATGAGATGAAATGAGATAAGAATAGATCAGATATAAAGCTGATCGGAATCTGATCTGTATCTGGTTTGTATCCGATCAGATCAACTCAGATCAAGATCAGCTCAGATCCAGATACGATTATATTAGATCAGAATCTGATCTGGATCTGATCTAGTTCTGATCTAAATCTAATATTGTACTTGTTTTGAGCAAAGCAGATCGGATCAGATCTAGATCCAGATCAGATCAGATAAGATTCGATTAGATCATATCATCCCAGATTACATAAAGTCAGACTATATATGACCAGAGGAGATCCAGATCCAGATCTTGATCCAGATCAGATCGGATCAGATCATATGTTTATCCAGTCTAAGTCAAGATCTATACAGGCTAAATTAACTCATTTTGTGCTGAAAATTATTCTGCCACAACTCTGATGTGTTTCATTTTTACTTGCTTTGTTACATTGTTTACTTACTTCTGATTCGTTACAACTGTTTGAGAAACTATTGAACAAGTGTCAAACAGCTTGGATCCTCATCTCGGTGCCTCATCTGGATCCAAGGTGTTTACAAATGCAAGTCATATCGTGCTTAGCATAATAAAGGTCACAAAACACTTAGATAAATAACAACTTTATTCAGGAGAACGAGTGAAAGGATAATCGGTGATAGAGTTTAATAGATAGAGAACCTCGATCTATGCTGTTTTATATCGCACTAATTACGTAAGATTTCCGACATCACATTTTTAGAGCATACATTTATTATTTTGTAGATTTTCATTATTTCAAGACTTTGTTGATCTTTATCTGGTTACATATTTTAACAGTTTGGATTCAAATCAGACGATGAGATACGTCTTGTTTAATCTAGGCTGGTAATGTTTATTTACTAACAATGTGTACAACCTGCTACAACGTATGTTGCGTCTTGCATGTGGCTTTGCCTGCTTGACTTTACTACTTTTCCATTGATAACATGACATAGAGTTGAGTCGCACATCTGTTAATCATGAATTTGTCAATTGCGCACGCTAAAGTTACTCAACTACTCTCATTACATGAACAAACCCGATCTGATCTTATCTGATCTGGATCTAGATCTCGTCTGATCTTGATCTGATTTGGATCTGGATCTGAATCACTTCTGACCTGATATGGTATGATCTAATCTGATCTAATCTGATCTGGATATGAGTTGGATCTTATCTGGATTGAATCATTTCTGATTTGGTCTGATTTGATCTGATTTGATTTGCATCTTGATCTAATCTGATCTGACATAATCTGGATCTGGATCTAGCTGTTCTTATCTGATCTGATCAAGACAAGCGAAAACTCTAATTAAGATCAGGGCCAGATCGGATCAGACCCTGATCAGATCCTGATCATATCCAGATCTATTCTAATCAGATATGGATATTGATCTGAATAAGATATTGAAATATACTTCATCTAATCTGATTTGATTTAATAGTTGACATGTTAAGAGTGAATTGGCAGCTGGCTGCCAGTTGTCAGTAGACGGTTCGTTAAGCACAATACCTGAAGTAACATTTGAATTGGCTGCTGGCTGCCAGTTGCCAATTGACGGTTCACCTGTAAATACAGTTTCTTATGTTACATTTGAATTGGCAGCTGGCTGTCAGTTGCCAGTTGACTATTCGTGGTCAACCCAGTTTTGATATGTTAAGAGCGATTTGGAAGCTGGCTGCCAGTTGACAATTCACCTGAATACGTATCTATGTATGATACAATTCGAATTGGCAGTTGGCTGCCAGTTGCTAGTTGACCTTTGGCTAGTAAATACAATTTCTGAAGTTACATTTCAATTGGCAACTGGCTGCCTGTTGCCGGTTCGTTAGTAATCACAATACCTGATGTATAATAAAAGTCGAATTGGCAGCTGGCTGCCAGTTGCCAGGTGAATGTTTGCTAACACAAACAATGTCAGGAGTTACATTTGAATTGGCAGCTGATTGCCAGTTGCCAGTTCGCCTTTAAACACAATTTCTTATGTTATATTTGAATTGGCAGCTGGCTGCCAGATGCCAGTTACCTATTCGTAATCACCTCTGTTTTGATAGTTTAAGAGCGAATTGTCAGCTGGCTGACAGTTGACAATTCACATGACTATGTTTCTATGTATAATAAAATTCGAATTGGCAGCTGGCGGTCAGTTGACAATTCACGGTTCTCTAGTAATCACAATTCATGAAGTTTCATTTGAATTGGCAACTGGCTGCCAGTTGCTAGTTGACGATTCGCGAGTATCATATTGAATTGGAAGCCGTATAGTGGAATTGGCTGGCAAATGGCAGCTAACTTCACGCACATCTGAGGGTTAGATTTTTGCAAGCGATCTCATTTAGTGCCTTGTTAATGCATTTTAAATTTCAGAAAATACAAGATTAGTACATATTAGCTACGAAAGAAAAACAAATTGCGCAATGTAACATATCCAAACAATTGAAACTGACTTTTCGCGATTTGTTTCACTTTCAGGACATTTTAGGAAAACAGTTGATTTTTTATATCGAAGTCGGGTGCCTCGAAACATCGGATATTTCGAGGTACAATTTCTTTCCCTTCAACAATTTGCAAATTATCTATTTTATGTAAATTTTCTAAAGTTTCCGTCTACAGCTTAATACAGGTCAAAAACAATGCTGCACGCTCATGTACGTGCTCTCTATGTTTTCGAACTACATTAGGCTGTCACCAACGGACCATTATTAGGCTAGAAATTGGATGTCAACTTTTCTCTTCATATGAATTGTCTAGTTCCCTTGAAATTAGAGATATTAAAATTCCACTGTACATGTAATTAGTTCTCAATAGCTACACTGTGGAATAGCTTACCTACTCTACTGTTTTCCCAATAGATTTTCCAACCGTATTTCTTATTGCATATTTTAATTCCTTTAAACTGGGAATTGAAAGATGAGTTATGTGGTGGATAATTTTTACAGCCTGACATTGCTGCGCAATAAACATAATTTTAAAATTAACTTTGTGAATACTCATGGCACTAGTTCACGAAAAAATAGAAGAAATCTATATTTTGACTAATTAGATCTATACCTTAGCACAATTGAATCCCGACGATTTAGATCTTTTTAAATTTAGATAAAGTGAATTCTAGATAGTTTAGCTTGATTTGATCTAGATCTATTCAACAATTATTTTACCAGATTTGCTACGGACCCTACTGTACAGTAGCCGGAAAGACATTTTACACACCATGAATGAAGGCCATGAGACTGTATAAATACATGTTATAATTATATCTTATCTAGATCTTACCAAATTAAAAGGAGGAGTAAAAGATCTAGATCTTATCAAAATAAAAGAAGGAGTAAAATTTTAAACACTGATAAAAAATTTCGATCACCGAAAGAAAAATGCAAGATGTGTTCTTTGCCAATATCTTTAGGTATTGAAATCGATGAAAAATTATGTGTGAGTAAATCTCTTCACGACTATAACCCCTACATGTACACTCCACGTGCCTGTTTATGTCAATGCAAACACAGTAGACCCAGATCAAACGTAATGAAACAAATTTACAAACAGAGTACATCCAGATCAGACAGCTTCTGTTGTAGCTCCTTGATCACTGATCAGGGTCTAACTCTTATCGGTTTGCTTATGAAATAATATACCGGTAGGTCTGGTTGTACAATTACTGTCAAAGCCAAACTTTCATGTACTCATGTATCATTACAAAAACTCGATCTCCATGAAATCATTTTTTTCTTACACGCCCTTTTTTCACAATGCTAATTTTTCAAAGGGATCTTTGGCTCTGACAGAAACTATAGGCTTAGATCAACAGAATTTCATAAGCAACAGAGCAGAACCTGGTCAGACAGCTCCTACAGGAACTGTCCGATCTGGATCTACTCTATTTGCAAACGTGCGTGAAGCCGTTTACATAATACGAGAAGGATTGGGAAATTGATTTTAAAGCAAATTTGGTGTCTGCTGTCAACAGAGCTAACTGGTGTTTATTAATTCTTTTTTCTCTTAAGAATATTTATTAAAGATTTCATGACCTCATGCATATTCATTTACAGGGATTACAGAGACGCTAGACAACCATGATCGAATCTAAAGAAATAAGTCTACGGACTAAGCAATCAGAGCAGATCCTGATCAGACAGTTTCTACGTGATTTAGGTTTACGCTGTTAACAAAAAGTTTGAATAGAATAATTTTCCAATACGAAAAGACCCATTAACCTACAGTGCTAACCTCTAAAGTCACATTCATAATAGAATGTAGCATATCCTTTTTTATAATTGTAGACCCAAGTCATTGGCTTAAACGGCTTTAAAACGCGTTTGAAACGCAATAAGTTGGAAAGAATAACAGTTTCTCCACTGTAATTACTTAACGCAGCAAACACATAAAGATCTACGATGGAGTTGCAGAGTTACGATGCAGTAACTCGGTTTAAAAGTATACTGTCGCTACAAAAGATTAACGTTGGATGGAATGCCGTGGTAACGAGAGTCCATTGTATACATGTATATAGTTTCTTATTCCCGGTTCCTTATTCAAAATGAGTAATATAATTGAATCAGTATTTGGATGTAAAGTTAGCTACTTATTCCCGGTTCGTTATTCACAAAAACATAAAATAATCGAATAAGTAACTGGATGTGAAGTTAGCTACTTATTCCCGGTTCGTTATTCAAAATAACGAAAATAATTGAATAAGTAACGGGATGTGAAGTTAGCTACTTATTCCCGGTTCGTTATTCACAAAAACGAAAATAATCGAATAAGTAATGGGATGTGAAGTTGGCTACTTATTCCCGGTTCGTTATTCACAAAAACGAAAATAATCGAATAAGTAACGGGATGTGAAGTTGGCTACTTATTCCCGGTTCGTTATTCACAAAAACGAACATAATCGAATAAGTAACTGGACATGAAGTTAGCTACTTATTCCCGGTTCGTTATTCAAAATAACGAAAGTAATTGAATAAGTAACGGGATGTGAAGTTAGCTACTTATTCCCGGTTCCTTATTCAGAATAACGAAAATAATCGAATAAGTAACGGGATGTGAAGTTAGCTACTTATTCCCGGTTCGTTATTCACAAAAACGAAAATAATCGAATAAGTAACGGGATGTGAAGTTAGCTACTTATTCCCGGTTCGTTATTCAATATAACGAAAATAATTGAATAAGTAACGGGATGTGAAAGTAGCTACTTATTCCCGGTTCGTTATTCACAAAAACGAAAATAATCGAATAAGTAACTGGATGTGAAGTTAGCTACTTATTCCCGGTTCCTTATTCAGAATAACGAAAATAGTCGAATAAGTAACGGGATGTGAAGTTAGCTACCTATTCCCGGTTCGTTATTCACAAAAACGAAAATAATCGAATAAGTAACTGGATGTGAAGTAAGCTACTTATTCCCGGTTCGTTATTCACAAAAACGAACATAATCGAATAAGTAACTGGACATGAGGTTAGCTACTTATTCCCGGTTCGTTATTCAAAATAACGAAAATAATTGAATAAGTAACGGGATGTGAAGTTAGCTACTTATTCCCGGTTCCTTATTCAGAATAACGAAAATAATCGAATAAGTAACGGGATGTGAAGTTAGCTACTTATTCCCGGTTCGTTATTCACAAAAACGAAAATAATTGAATAAGTAACGGGATGTGAAAGTAGCTACTTATTCCCGGTTCGTTATTCACAAAAACGAAAATAATCGAATAAGTAACTGGATGTGAAGTTAGCTACTTATTCCCGGTTCCTTATTCAGAATAACGAAAATAGTCGAATAAGTAACGGGATGTGAAGTTAGCTACCTATTCCCGGTTCGTTATTCACAAAAACGAAAATAATCGAATAAGTAACTGGATGTGAAGTAAGCTACTTATTCCCGGTTCCTTATTCAAAATAATGAAAATAATTGAATAAGTAACGGGATGTGAAGTTAGCTACTTATTCCCGGTTCGTTATTCAGAATAATGAAAATAATCGAATAAGTAACGGGATGTGAAGTTAGCTACTTATTCCCGGTTCGTTATTCAAAATAACGAAAATAATTGAATAAGTAACGAGATGTGAAGTTAGCTACTTATTCCCTGTTCGTTATTCAGAACAACGAAAATAATCGAATAAGTAACGGGATGTGAAGTTAGCTACTTATTCCCGGTTCGTTATTCAGAATAACGAAAATAGTCGAATAAGTAACGGGATGTGAAGTTAGCTACCTATTCCCGGTTCGTTATTCACAAAAACGAAAATAATCGAATAAGTAACGGGATGTGAAGTTAGCTACTTATTCCCGGTTCCTTATTCACAAAAACGAAAATAATCGAATAAGTAATGGGATGTGAAGTTGGCTACTTATTCCCGGTTCGTTATTCACAAAAACGAAAATAATCGAATAAGTAACGGGATGTGAAGTTGGCTACTTATTCCCGGTTCGTTATTCACAAAAACGAACATAATCGAATAAGTAACTGGACATGAAGTTAGCTACTTATTCCCGGTTCGTTATTCAAAATAACGAAAGTAATTGAATAAGTAACGGGATGTGAAGTTAGCTACTTATTCCCGGTTCCTTATTCAGAATAACGAAAATAATCGAATAAGTAACGGGATGTGAAGTTAGCTACTTATTCCCGGTTCGTTATTCACAAAAACGAAAATAATCGAATAAGTAACGGGATGTGAAGTTAGCTACTTATTCCCGGTTCGTTATTCAATATAACGAAAATAATTGAATAAGTAACGGGATGTGAAAGTAGCTACTTATTCCCGGTTCATTATTCACAAAAACGAAAATAATCGAATAAGTAACGGGATGTGAAGTTAGCTACTTATTCCCGGTTCCTTATTCAGAATAACGAAAATAGTCGAATAAGTAACGGGATGTGAAGTTAGCTACCTATTCCCGGTTCGTTATTCACAAAAACGAAAATAATCGAATAAGTAACTGCATGTGAAGTAAGCTACTTATTCCCGGTTCGTTATTCACAAAAACGAACATAATCGAATAAGTAACTGGACATGAAGTTAGCTACTTATTCCCGGTTCCTTATTCAAAATAACGAAAATAATTGAATAAGTAACGGGATGTGAAGTTAGCTACTTATTCCCGGTTCCTTATTCAGAATAACGAAAATAATCGAATAAGTAACGGGATGTGAAGTTAGCTACTTATTCCCGGTTCGTTATTCAATATAACGAAAATAATTGAATAAGTAACGGGATGTGAAAGTAGCTACTTATTCCCGGTTCGTTATTCACAAAAACGAAAATAATCGAATAAGTAACTGGATGTGAAGTTAGCTACTTATTCCCGGTTCCTTATTCAGAATAACGAAAATAGTCGAATAAGTAACGGGATGTGAAGTTAGCTACTTATTCCCGGTTCGTTATTCACAAAAACGAAAATAATCGAATAAGTAACTGGATGTGAAGTAAGCTACTTATTCCCGGTTCCTTATTCAAAATAATGAAAATAATTGAATAAGTAACGGGATGTGAAGTTAGCTACTTATTCCCGGTTCGTTATTCAGAATAATGAAAATAATCGAATAAGTAACGGGATGTGAAGTTAGCTACTTATTCCCGGTTCGTTATTCAAAATAACGAAAATAATTGAATAAGTAACGAGATGTGAAGTTAGCTACTTATTCCCTGTTCGTTATTCAGAACAACGAAAATAATCGAATAAGTAACGGGATGTGAAGTTAGCTACTTATTCCCGGTTCGTTATTCAGAATAACGAAAATAGTCGAATAAGTAACGGGATGTGAAGTTAGCTACCTATTCCCGGTTCGTTATTCACAAAAACGAAAATAATCGAATAAGTAACGGGATGTGAAGTTAGCTACTTATTCCCGGTTCCTTATTCACAAAAACGAAAATAATCGAATAAGTAACGAGATGTGAAGTTAGCTACTTATTCCCGGTTCGTTATTCACAAAAACGAAAATAATCGAATAAGTAACGGGATGTGAAGTTAGCTACTTATTCCCGGTTCGTTATTCACAAAAACGAAAATAATCGAATAAGTAACTGGATGTGAAGTTAGCTACTTATTCCCGGTTCGTTATTCAAATTAGCGAAAATAATTGAATAAGTAACTGGATGTGAAGTTAGCTACTTATTCCCGGTTCCTTATTCAGAATAACGAAAATAATCGAATAAGTAACGGGATGTGAAGTTAGCTACTTATTCCCGGTTCCTTATTCAAAATAACGAAAAATAATTGAATAAGTAACGGGATGTGAAGTTAGCTACTTATTCCCGGTTCGTTATTCAAATTAACGAAACTAATTGAATAAGTAACGGGATGTGAAGTTAGCTACTTATTCCCGGTTCGTTATTCACAAAAACGAAAATAATCGAATAAGTAACGGGATGTGAAGTTATCTACTTATTCCCGGTTCCTTATTCACAAAAACGAAAATATCGAATAAGTAACGGGATGTGAAGTTAGCTACTTATTCCCGGTTCGTTATTCAGAATAACGAAAATAATCGAATAAGTAACGGGATGTGAAGTTAGCTACTTATTCCCGGTTCCTTATTCAAAATAACGAAAAATAATTGAATAAGTAACGGGATGTGAAGTTAGCTACTTATTCCCGGTTCGTTATTCAAATTAACGAAAATAATTGAATAAGTAACGGGATGTGAAGTTAGCTACTTATTCCCGGTTCGTTATTCACAAAAACGAAAATAATCGAATAAGTAACGGGATGTGAAGTTATCTACTTATTCCCGGTTCCTTATTCACAAAAACGAAAATATCGAATAAGTAACGGGATGTGAAGTTAGCTACTTATTCCCGGTTCGTTATTCAGAATAACGAAAATAATTGAATAAGTAACGGGATGTGAAGTTAGCCACTTATTCCCGGTTCGTTATTCACAAAAACGAAAATAATCGAATAAGTAACTGGTCGTGAAGTTGGCTACTTATTCCCGGTTCGTTATTCAAAATAACGAAAATAATTGAATAAGTAACGGGATGTGAAGTTAGCTACTTATTCCCGGTTCGTTATTCAGAACAACGAAAATAATCGAATAAGTAACGGGATGTGAAGTTAGCTACTTATTCCCGGTTCCTTATTCAAAATAACGAAAAATAATTGAATAAGTAACGGGATGTGAAGTTAGCTACTTATTCCCGGTTCGTTATTCAAATTAACGAAAATAATTGAATAAGTAACGGGATGTGAAGTTAGCTACTTATTCCCGGTTCGTTATTCACAAAAACGAAAATAATCGAATAAGTAACGGGATGTGAAGTTATCTACTTATTCCCGGTTCGTTATTCAAAATAACGAAAATAATTGAATAAGTAACGGGATGTGAAGTTAGCTACTTATTCCCGGTTCGTTATTCACAAAAACGAAAATAATCGAATAAGTAATGGGATGTGAAGTTGGCTACTTATTCCCGGTTCGTTATTCACAAAAACGAAAATAATCGAATAAGTAACGGGATGTGAAGTTGGCTACTTATTCCCGGTTCGTTATTCACAAAAACGAACATAATCGAATAAGTAACTGGACATGAAGTTAGCTACTTATTCCCGGTTCGTTATTCAAAATAACGAAAATAATTGAATAAGTAACGGGATGTGAAGTTAGCTACTTATTCCCGGTTCCTTATTCAGAATAACGAAAATAATCGAATAAGTAACGGGATGTGAAGTTAGCTACTTATTCCCGGTTCGTTATTCACAAAAACGAAAATAATCGAATAAGTAACGGGATGTGAAGTTAGCTACTTATTCCCGGTTCGTTATTCAATATAACGAAAATAATTGAATAAGTAACGGGATGTGAAAGTAGCTACTTATTCCCGGTTCGTTATTCACAAAAACGAAAATAATCGAATAAGTAACTGGATGTGAAGTTAGCTACTTATTCCCGGTTCCTTATTCAGAATAACGAAAATAGTCGAATAAGTAACGGGATGTGAAGTTAGCTACCTATTCCCGGTTCGTTATTCACAAAAACGAAAATAATCGAATAAGTAACAGGATGTGAAGTAAGCTACTTATTCCCGGTTCGTTATTCACAAAAACGAACATAATCGAATAAGTAACTGGACATGAAGTTAGCTACTTATTCCCGGTTCGTTATTCAAAATAACGAAAATAATTGAATAAGTAACGGGATGTGAAGTTAGCTACTTATTCCCGGTTCCTTATTCACAAAAACGAAAATAATCGAATAAGTAACGGGATGTGAAGTTAGCTACTTATTCCCGGTTCGTTATTCAATATAACGAAAATAATTGAATAAGTAACGGGATGTGAAAGTAGCTACTTATTCCCGGTTCGTTATTCACAAAAACGAAAATAATCGAATAAGTAACTGGATGTGAAGTTAGCTACTTATTCCCGGTTCCTTATTCAGAATAACGAAAATAGTCGAATAAGTAACGGGATGTGAAGTTAGCTACCTATTCCCGGTTCGTTATTCACAAAAACGAAAATAATCGAATAAGTAACTGGATGTGAAGTAAGCTACTTATTCCCGGTTCCTTATTCAAAATAATGAAGATAATTGAATAAGTAACGGGATGTGAAGTTAGCTACTTATTCCCGGTTCGTTATTCAGAATAATGAAAATAATCGAATAAGTAACGGGATGTGAAGTTAGCTACTTATTCCCGGTTCGTTATTCAAAATAACGAAAATAATTGAATAAGTAACGAGATGTGAAGTTAGCTACTTATTCCCTGTTCGTTATTCAGAACAACGAAAATAATCGAATAAGTAACGGGATGTGAAGTTAGCTACTTATTCCCGGTTCGTTATTCAGAATAACGAATATAGTCGAATAAGTAACGGGATGTGAAGTTAGCTACCTATTCCCGGTTCGTTATTCACAAAAACGAAAATAATCGAATAAGTAACGGGATGTGAAGTTAGCTACTTATTCCCGGTTCCTTATTCACAAAAACGAAAATAATCGAATAAGTAACGAGATGTGAAGTTAGCTACTTATTCCCGGTTCGTTATTCACAAAAACGAAAATAATCGAATAAGTAACGGGATGTGAAGTTAGCTACTTATTCCCGGTTCGTTATTCACAAAAACGAAAATAATCGAATAAGTAACTGGATGTGAAGTTAGCTACTTATTCCCGGTTCGTTATTCAAATTAGCGAAAATAATTGAATAAGTAACGGGATGTGAAGTTAGCTACTTATTCCCGGTTCGTTATTCAGAATAACGAAAATAATCGAATAAGTAACGGGATGTGAAGTTAGCTACTTATTCCCGGTTCCTTATTCAAAATAACGAAAAATAATTGAATAAGTAACGGGATGTGAAGTTAGCTACTTATTCCCGGTTCGTTATTCAAATTAAGGAAAATAATTGAATAAGTAACGGGATGTGAAGTTAGCTACTTATTCCCGGTTCGTTATTCACAAAAACGAAAATAATCGAATAAGTAACGGGATGTGAAGTTATCTACTTATTCCCGGTTCCTTATTCACAAAAACGAAAATATCGAATAAGTAACGGGATGTGAAGTTAGCTACTTATTCCCGGTTCGTTATTCAGAATAACGAAAATAATTGAATAAGTAACGGGATGTGAAGTTAGCCACTTATTCCCGGTTCGTTATTCACAAAAACGAAAATAATCGAATAAGTAACTGGTCGTGAAGTTGGCTACTTATTCCCGGTTCGTTATTCAAAATAACGAAAATAATTGAATAAGTAACGGGATGTGAAGTTAGCTACTTATTCCCGGTTCGTTATTCAGAACAACGAAAATAATCGAATAAGTAACGGGATGTGAAGTTAGCTACTTATTCCCGGTTCCTTATTCAAAATAACGAAAAATAATTGAATAAGTAACGGGATGTGAAGTTAGCTACTTATTCCCGGTTCGTTATTCAAATTAACGAAAATAATTGAATAAGTAACGGGATGTGAAGTTAGCTACTTATTCCCGGTTCGTTATTCACAAAAACGAAAATAATCGAATAAGTAACGGGATGTGAAGTTATCTACTTATTCCCGGTTCGTTATTCAAAATAACGAAAATAATTGAATAAGTAACGGGATGTGAAGTTAGCTACTTATTCCCGGTTCGTTATTCACAAAAACGAAAATAATCGAATAAGTAATGGGATGTGAAGTTGGCTACTTATTCCCGGTTCGTTATTCACAAAAACGAAAATAATCGAATAAGTAACGGGATGTGAAGTTGGCTACTTATTCCCGGTTCGTTATTCACAAAAACGAACATAATCGAATAAGTAACTGGACATGAAGTTAGCTACTTATTCCCGGTTCGTTATTCAAAATAACGAAAATAATTGAATAAGTAACGGGATATGAAGTTAGCTACTTATTCCCGGTTCCTTATTCAGAATAACGAAAATAATCGAATAAGTAACGGGATGTGAAGTTAGCTACTTATTCCCGGTTCGTTATTCACAAAAACGAAAATAATCGAATAAGTAACGGGATGTGAAGTTAGCTACTTATTCCCGGTTCGTTATTCAATATAACGAAAATAATTGAATAAGTAACGGGATGTGAAAGTAGCTACTTATTCCCGGTTCGTTATTCACAAAAACGAAAATAATCGAATAAGTAACTGGATGTGAAGTTAGCTACTTATTCCCGGTTCCTTATTCAGAATAACGAAAATAGTCGAATAAGTAACGGGATGTGAAGTTAGCTACCTATTCCCGGTTCGTTATTCACAAAAACGAAAATAATCGAATAAGTAACTGGATGTGAAGTAAGCTACTTATTCCCGGTTCGTTATTCACAAAAACGAACATAATCGAATAAGTAACTGGACATGAAGTTAGCTACTTATTCCCGGTTCGTTATTCAAAATAACGAAAATAATTGAATAAGTAACGGGATGTGAAGTTAGCTACTTATTCCCGGTTCCTTATTCAGAATAACGAAAATAATCGAATAAGTAACGGGATGTGAAGTTAGCTACTTATTCCCGGTTCGTTATTCAAATTAGCGAAAATAATTGAATAAGTAACGGGATGTGAAGTTAGCTACTTATTCCCGGTTCGTTATTCAGAATAACGAAAATAATCGAATAAGTAACGGGATGTGAAGTTAGCTACTTATTCCCGGTTCCTTATTCAAAATAACGAAAAATAATTGAATAAGTAACGGGATGTGAAGTTAGCTACTTATTCCCGGTTCGTTATTCAAATTAAGGAAAATAATTGAATAAGTAACGGGATGTGAAGTTAGCTACTTATTCCCGGTTCGTTATTCACAAAAACGAAAATAATCGAATAAGTAACGGGATGTGAAGTTATCTACTTATTCCCGGTTCCTTATTCACAAAAACGAAAATATCGAATAAGTAACGGGATGTGAAGTTAGCTACTTATTCCCGGTTCGTTATTCAGAATAACGAAAATAATTGAATAAGTAACGGGATGTGAAGTTAGCCACTTATTCCCGGTTCGTTATTCACAAAAACGAAAATAATCGAATAAGTAACTGGTCGTGAAGTTGGCTACTTATTCCCGGTTCGTTATTCAAAATAACGAAAATAATTGAATAAGTAACGGGATGTGAAGTTAGCTACTTATTCCCGGTTCGTTATTCAGAACAACGAAAATAATCGAATAAGTAACGGGATGTGAAGTTAGCTACTTATTCCCGGTTCCTTATTCAAAATAACGAAAAATAATTGAATAAGTAACGGGATGTGAAGTTAGCTACTTATTCCCGGTTCGTTATTCAAATTAAGGAAAATAATTGAATAAGTAACGGGATGTGAAGTTAGCTACTTATTCCCGGTTCGTTATTCACAAAAACGAAAATAATCGAATAAGTAACGGGATGTGAAGTTATCTACTTATTCCCGGTTCCTTATTCACAAAAACGAAAATATCGAATAAGTAACGGGATGTGAAGTTAGCTACTTATTCCCGGTTCGTTATTCAGAATAACGAAAATAATTGAATAAGTAACGGGATGTGAAGTTAGCCACTTATTCCTGGTTCGTTATTCACAAAAACGAAAATAATCGAATAAGTAACTGGTCGTGAAGTTGGCTACTTATTCCCGGTTCGTTATTCAAAATAACGAAAATAATTGAATAAGTAACGGGATGTGAAGTTAGCTACTTATTCCTGGTTCGTTATTCAGAACAACGAAAATAATCGAATAAGTAACGGGATGTGAAGTTAGCTACTTATTCCCGGTTCCTTATTCAAAATAACGAAAAATAATTGAATAAGTAACGGGATGTGAAGTTAGCTACTTATTCCCGGTTCGTTATTCAAATTAACGAAAATAATTGAATAAGTAACGGGATGTGAAGTTAGCTACTTATTCCCGGTTCGTTATTCACAAAAACGAAAATAATCGAATAAGTAACGGGATGTGAAGTTATCTACTTATTCCCGGTTCGTTATTCAAAATAACGAAAATAATTGAATAAGTAACGGGATGTGAAGTTAGCTACTTATTCCCGGTTCGTTATTCACAAAAACGAAAATAATCGAATAAGTAATGGGATGTGAAGTTGGCTACTTATTCCCGGTTCGTTATTCACAAAAACGAAAATAATCGAATAAGTAACGGGATGTGAAGTTGGCTACTTATTCCCGGTTCGTTATTCACAAAACGAACATAATCGAATAAGTAACTGGACATGAAGTTAGCTACTTATTCCCGGTTCGTTATTCAAAATAACGAAAATAATTGAATAAGTAACGGGATGTGAAGTTAGCTACTTATTCCCGGTTCCTTATTCAGAATAACGAAAATAATCGAATAAGTAACGGGATGTGAAGTTAGCTACTTATTCCCGGTTCGTTATTCACAAAAACGAAAATAATCGAATAAGTAACGGGATGTGAAGTTAGCTACTTATTCCCGGTTCGTTATTCAATATAACGAAAATAATTGAATAAGTAACGGGATTTGAAAGTAGCTACTTATTCCCGGTTCGTTATTCACAAAAACGAAAATAATCGAATAAGTAACTGGATGTGAAGTTAGCTACTTATTCCCGGTTCCTTATTCAGAATAACGAAAATAGTCGAATAAGTAACGGGATGTGAAGTTAGCTACCTATTCCCGGTTCGTTATTCACAAAAACGAAAATAATCGAATAAGTAACTGGATGTGAAGTAAGCTACTTATTCCCGGTTCGTTATTCACAAAAACGAACATAATCGAATAAGTAACTGGACATGAAGTTAGCTACTTATTCCCGGTTCGTTATTCAAAATAACGAAAATAATTGAATAAGTAACGGGATGTGAAGTTAGCTACTTATTCCCGGTTCGTTATTCAGAACAACGAAAATACTCGAATAAGTAACGGGATGTGAAGTTAGCTACTTATTCCCGGTTCCTTATTCAAAATAACGAAAAATAATTGAATAAGTAACGGGATGTGAAGTTAGCTACTTATTCCCGGTTCGTTATTCAAATTAACGAAAATAATTGAATAAGTAACGGGATGTGAAGTTAGCTACTTATTCCCGGTTCGTTATTCACAAAAACGAAAATAATCGAATAAGTAACGGGATGTGAAGTTATCTACTTATTCCCGGTTCGTTATTCAAAATAACGAAAATAATTGAATAAGTAACGGGATGTGAAGTTAGCTACTTATTCCCGGTTCGTTATTCACAAAAACGAAAATAATCGAATAAGTAATGGGATGTGAAGTTGGCTACTTATTCCCGGTTCGTTATTCACAAAAACGAAAATAATCGAATAAGTAACGGGATGTGAAGTTGGCTACTTATTCCCGGTTCGTTATTCACAAAAACGAACATAATCGAATAAGTAACTGGACATGAAGTTAGCTACTTATTCCCGGTTCGTTATTCAAAATAACGAAAATAATTGAATAAGTAACGGGATGTGAAGTTAGCTACTTATTCCCGGTTCCTTATTCAGAATAACGAAAATAATCGAATAAGTAACGGGATGTGAAGTTAGCTACTTATTCCCGGTTCGTTATTCACAAAAACGAAATTAATCGAATAAGTAACGGGATGTGAAGTTAGCTACTTATTCCCGGTTCGTTATTCAATATAACGAAAATAATTGAATAAGTAACGGGATGTGAAAGTAGCTACTTATTCCCGGTTCGTTATTCACAAAAACGAAAATAATCGAATAAGTAACTGGATGTGAAGTTAGCTACTTATTCCCGGTTCCTTATTCAGAATAACGAAAATAGTCGAATAAGTAACGGGATGTGAAGTTAGCTACCTATTCCCGGTTCGTTATTCACAAAAACGAAAATAATCGAATAAGTAACTGGATGTGAAGTAAGCTACTTATTCCCGGTTCGTTATTCACAAAAACGAACATAATCGAATAAGTAACTGGACATGAAGTTAGCTACTTATTCCCGGTTCGTTATTCAAAATAACGAAAATAATTGAATAAGTAACGGGATGTGAAGTTAGCTACTTATTCCCGGTTCCTTATTCAGAATAACGAAAATAATCGAATAAGTAACGGGATGTGAAGTTAGCTACTTATTCCCGGTTCGTTATTCACAAAAACGAAAATAATCGAATAAGTAACGGGATGTGAAAGTAGCTACTTATTCCCGGTTCGTTATTCACAAAAACGAAAATAATCGAATAAGTAACTGGATGTGAAGTTAGCTACTTATTCCCGGTTCCTTATTCAGAATAACGAAAATAGTCGAATAAGTAACGGGATGTGAAGTTAGCTACCTATTCCCGGTTCGTTATTCACAAAAACGAAAATAATCGAATAAGTAACGGGATGTGAAGTAAGCTACTTATTCCCGGTTCCTTATTCAAAATAATGAAAATAATTGAATAAGTAACGGGATGTGAAGTTAGCTACTTATTCCCGGTTCCTTATTCAGAATAATGAAAATAATCGAATAAGTAACGGGATGTGAAGTTAGCTACTTATTCCCGGTTCGTTATTCAAAATAACGAAAATAATTGAATAAGTAACGAGATGTGAAGTTAGCTACTTATTCCCTGTTCGTTATTCAGAACAACGAAAATAATCGAATAAGTAACGGGATGTGAAGTTAGCTACTTATTCCCGGTTCGTTATTCAGAATAACGAAAATAGTCGAATAAGTAACGGGATGTGAAGTTAGCTACCTATTCCCGGTTCGTTATTCACAAAAACGAAAATAATCGAATAAGTAACGGGATGTGAAGTTAGCTACTTATTCCCGGTTCCTTATTCACAAAAACGAAAATAATCGAATAAGTAACGAGATGTGAAGTTAGCTACTTATTCCCGGTTCGTTATTCACAAAAACGAAAATAATCGAATAAGTAACGGGATGTGAAGTTAGCTACTTATTCCCGGTTCGTTATTCACAAAAACGAAAATAATCGAATAAGTAACTGGATGTGAAGTTAGCTACTTATTCCCGGTTCGTTATTCAAATTAGCCAAAATAATTGAATAAGTAACGGGATGTGAAGTTAGCTACTTATTCCCGGTTCGTTATTCAGAATAACGAAAATAATCGAATAAGTAACGGGATGTGAAGTTAGCTACTTATTCCCGGTTCCTTATTCAAAATAACGAAAAATAATTGAATAAGTAACGGGATGTGAAGTTAGCTACTTATTCCCGGTTCGTTATTCAAATTAACGAAAATAATTGAATAAGTAACGGGATGTGAAGTTAGCTACTTATTCCCGGTTCGTTATTCACAAAAACGAAAATAATCGAATAAGTAACGGGATGTGAAGTTATCTACTTATTCCCGGTTCCTTATTCACAAAAACGAAAATATCGAATAAGTAACGGGATGTGAAGTTAGCTACTTATTCCCGGTTCGTTATTCAGAATAACGAAAATAATTGAATAAGTAACGGGATGTGAAGTTAGCCACTTATTCCTGGTTCGTTATTCACAAAAACGAAAATAATCGAATAAGTAACTGGTCGTGAAGTTGGCTACTTATTCCCGGTTCGTTATTCAAAATAACGAAAATAATTGAATAAGTAACGGGATGTGAAGTTAGCTACTTATTCCTGGTTCGTTATTCAGAACAACGAAAATAATCGAATAAGTAACGGGATGTGAAGTTAGCTACTTATTCCCGGTTCCTTATTCAAAATAACGAAAAATAATTGAATAAGTAACGGGATGTGAAGTTAGCTACTTATTCCCGGTTCGTTATTCAAATTAACGAAAATAATTGAATAAGTAACGGGATGTGAAGTTAGCTACTTATTCCCGGTTCGTTATTCACAAAAACGAAAATAATCGAATAAGTAACGGGATGTGAAGTTATCTACTTATTCCCGGTTCGTTATTCAAAATAACGAAAATAATTGAATAAGTAACGGGATGTGAAGTTAGCTACTTATTCCCGGTTCGTTATTCACAAAAACGAAAATAATCGAATAAGTAATGGGATGTGAAGTTGGCTACTTATTCCCGGTTCGTTATTCACAAAAACGAAAATAATCGAATAAGTAACGGGATGTGAAGTTGGCTACTTATTCCCGGTTCGTTATTCACAAAACGAACATAATCGAATAAGTAACTGGACATGAAGTTAGCTACTTATTCCCGGTTCGTTATTCAAAATAACGAAAATAATTGAATAAGTAACGGGATGTGAAGTTAGCTACTTATTCCCGGTTCCTTATTCAGAATAACGAAAATAATCGAATAAGTAACGGGATGTGAAGTTAGCTACTTATTCCCGGTTCGTTATTCACAAAAACGAAAATAATCGAATAAGTAACGGGATGTGAAGTTAGCTACTTATTCCCGGTTCGTTATTCAATATAACGAAAATAATTGAATAAGTAACGGGATTTGAAAGTAGCTACTTATTCCCGGTTCGTTATTCACAAAAACGAAAATAATCGAATAAGTAACTGGATGTGAAGTTAGCTACTTATTCCCGGTTCCTTATTCAGAATAACGAAAATAGTCGAATAAGTAACGGGATGTGAAGTTAGCTACCTATTCCCGGTTCGTTATTCACAAAAACGAAAATAATCGAATAAGTAACTGGATGTGAAGTAAGCTACTTATTCCCGGTTCGTTATTCACAAAAACGAACATAATCGAATAAGTAACTGGACATGAAGTTAGCTACTTATTCCCGGTTCGTTATTCAAAATATCGAAAATAATTGAATAAGTAACGGGATGTGAAGTTAGCTACTTATTCCCGGTTCCTTGTTCAGAATAACGAAAATAATCGAATAAGTAACGGGATGTGAAGTTAGCTACTTATTCCCGGTTCGTTATTCACAAAAACGAAAATAATCGAATAAGTAACGGGATGTGAAGTTAGCTACTTATTCCCGGTTCGTTATTCAATATAACGAAAATAATTGAATAAGTAACGGGATGTGAAAGTAGCTACTTATTCCCGGTTCGTTATTCACAAAAACGAAAATAATCGAATAAGTAACTGGATGTGAAGTTAGCTACTTATTCCCGGTTCCTTATTCAGAATAACGAAAATAGTCGAATAAGTAACGGGATGTGAAGTTAGCTACCTATTCCCGGTTCGTTATTCACAAAAACGAAAATAATCGAATAAGTAACTGGATGTGAAGTAAGCTACTTATTCCCGGTTCCTTATTCAAAATAATGAAAATAATTGAATAAGTAACGGGATGTGAAGTTAGCTACTTATTCCCGGTTCGTTATTCAAATTAACGAAAATAATTGAATAAGTAACGGGATGTGAAGTTAGCTACTTATTCCCGGTTCGTTATTCACAAAAACGAAAATAATCGAATAAGTAACGGGATGTGAAGTTATCTACTTATTCCCGGTTCGTTATTCAAAATAACGAAAATAATTGAATAAGTAACGGGATGTGAAGTTAGCTACTTATTCCCGGTTCGTTATTCACAAAAACGAAAATAATCGAATAAGTAATGGGATGTGAAGTTGGCTACTTATTCCCGGTTCGTTATTCACAAAAACGAAAATAATCGAATAAGTAACGGGATGTGAAGTTGGCTACTTATTCCCGGTTCGTTATTCACAAAACGAACATAATCGAATAAGTAACTGGACATGAAGTTAGCTACTTATTCCCGGTTCGTTATTCAAAATAACGAAAATAATTGAATAAGTAACGGGATGTGAAGTTAGCTACTTATTCCCGGTTCCTTATTCAGAATAACGAAAATAATCGAATAAGTAACGGGATGTGAAGTTAGCTACTTATTCCCGGTTCGTTATTCACAAAAACGAAAATAATCGAATAAGTAACGGGATGTGAAGTTAGCTACTTATTCCCGGTTCGTTATTCAATATAACGAAAATAATTGAATAAGTAACGGGATTTGAAAGTAGCTACTTATTCCCGGTTCGTTATTCACAAAAACGAAAATAATCGAATAAGTAACTGGATGTGAAGTTAGCTACTTATTCCCGGTTCCTTATTCAGAATAACGAAAATAGTCGAATAAGTAACGGGATGTGAAGTTAGCTACCTATTCCCGGTTCGTTATTCACAAAAACGAAAATAATCGAATAAGTAACTGGATGTGAAGTAAGCTACTTATTCCCGGTTCGTTATTCACAAAAACGAACATAATCGAATAAGTAACTGGACATGAAGTTAGCTACTTATTCCCGGTTCGTTATTCAAAATAACGAAAATAATTGAATAAGTAACGGGATGTGAAGTTAGCTACTTATTCCCGGTTCCTTATTCAGAATAACGAAAATAATCGAATAAGTAACGGGATGTGAAGTTAGCTACTTATTCCCGGTTCGTTATTCACAAAAACGAAAATAATCGAATAAGTAACGGGATGTGAAGTTAGCTACTTATTCCCGGTTCGTTATTCAATATAACGAAAATAATTGAATAAGTAACGGGATGTGAAAGTAGCTACTTATTCCCGGTTCGTTATTCACAAAAACGAAAATAATCGAATAAGTAACTGGATGTGAAGTTAGCTACTTATTCCCGGTTCCTTATTCAGAATAACGAAAATAGTCGAATAAGTAACGGGATGTGAAGTTAGCTACCTATTCCCGGTTCGTTATTCACAAAAACGAAAATAATCGAATAAGTAACTGGATGTGAAGTAAGCTACTTATTCCCGGTTCCTTATTCAAAATAATGAAAATAATTGAATAAGTAACGGGATGTGAAGTTAGCTACTTATTCCCGGTTCGTTATTCAGAATAATGAAAATAATCGAATAAGTAACGGGATGTGAAGTTAGCTACTTATTCCCGGTTCGTTATTCAAAATAACGAAAATAATTGAATAAGTAACGAGATGTGAAGTTAGCTACTTATTCCCTGTTCGTTATTCAGAAAAACGAAAATAATCGAATAAGTAACGGGATGTGAAGTTAGCTACTTATTCCCGGTTCGTTATTCAGAATAACGAAAATAGTCGAATAAGTAACGGGATGTGAAGTTAGCTACCTATTCCCGGTTCGTTATTCACAAAAACGAAAATAATCGAATAAGTAACGGGATGTGAAGTTAGCTACTTATTCCCGGTTCCTTATTCACAAAAACGAAAATAATCGAATAAGTAACGAGATGTGAAGTTAGCTACTTATTCCCGGTTCGTTATTCACAAAAACGAAAATAATCGAATAAGTAACGGGATGTGAAGTTAGCTACTTATTCCCGGTTCGTTATTCACAAAAACGAAAATAATCGAATAAGTAACTGGATGTGAAGTTAGCTACTTATTCCCGGTTCGTTTTTCAAATTAGCGAAAATAATTGAATAAGTAACGGGATGTGAAGTTAGCTACTTATTCCCGGTTCGTTATTCAGAATAACGAAAATAATCGAATAAGTAACGGGATGTGAAGTTAGCTACTTATTCCCGGTTCCTTATTCAAAATAACGAAAAATAATTGAATAAGTAACGGGATGTGAAGTTAGCTACTTATTCCCGGTTCGTTATTCAAATTAACGAAAATAATTGAATAAGTAACGGGATGTGAAGTTAGCTACTTATTCCCGGTTCGTTATTCACAAAAACGAAAATAATCGAATAAGTAACGGGATGTGAAGTTATCTACTTATTCCCGGTTCCTTATTCACAAAAACGAAAATATCGAATAAGTAACGGGATATGAAGTTAGCTACTTATTCCCGGTTCGTTATTCAGAATAACGAAAATAATTGAATAAGTAACGGGATGTGAAGTTAGCTACTTATTCCCGGTTCGTTATTCACAAAAACGAAAATAATCGAATAAGTAACTGGTCGTGAAGTTGGCTACTTATTCCCGGTTCGTTATTCAAAATAACGAAAATAATTGAATAAGTAACGGGATGTGAAGTTAGCTACTTATTCCCGGTTCGTTATTCAGAACAACGTAAATAATCGAATAAGTAACGGGATGTGAAGTTAGCTACTTATTCCCGGTTCCTTATTCAAAATAACGAAAAATAATTGAATAAGTAACGGGATGTGAAGTTAGCTACTTATTCCCGGTTCGTTATTCAAATTAACGAAAATAATTGAATAAGTAACGGGATGTGAAGTTAGCTACTTATTCCCGGTTAGTTATTCACAAAAACGAAAATAATCGAATAAGTAACTGGATGTGAAGTTAGCTACTTATTCCCGGTTCCTTATTCAGAATAACGAAAATAGTCGAATAAGTAACGGGATGTGAAGTTAGCTACCTATTCCTGGTTCGTTATTCACAAAAACGAAAATAATCGAATAAGTAACTGGATGTGAAGTTAGCTACTTATTCCCGGTTCCTTATTCAAAATAATGAAAATAATTGAATAAGTAACGGGATGTGAAGTTAGCTACTTATTCCCGGTTCGTTATTCAGAATAATGAAAATAATCGAATAAGTAACGGGATGTGAAGTTAGCTACTTATTCCCGGTTCCTTATTCAAAATAATGAAAATAATTGAATAAGTAACGGGATGTGAAGTTAGCTACTTATTCCCGGTTCCTTATTCAGAATAACGAAAATAATCGAATAAGTAACGGGATGTGAAGTTAGCTACTTATTCCCGGTTCGTTATTCACAAAAACGAAAATAATCGAATAAGTAACGGGATGTGAAGTTAGCTACTTATTCCCGGTTCGTTATTCAATATAACGAAAATAATTGAATAAGTAACGGGATGTGAAATTAGCTACTTATTCCCGGTTCGTTATTCACAAAAACGAAAATAATCGAATAAGTAACTGGATGTGAAGTTAGCTACTTATTCCCGGTTCCTTATTCAGAATAACGAAAATAGTCGAATAAGTAACGGGATGTGAAGTTAGCTACCTATTCCCGGTTCGTTATTCACAAAAACGAAAATAATCGAATAAGTAACTGGATGTGAAGTAAGCTACTTATTCCCGGTTCCTTATTCAAAATAATGAAAATAATTGAATAAGTAACGGGATGTGAAGTTAGCTACTTATTCCCGGTTCGTTATTCAGAATAATGAAAATAATCGAATAAGTAACGGGATGTGAAGTTAGCTACTTATTCCCGGTTCGTTATTCAAAATAACGAAAATAATTGAATAAGTAACGAGATGTGAAGTTAGCTACTTATTCCCTGTTCGTTATTCAGAAAAACGAAAATAATCGAATAAGTAACGGGATGTGAAGTTAGCTACTTATTCCCGGTTCGTTATTCAGAATAACGAAAATAGTCGAATAAGTAACGGGATGTGAAGTTAGCTACCTATTCCCGGTTCGTTATTCACAAAAACGAAAATAATCGAATAAGTAACGGGATGTGAAGTTAGCTACTTATTCCCGGTTCCTTATTCACAAAAACGAAAATAATCGAATAAGTAACGAGATGTGAAGTTAGCTACTTATTCCCGGTTCGTTATTCACAAAAACGAAAATAATCGAATAAGTAACGGGATGTGAAGTTAGCTACTTATTCCCGGTTCGTTATTCACAAAAACGAAAATAATCGAATAAGTAACTGGATGTGAAGTTAGCTACTTATTCCCGGTTCGTTTTTCAAATTAGCGAAAATAATTGAATAAGTAACGGGATGTGAAGTTAGCTACTTATTCCCGGTTCGTTATTCAGAATAACGAAAATAATCGAATAAGTAACGGGATGTGAAGTTAGCTACTTATTCCCGGTTCCTTATTCAAAATAACGAAAAATAATTGAATAAGTAACGGGATGTGAAGTTAGCTACTTATTCCCGGTTCGTTATTCAAATTAACGAAAATAATTGAATAAGTAACGGGATGTGAAGTTAGCTACTTATTCCCGGTTCGTTATTCACAAAAACGAAAATAATCGAATAAGTAACGGGATGTGAAGTTATCTACTTATTCCCGGTTCCTTATTCACAAAAACGAAAATATCGAATAAGTAACGGGATGTGAAGTTAGCTACTTATTCCCGGTTCGTTATTCAGAATAACGAAAATAATTGAATAAGTAACGGGATGTGAAGTTAGCTACTTATTCCCGGTTCGTTATTCACAAAAACGAAAATAATCGAATAAGTAACTGGTCGTGAAGTTGGCTACTTATTCCCGGTTCGTTATTCAAAATAACGAAAATAATTGAATAAGTAACGGGATGTGAAGTTAGCTACTTATTCCCGGTTCGTTATTCAGAACAACGAAAATAATCGAATAAGTAACGGGATGTGAAGTTAGCTACTTATTCCCGGTTCCTTATTCAAAATAACGAAGAATAATTGAATAAGTAATGGGATGTGAAGTTAGCTACTTATTCCCGGTTCGTTATTCAAATTAACGAAAATAATTGAATAAGTAACGGGATGTGAAGTTAGCTACTTATTCCCGGTTCGTTATTCACAAAAACGAAAATAATCGAATAAGTAACGGGATGTGAAGTTATCTACTTATTCCCGATTCCTTATTCACAAAAACGAAAATATCGAATAAGTAACGGGATGTGAAGTTAGCTACTTATTCCCGGTTAGTTATTCACAAAAACGAAAATAATCGAATAAGTAACTGGATGTGAAGTTAGCTACTTATTCCCGGTTCCTTATTCAAAATAATGAAAATAATTGAATAAGTAACGGGATGTGAAGTTAGCTACTTATTCCCGGTTCGTTATTCAGAATAATGAAAATAATCGAATAAGTAACGGGATGTGAAGTTAGCTACTTATTCCCGGTTCCTTATTCAAAATAATGAAAATAATTGAATAAGTAACGGGATGTGAAGTTAGCTACTTATTCCCGGTTCGTTATTCAGAATAACGAAAATAATCGAATAAGTAACGGGATGTGAAGTTAGCTACCTATTCCCGGTTCGTTATTCACAAAAACGAAAATAATCGAATAAGCATCGGGATGTGAAGTTAGCTACTTATTCCCGGTTCGTTATTCACAAAAACGAAAATAATCGAATAAGTAACGGGATGTGAAGTTAGCTACTTATTCCCGGTTCGTTATTCACAAAAACGAAAATAATCGAATAAGTAACTGGATGTGAAGTTAGCTACTTATTCCCGGTTCGTTATTCAAATTAACGAAAATAATTGAATAAGTAACGGGATGTGAAGTTAGCTACTTATTCCCGGTTCGTTATTCAGAACAACGAAAATAATCGAATAAGTAACGGGATGTGAAGTTATCTACTTATTCCCGGTTCCTTATTCACAAAAACGAAAATATCGAATAAGTAACGGGATGTGAAGTTAGCTACTTATTCCCGGTTAGTTATTCACAAAAACGAAAATAATCGAATAAGTAACTGGATGTGAAGTTAGCTACTTATTCCCGGTTCCTTATTCAGAATAACGAAAATAGTCGAATAAGTAACGGGATGTGAAGTTAGCTACCTATTCCTGGTTCGTTATTCACAAAAACGAAAATAATCGAATAAGTAACTGGATGTGAAGTTAGCTACTTATTCCCGGTTCCTTATTCAAAATAATGAAAATAATTGAATAAGTAACGGGATGTGAAGTTAGCTACTTATTCCCGGTTCCTTATTCAGAATAATGAAAATAATCGAATAAGTAACGGGATGTGAAGTTAGCTACTTATTCCCGGTTCCTTATTCAAAATAATGAAAATAATTGAATAAGTAACGAGATGTGAAGTTAGCTACTTATTCCCGGTTCGTTATTCAGAATAACGAAAATAATCGAATAAGTAACGGGATGTGAAGTTAGCTACTTATTCCCGGTTCGTTATTCACAAAAACGAAAATAATCGAATAAGTAACGGGATGTGAAGTTAGCTACTTATTCCCGGTTCGTTATTCACAAAAACGAAAATAATCGAATAAGTAACGGGATGTGAAGTTAGCTACTTATTCCCGGTTCGTTATTCACAAAAACGAAAATAATCGAATAAGTAACTGGATGTGAAGTTAGCTACTTATTCCCGGTTCGTTATTCAAATTAACGAAAATAATTGAATAAGTAACGGGATGTGAAGTTAGCTACTTATTCCCGGTTCGTTATTCAGAATAACGAAAATAATCGAATAAGTAACGGGATGTGAAGTTAGCTACTTATTCCCGGTTCCTTATTCACAAAAACGAAAATAATTGAATAAGTAACTGGATGTGAAGTTGGCTACTTATTCCCGGTTCGTTATTCAAAATAACGAAAATAATTGAATAAGTAACGGGATGTGAAGTTAGCTACTTATTCCCGGTTCGTTATTCAGAACAACGAAAATAATCGAATAAGTAACGGGATGTGAAGTTAGCTACTTATTCCCGGTTCGTTATTCAGAATAACGAAAATAGTCGAATAAGTAACGGGATGTGAAGTTAGCTACCTATTCCCGGTTCGTTATTCACAAAAACGAAAATAATCGAATAAGTAACTGGATGTGAAGTTAGCTACTTATTCCCGGTTCCTTATTCAAAATAACGAAAATAATTGAATAAGTAACGGGATGTGAAGTTAGCTACATATTCCCGGTTCGTTATTCAGAATAATGAAAATAATCGAATAAGTAACGGGATGTGAAGTTAGCTACTTATTCCCGTTTCGTTATTCACAAAAACGAAAATAATCGAATAAGTAACGGGATGTGAAGTTAGCTACTTATCCCCGGTTCCTTATTCACAAAAACGAAAATATCGAATAAGTAACGGGATATGAAGTTAGCTACTTATTCCCGGTTTGTTATTCACAAAAACGAAAATAATCGAATAAGTAACTGGATGTGAAGTTAGCTACTTATTCCCGGTTCCTTATTCAGAATAACGAAAATAGTCGAATAAGTAACGGGATGTGAAGTTAGCTACCTATTCCCGGTTCGTTATTCACAAAAACGAAAATAATCGAATAAGTAACTGGATGTGAAGTAAGCTACTTATTCCCGGTTCCTTATTCAAAATAATGAAAATAATTGAATAAGTAACGGGATGTGAAGTTAGCTACTTATTCCCGGTTCGTTATTCAGAATAATGAAAATAATCGAATAAGTAACGGGATGTGAAGTTAGCTACTTATTCCCGGTTCGTTATTCAAAATAACGAAAATAATTGAATAAGTAACAGGATGTGAAGTTAGCTACTTATTCCCGGTTCGTTATTCAGAATAACGAATATAATTGAATAAGTAACTGGATGTGAAGTTGGCTACTTATTCCCGGTTCGTTATTCACAAAAACGAAAACAGTCGAATAAGTAACGGGGTGTGAAGTTAGCTACTTGTTTGCTATTGAACATTCACAATCCATTGAATGTCGAACAGGGAACAAGGAACAAGTAGCCAACTTCACGGACATAAAATATTGGTTAAATATTGGTCTTTAAGAAAAGTTTAATGTAGGTCGAAAGGAATGCCAAAAAATCCTATTGTAACTTTATGTATTACCTTAGTCCTGCATTAATCGACCACTTGCTTAAGGGTGTTTAGGACGTCTATATTCAATGCATGAATGGTGGCTTAAGACAGGTTCTACGGTAAATAGAATATCGTTCTATATATTTTTTATAGTACATGTACATGTATATACATGTACAGTAATATCTTTCTTAACCTTAACTGTTCACTATTAATATAAGAAATAATTACATCATGACTATTAATCAGATTAATTTTACTGGCATAAACACGTGACAGTTTTGCGTAAGCAGCAACTGGAGGGTTCACTCCTGTTCACTATTCATGAGCGAACTAATGATAGCGTGATTATTTATTAGCTGAATTTAACAATGGTAAATGTACACAGACATTATATTTTTTTTAGAAACTATAGAATCAGATCAATTATAACAGCATAAGCAAACAGACTCTGATCAGACAGCTTCTGTAGAATCCGTCTGGTCTGGGTCTATCGTGTTTGCAAAGGTGTGAAACGTGTAAAAATGTTGCACTCAGCAAATTATTTTAGTAAAATCACGTCTTTTTGAGCGGATATTTTTTCACAGCAAGGTACGTGTTAAGAAATGCGTATTATATTAACCCTTTCGCTGTTGTGTATTTAATCCAACTTTCAATACCTACTAAATATTAATGAGCAAAAAGGTTATAATGATAATATGGAAGGTGGTACATTATAGACTCACGAAGGAGTCATCTGACCATTACAAATCAGTATTGAAATATTTTCCTAGCGTATACAGCATGGTATACCAAATAAAGTAAAACCCCGATAATGCGACCACCTAAAAGAGGTATAATTCTGGGTGCTAGATGCAGGTGTTAGCTTAATGCAGGACAAAAGTGATGCAGAAAGCTCATCAAGGAGCTTTCTGCATTACTTTTGCCCTGCATTAAGCAACCACCTGCTTATATAGACACCCATGTTTATTCATTAAGCGATCGCATTAGAGGGTTTCTGGTCGCATTAGAGGGGTTCTACTGTACATTGTCTAATCGGATATAGTCAACATTGCATCAAATAAAAAATTGAGTAGGCATCATATAAAACAGCAGGGTAAGATTTAACCCTTTCCACCATGAATATTAATTAAAGAAATAATGATGTCATGAATATTAATTAGACAAACTTATTACAATAGCACATTGACACAAGAAATTTTGAAAATGGCAAATACTGATTTATGATATGTCATACGCAAACTGACCAGGGTATACTGTGTTTGCAAATGCGTAGGAAGGCGTATTTATGGTTAAAGGGTTAATACCAAATTGTTTATTCACTCACTATCCGATTAACCCTTTCCCTCATATAAACGTGTGTTCACGCATCTACAAACATAGTAGACCCAGATCAGACGGCTCCTAAAGTAGCCGTCTGATCAGGGTCTACTCTGTTTGCTAATAGAATTTCAAAGATATGTATCTTTACTTTCTAAAATGACTACAATGTTCCACCTTCCATATTTCATTATAACATTTTTGTCCATGAATATTCAGTAGGAATTGAAATGTGTAATAAACACAAAACAGGGAAATGGGTTAATAGAAGTTTTATTGTTAATATCTTTAACTGACCATTACTACTTTTGCTTTTGCAAACATAGTAGATCCGGATTAGACACTGTAGGATTTACTCGGTTTTCTTATAACTTTGTTACATAATTATGTGATTTCCCATTCGTTTTCATGGCAACACATTCCTCGTGATTTATGTTTTATATTCCTATTAGTATTAAACAATTGATAAATATTCAACATTGGCGTTGTTTTGCATGGATATTTATTAAGAACAGCGGCACCCCTACAGTATGACCACTAAATGAATAACGGTATTTAAAAGCAGGTGGATGTTTAATGCATAGCAAAAATTATGCTTTCTCTTGCATTAAGCTACCATCAAACCCCATGATCCAGGATTAGACCTACAGTAAGTCCATGTATTGCAACCAACATAGTTTATGCAGGGAAACCTGTCGTAAGCGGCCATCAAAAAGAGGTCTAATTATGGGTCTTTAAGGCAAGTGATAGATTAATTTAGGTTTAAGGTAGGTTTAAGTGGTAACTTAATTCAGGCCAATCTTAATACAGAAAGCGCCTATAGGAACATTCAGCATTGCTTTTGCTCTGCATTAAGCAATTACACGATTTCTAAGATTCATATGTTTAACCGTTCGCTTGCTATTCACGTCAATATACCTACCTGTAAATAGTGAAGACCCAGATGAGACAGCTCCTGCAGGAGCTGTCTCATCAGGGTCTGCACTATTTACAAGTTGATTGTGCAACCAGTGTACTCCACAGCAGTAATTGCACAGAGAAATACTTGTACACAGTGAAGATATATGTAATTATACAACTGGGCATGGGTAAAGAAGGAGAAATGTGTTTTAAAATTCAGCAAGCGAAGGGTTAATAAATGAATGACCGCTTAGGACAGGTTCTATTGTATACACGGTGGTCACTTTACACTGTAATTTCAAGGTTTATGTAAAAACATCACCAGAGCCTGTTCTCAGGACAGACAAAATATTAACGCTATAATGGTATCTTTATCATTGGGAAAACAAAACCACGTGTCATTGCAGACGTTTCCTTTTCGTAAAGCACTCTTGACGATCGTCTGGCAGACATCCTCCAGAGAACTCCGAACACTTCCGACTGGAACAATCAAATTTACAACATGGAATAAATGTAACAAACTTGATACGTCGTGAATAATTGAAAACAGCATTTGGAGTAAACCTTGGACATGCTGAGGAAATGTCCTTGATAAAATTTGCAAACACGTGGGGTCCAGATAACACACTGCATCTCATATTGGTCCAAGCTGTGTAACACCCCGAGTGAGTTTTGATAGGAACAAAAAATTAACCCTTTTCCTCACAAACATTTGCAAATAGAGTAGACCAGACGGTTCCTATTGACACGATGTAGATCTGATTCTACGGTTATTGTCAAAGCAAAACATTTCTTTGAAAAGTTTATATTATAAAAAAATCAACTAATAAATATGCATAACGTCATTGTTTCTTACATGAATATTGAACAAGGAAAAGGTTAACCCTTCGCTTGCTGAATTTAAAATACATTTCTCCTTCTTTACCCATGCCCTGTTGTATAATTACATATATCTTAACTGTGTACACGTATTTCGCTGTGCAATCACTGCTGTGGAGTGCACTGGTTGCACAATCAACTTGTAAATAGTGCAGATCCTGATGAGACAGCTCCTGCAGGAGCTGTCTCATCTGGGTCTTCACTATTTACAGGTAGGTATGTTGACGTGAACAGCAAGCGAAGGGTTAATACACTTCGTATTTTGAAAACAGAACACTAGATGAAAATATCAGAAAATGACATTTTGCTCAGCATGATAACAGATAATGGGACAAATGACAGTGTAAAATCGTAGAATGGAAATGCGTATATACAGTACAACATTGGCTTATCCGAGCACTCATATTTATACTTATAAGTACATGCACCATGAACGGTCATTGAGACATGTAGCAGCTTAATGCTCAGTCAAAGTCGTGCCAAAAGCTCCCCTGTGAGCTTTCGGCATGACCTTCACATGCATCATAAAATTGGGTTTAGTAAAACTTTACTTTGCTTTGTTCTTGATGAACTAACTGTTCGAGTCGGCGTTGAAAATGTTTTTGGTGGCACATGATGTCGTTCAAGATACACGATACAAGAAACTTTATTTATTGTCGGGTGTTACAGAATAACATTTAACATTAGCTAGAAGCTATTTACCGACTAAAACAAATTGTTTCTTAACAAAAATACATTAACTAACTAAATACCTGTTCACTAAAAAAACGTCTTGATGAATACTGACAATTACATAAACGAATGTATGATTTTGCGTAAAAGTAGTTTTTAAACATTTGCTGCTAGTGATTCATATATCAAATTTGCTAATTTTGAGATTCGAAACATTCGACTCCATGTCAGGTCATGCGGGGACAACAAAGAAATATTGATTAGCAATTATCATGCATGACATGTGTTTGATAATTTGCAATTTCCAATTTTTACACCCAAGGCAATTTCTGCGGTCACAGATTAACAGTAATTGGTAAAGCGATATTTGCTAATCTGGTTTTTATCGATTTTACGAAGATGTGTTATTAACCCAGACCCCGTTAGTCACGATCTGACTCGCAATTATAAACAGTTTGGATTCGCATGAGATGCCGAGTAACTCGGCGTCTCATCAAGATCCAAGCAGTTTGACTGTCTATGAACAAACAGACTTGATCGAATCGGAATGAGTCAAAATTGCATCAGATCCAAATAAGAGCAGACATTATTTTTTCACAGTAGGGTAATGGGTAACTCAGTTGCTTTATTATTGATATTGCTTGAGGGAGATGATACTACAGTTTCATTGTTAGAAAAGGTTTTTCAACTACAATAAAACTTCTCTAATGCGACCACTTAATGAATAAACATGAGTGTCTTTATAAGCAGGTGGTTGCTTAATGCAGGACAAAAGTAATGCAGAAAGCTCCTAGAGGAGCTTTCTGCATTACTTTTGTCCTGCATTAAGCAACCACCTGCATCTACAGCTCAGAATTATACCTCTTTTAGATGGTCGCGTTAAGTACAGTAAATCCACGGTAATACGACCACGGGAAAGATCTATAATTGTGGAATATTAAAACAGTTGATTGCTTAATAAAGGACAAACAAAAGTTATGCAGAAATCTCCTGCAGGAACTTTCTGCATTACTTTTGCATTATTTTTGCCCTGTATTAAACAACCTCCTGCTTTCACAGACACACATGTTAATGGATTGTGTGGCCGCATTCCCGAGAGTTTACTGTATCATTTTTGTAACTATAAGAAACAAAGACTTCGAAACTGAAACATTATTTATTTATTTATTATCCTCCATTCACGGAGAGCACAAAAATACAATGTGAAAATTACATATACAATGAACTCAAGACATAAACAGACATAAACCGGTAAACAATTCTATTGCTGGTCTACGAAATACTGACATGTAAGCTGGCAAACAATGCTAATGTCAGTCTACGACTTATTGACATAAGCCGGTAAGCAATTCTAATGATGGTCTAAGAGTTACAGACATACATGTATAAGCAGATAGACAATTGTCATGCTAATCTAAAAGCAGGTAGACATTTTTTCTAATGCTGGTCTACGAGTTTCTTATATAATGTGTTTCACTGATGATCACTGATGGTCATAGAGTAACTGGCATATGCCAATGCACATTTATAATCCTAGTCTATCGTAGGTTCTAACTGGATGTTGCGAACGTCGTACTCGTATTAGCACATTTTTAGTCGTAGGGTCTTAAGTAAAACTGACCCCTTGTTCCAAACTAATACATTACCGTCGCGTTCTAGTGATTCATATTTCAGCCTTTTACCAATTTTCGGAAATGCAAATTATAGAAATCTTCAAAATGTATAATTTTATATTTTTATTTTAAACATTTCGTTAGTGAACTTTTTTCAATTTCTAACTGAACGTGCTAAGCTGTCTTTAATCCATCATCTCATAAATATTAATATAAGATATTATGAACAAAGACTGTTTATCAAGTCTCTATCAATAGGATTATACCAATTCATAAGCAAACCGAACAGACTGTGATCAGACTGCTCTTTTATGAGCTGTCTTATCTTGGTCTGCTCTGCGTTAAAATGTGTCTGGTAAGTAAAGGGATAAATATGACAAGCTTGACTGGTCCTGACTCCTGAAGGAGGGTATGTAATATTAACACATTTGCTCCCACGATCCCATATATGGGACTTATGCAAACAGTGTAGACTCTGACCAGACGCCGCATAATGCGGCGTCTGATCACAGTCTACACTGTTTGCTGATAGGAATTTCAATATAAAACAAAACGAAATTGAAAATTCTGACCAGGCACCCCTTAGATAAAAAAAATGGACTAATCCAATTTATTGGACTAATCCAATTTATAAGCATGGAAGAATCCACTCGGGGCAAGTGGGTTAATGAGTACATATGCCATTATAAATCTTCAGCTACTTCAATTTCTGATCGTGGCAATTTCTTAAGTTCACAGCTTAATGCACGTCTGAAGTAATGCTGAAAGCTCCTGTAGGAGCTTTCAGCATTACTTTAGGCCAGATTTAAGCTGTCATGCTTGTTTCTAGATATGCGTAGTTATACATTTTTAATTATAGCAATTCTGTATTGTGAGATTTGGAAAGACTGAACTTTTAGTTCAAGTTATCCGAAGTTCGAGTAATGCAAGTTCGATATATCGAAGTTCAACTGTATTTGAACAATGATGGGACGCCGATTCACTCGGGGTCTCCTCTGTATGTTTGTTTGTAACTAGGTATGTTAACCCTTTACTCCATCAATATTCATGTAAGAAATAATGACGTCATAAATATTGATTAGATTAAGTGTTATAATAGCACATGAACACAGGAATATCTGACCAAGACAGAACCTATAAAATCGTGTCTATAATTATGTCATAAGCAAACAGAGAAGACCCAGATCAGACGGCTCCTATAGGAGCCGTCTGATCTGGGTCTTCTCTGTTCGCTTATGGGTCTATTCTGTTTACAAATGCGTAAATGCGTAGATAAGCGTACTTACTTGGAGTAAAGGGTTAAATGCGAGTCCAGTCGTGTCTAGACTGATAACGGTTAATCATTTTATACTGATGCCCATCTTGGTGATTTATGAGCCTAGCCGTTTCCTCCCAGACTGAAAATGCATGCACGCCAATCGAGGTAGTGGTGTCTGCATTGAAATACAAAAATACAAAAAAACCCATATGGAATGAGATCGGATACAGATTAACCCTTTCCTCCATATATACGCCTTTCTACTCATCCGTAATAGTCACTTTATGAAACCATTGTGATAAATAGAGCATTTGCTCCATATGAGCAAATGCTCTATTTATCACAATGGTTTCAAATCTACACAATTCTGAAATTCAATTTTCCTTTTCTCCAATTAATGCTCCTTTTCGGTAGATTTATTCAAATAAGAAGGATTTAAAAATAGCCTATGAGGGAATGGGTTAAACGCTTTCCCTGTGGAATATCCATATCAGAAATAATGGCATCATGAATATTTATTTGCTGACACTTTGTAATAGCACATGCACACAGAAATTTTGGTATTGTTAAGAACTGTAGAATCTGATATAATTTCACAAGCAAACAAAGAAGACCTTGAACAGACGGCCTACTAATGGATAAGTCTTATCTGGGTCTGCTCTCTTGGCAAAGATGTAAAATGGAGTTTATATGAGAAAAAGAGTTAAATAGTAGTCTGCCTGGCAGAACATAATTGTCACAGAAATACAATGGTAGATATTTCACCCTTATTGTTGATAATCCGACTCCAATTTGCATTCATTAAGTCCATATCGGATTCTAAGAGAAACAAAAGGATGCAAGCTTATTTGCCTGTCGGTCAAAACGTTGAAAATACAAATACACAAAATCAGGAATTCTTTAAAATACAGTAGAACCCCTCAATAACGGCAACTAATTTACATCAAGCATTTTTTTGTTAAAGGCAGGTGTCTGCTTAAAGTAGGGTGAAAGTAAAACAGAACGCTCCTATAGGAGCTTTTACTTTCACCTTGCTTTAAGCAGACACCTGCCCTAAATACCAACTAATTAACACAATTTAGTGGCCGTTATAGAGAGGTTTTCAAATACACAGCAGACGAGTTTGAGCAGACGATGTTCATTACAGCAGGATAATGGTTAAAATGACGTATAAACTACACTTGGTGCTGCAGATGTTCTTTTCTACAGCAACATTTGTCTGGCAGACGTCCTCATGAGAAAACACGTATTGCTTAACCTTTATCGCGATATCCGCGACTGACTCACAATTTGCTAGCAGTCTGGGTCCAGATGAGACGCCGAGTAACTCGGCGTCTCATCAGGATCCAACCTGTTTGACGCTCGTTTAATAATTTCTCAAAAAGCTTGATTGAATCGAAATTAATAAAAATTGTACCGGATCCGAATTTGAACAGAAATTATTTTCTTATAGAGGGATAAAGATTGATGATTACAGTAAAATACAAAATGGAGATTACACAATAAATTTGATAATTTATAAATAATGTATAGGTATATAAAGCTATGTGACAGTATGTAATGGAGTAGACAAATTGATGGCGTTTATCTAGTCCTCTAGAGAGAAATGTTATCGGCCAATAAACTCATTAAAACGGCCGTAAACGCAGGTTAAACCTTTACTCCATAAATACGCATTTATACGCCTTTGCAAACAGAGTAGACCCAGATATGACGGCCCCTACAGGAACCGTCTGATCAGGGTCTGCTCTGTTTGCTCACGAAATTATATAGATCTGATTCTACAGTTTCTGATACGGCCAAAAGGTCCTGTGTCCATGTGCTATTATAACAAATTAATCTCATTAATATTCATGACGTCATTATTTCTTACATGAATATTCATCGGGGAAATGATACATTATATCCAGGAAACACAAACATGTCAAAACCCTGCTTTTGCCACTTTAAAATTAAAATTGACAATAAATTATAACACTTTGTAATCATGTAGAGTAAAACCCTTCTAATGCGAACACTAAAAGGGGCATACTTCTGGGTGACAGGTGGTAGCTTAATGCAGGACGAAAGTTATGCAGAATGCTCCTATAGGAACTTTCTGTATTACTTTCATCCTGCATTAAGCAACCACCTGCTTATAAATGCAGCTATGATTATTATTTCAGTGGTCGCATTAGAGGGATTCTACTGTATATATCAATACAATGTATTTGAATCCCTGTCAAATCTTCAAGGGCGGGAAAATCTGGTGAGAAATTAGTTCATAGTCTATATAGTTTCCCGCGCATGAATTTATGATCGAGACAAAAAGCAACACGCCAAACATTGAGTTGCACATTATGATATTTTACAATATATTTTCCTGCGGTTATAGTAAGTATATTGTTTAGCATGTGTTTCGTGAATGTAATATATTTTGCGAAATCAAACTCCGACCCTTGTCGTTAAAAGTTTGGATGAGGATGAGAACTCCCTTAACGTGAGTCGTAAAACATCTTGGAAGCCTGTAAGAGATTTATCAACACAATTCTTATTTTAGGTATTTAACCTCCCAGAGGAGTCGTCTGGTCTGACCTTAGCTCTCTCAATACAAGAAACTAGTGCACTGTCATTTACGAACAGTATAGATCCAGATCAGAGCGTTTCTAGAGGAGCTGGGTCTGCTCTATTTGGCATTCCAAATCCTCTCGCAGTTTTACCCATTTCATCCTGTATTGACTATGCTAATATTCCGCTCTCTCGCTTTTTTTCTACACACCCAGATCAAGATCTTGGGGGCATACACCTAAACAAGGTTTAGGTAGAGAAAACCAAGAAATAAATAGTTATGCGAAATAGGGTATGGTTAAATGAAGTCCAGATAAGATGCTTAAATCTAAACATTTTCAAGCATAACTCCTTGACTTCTTCACCAAAGCCTATACTGTGACCACTCTTTAGAATCGTCTCTTCGAGATGATTCTAAAAAGGAGTCAGACTATAGGTGGTGGGGGTAGAAATGACGCTTTTTATTATTTTGATACACACCTTTATCTGTAGCTCTAAGTAAGTTACATCTCAATTACATTCAGCATTATGGCACAAGTTTAAAGATGCATTATATATTAAAAGACAAATCCAGTACATGTAAATTGATGGATTTAAGGCTTTCGATACCAGCCAATATGTTTGCTGTCTGACATTCCCGTCCGGAAGATTGGTTTTCTAAGCTTTTATACAACAAATCTGTCATATTTGACAAATGTGCTTAATATTATACAGCCAGGAAGATCTTACCAGGCAAACCTCGGTATATTCTTTTCAATTTGGATATAGAAATTACAGACAAACCTAAGCGTGTGATGGAAAAGAATAAAAATAATATTAGACATCTCTGGTATTGTATATATTAAAATAGCGAGTTAACAATAAGTATATATATCAGGAAATACAGAATAGTATTATCCGTAGACAACGATACTTTCTTTATATCTTAAATGTTAGAATTGACCTGGCTCAATATCACTCGCACCACAACGAACAATACTGTGTTGACTCTGTCTAACGAGCCAGAGACACGGCGTCTTCTTAGTATAAAGATTATTGACATCCACTCTTATTAGAACTTACACTATCTGACATGAATTCATATTAGAATAGTCACTATTTATGATCAATTATAATTAGAACATGTACTATTTGTCATCAATTCTTATTAGAATATATACTATTTGACACCAATTCATATTAGAATATACACTATTTGACATCAATTATTATTAGAATATACACTATTTGTCATCAATTTATATTAGAATATACACTTTTCGACATCAATTAATATTAGAATATGCACTATTTGTCATACATTCATATCAGAATATACACTTTTTGACATCAACTATTATTATAATATACACTATTTTACATCAATTCATATTAGAATATACATGTACACTATTTGACGACATCAATTCATATTAGAATATACACTATTTAACACCAATTCTTATCAGAATATACACTATTTATCATCAATTCATATGAGATTATACACTATTTGACATCAATTATCATTAGAATATACACTTTTTGTCATCAATTCATATTAGAATACACATGTATATACCATTTGAAATCAATTATTATCAGAATATACACTATTTTACATCAATTCATATTTTCATATTAGAATATACACTATTTGACGACACCAATTCATTTAAGAAATGAATGACGTGCTTCCGGTGTTCATAAGGTTATGCAACGCATAGCTTTACGAGCAAAGTTAGTGAATATTTGCTCGTAAAGCTATGCGTTGCATAACCGCATGAACACCGGGAGCACGTCATTTATTTCTTATATCTATATTCCATTGTATTTCTTATATTTCAACGGATTTTTTTTAAATATTATATACCGGTCACGTAATAGCCGCTATCTAGGTCGTTGCCAGGTTCGTTTCTAACGTAGTAGGATCTCTATATATGGTATGAAAAATAGTCCCAAACACATATTATAAATATAGAATGAATACAATATTTTTATCAGTAAATTGTCCAGCTATGTTTAAAGAAAAGATTATCGAGATATTTCAAATCATATATATTTACGAAATGCTGGTATTAAAGCATCTTCTTAAATGTAGGTCGCGGTGTCGAAACCAATTTACTCTACCGCCATGCTTGATCGAAAGCGGGTCACAACGTTGGATTTTATTCTCGAATTTTCTTTGTTAACGGTAAGGACATTGACTTATTTGTGCTTCACTCATTACTTGATAATATATTTTGATACACCACGGCTGTTAAAGTTGGCAATATTATGTATTCAAGCAATAATTCTCAGTAAGAAGATGCCACATTTCAAATTTTCAGGGCCGCTTGAACGGCAATCCATTTTCTGTTTTGCGCTTAAAACTCATGGAGGCTCCAGTTAATGTCTGCTACACTTGATTCACACCCATTGACAACATGCTGTGTTGTATCATCATGTACAAGTTCAATTACAGGATTTTATCCAGATCATACGGTTCCTGTAGGAGCCAACTGGTCAGGGTCTGATCGGGGTATTCTCTGTTTGCTTCAGATCTTGTAAATTAGACATGGCATTTTCTGCAATGACCACCACTAAATACGTGATTAGTGAATATGAATCTAATTAATGGTGATCGACGTCGTCATTTATCGCACTAATATAGTAGACCCAGATCGGACGCCTCATGCTACACTAATATAGTAGACCCAAATAACGTGATGATCTAATTAATGTTGACGTCGCCATTTGTTGTACTAATATAGTAGACCCAGATGAGACCGCCCATGTAGGAACCGACTGATCAGGGTCTGCCCTGTTTGCTGCTGGTAATAGATACTTCTTAGTTCTCAGACATACAAGACGAAGCTGTACTTTACTAGAGCATTGATTTAGATTTATTTATTTCATTTTTATTCGTGCATTGCAAAATAAACATTTCCACATAAGTACTGAAATAAGGCGTCGTTAATCGCTGACGTTTCAGTAAGTGGAGTGTTTATGTTTACATTGTCACGAATCGATTCCCCATTGATAAATCTTAAAATAGGTCATAACTGGGTCAGTACAGTATTACTCCGCGCTTACACAGCGTAATTCTGGGAAAAGGAGAACCGCCTCAAACCGGTATTGAAATGAACGTTCATGGGAAAATGCAACTTTCTTTTTAGAATAAGGTTATATAAGGACGTTGCAGGGCGAATGTAAATATATTAGAATATGCACTATTTGTCATCAATTCATATTATAATAAACACTATTTGACATAAATTCTTATTAGAATATACACTATTTTACATCAATTCATATTAGAATATATACACTATTTGTCATCAATTCATATTAGAAAATACACTATTTGTCATCAATTGTTATTAGAATATACACTATTTGACATCCATTCATGTTAGTATAATCACTGTTCGAAATTCGCCTTTGTTAGAATATACACTGTTCGACATTCAAGTTTATAAGAATATGCACTATGTGACATTAATTCTTATTAGAATTTCACTGTTTAACCTCCATTCATATTAGTATATACATTGTTTGACATTCATTCTTAAAGGAATATAAACTGTTTGACATCCATTCTTATAAGAATATATTAGAATATAATTATATATATTATATATACTGTTTGAATTCAAACTTATTAGACCAGACACTATTTGACATTTATTCTTATTAGATTATACAGTTTGACACTTATTCTAGGTAGAATATAAACAATTTGTCTTTATTTCTTATCTAGTTATTCATCAGGTAAAGATCGTGTGTCCATATTGTACATGTATGCAAAAATAAACCTGTATATCCATTTCCTTGCCTTGGTCCCTTAGCTCCTTGTAGAACCGTCGGGGCACCATTTGTTCCGGTCACGTGCAAGTCGTTGTGACTCTTCGAATGTCAGCCCGGTCCACTGCTCAATTTTGTCAACCCATTTCATCTTTTGCCTTCCTCTTTTCCTCGATTGTTCCTTGAAAAATGTCTTTGATAGGCCCTAGACCGAATGACATGGCCGTACAATTTCATCTTCCTCCGTTTGACTGTTTTTAGTAGATAATCATGTTTACCTATGTGGTTAACTACTAACTGTCTGACTTGTTCATTGGAAACGTGCTCCATATACGAGATGCCTAATATTGTCTTAAAGCATCTCATCTCCACGGCCAGTATTTTCTTCTGGAGTTCAGCTGTCAGTGTCCAGTTTTCACACGCATATGGGAAAATTGGCAGAACCAATGCACGCATAAGTCTGATCTTGTGTTTTGTTGTGATCCTGGTGTATTTCCAGATAGACTTTAATCTTGTGATTGCTGCTACTGTATGTGCCGACCTTGTTAGAATTTCTGGCTTGGAACAATCGTCACTGATAATAGCACCCAGGTACTTGAATTGTTGTTTTGTTGCAAGTGACTGGTCATGAACTTTAATGTCTGTAGTAGTGGTGTTATTATTGTTTGTCATTAATTGTGTTTTCTCTGCGCTGATCTCCATTCCGAATTTTGTTGAGGCCCCATCAAGGGTTTCAACCATGGAAGCAAGTTCTTCTTCACCACCCGCCAAGTCATCAATATCATCAGAAAACCTAAGATGTGTGATGATTCGTCCTCCAATACTTATTCTTCCAGCATGTTCTTCAAGGGCTTCATTCATAATTTCTTCCAGGAAAATGTTGAATAAAATAGGTGAAAGTAGGCATCCCAGTAGGCATTCTATAGGAGCGTTCTGTTTTACTTTCACCTTGCTTTAAGCAGCCATCTGCCCTAAATACCAACTAATTAACACAATTTAGTGGCCTTTATAGAGAGGTTTTACTGTATGTACATAATATGATCTAATGACCACTTAGGGAATAAACTTTGTGTGTCAATAAGAGTAGGTGGCTGCTAAATACAGAACGAAATGGGAACTTCGTGTATAATTTATTATTTCATTAAGCTACCATTCATCTCACATGCCGGGGTCTAGACTTAATGTACTGAGGTCTAGTACTCAGGGTCTAGTACTTAGTGTACTGAGGTCTAGTACTCAGGGTCTAGACTTAATGTACTGAGGTCTAGTACTCAGGGTCTAGACTTAATGTACTGAGGTCTAGTACTCAGGGTCTAGACTTAATGTACTGAGGTCTAGTACTCAGGGTCTAGTACTTAGTGTACTGAGGTCTAGTACTCAGGGTCTAGTACTTACTGTACTGAGGTCTAGTACTCAGGGTCTAGACTTAATGTACTGAGGTCTAGTACTCAGGGTCTAGTACTTACTGTACTCATCTGTGCATAGGTAAGCATTTAATTCAATTCTTTTTGATAGCCTCTTAAGACGGATTCTACTACAAATGTATATATGAATGTTTAACATTTACTCCATGAATATTCATGTTAGGAATAATCTATGCATATTAGTTAGCTTAAATGTTTTAACTGCATATGAAAAAGAGACAATCGGCCATAGCAGGCACTGTAGAATCATATCTACATGTATATATTTCCATAGTTAAACAGGGTACACCCTGATAAGATGGCTCCCAAATGAGCCGTCTTATCAGAGACTATTCTGTGTGTTAAGGTGTTAAAAGGTGTGTCTATGGAGTAAGTGGTTAAGCACTTTGCTGGTGTTTGCTTTATAAGAACAAATATAATATATCAAATACACAAATCGGAATATAAACAATTATGTGAAGGGTAAGTTTCATCATTTATCATAATAGACTGGCAATCTACTGGGATTTCAGAGACTATAAATATTTATTTGTTTATTCGTACTACTATTTCCCAAGATAAATGTTCTGTCTGAGTAGACAATTGTACTGTTAACCCTTTCCTTGTTCTATGTTATTCTAAATTTAGTTCAATACCTATTGGATATTCATGGACAAAATAGATATAATGAAATATGGAAGGTGAACATTTTAGCCATTTTTAAAGGTAAACAAACATATATATTAAATTACATTAGCAAACAGAGGAGCCGTCTGACCTGGATCTACTTTGTTTGCAGATGCGTGAAAATGCGTTTATATGACGGAACGAGTTGAGGGACACATTTTAGATACTAAAACCGTCATATTTCCTCCAAACACCACGTTGTGACTACTCTTTAGAATCGTCGTGAAGAAACGATTCTAAAGATTAGTCATAACATAGAGTTTGGTGGGGGAAAACAATCAGCTATTCTTGAAAAAAGATAGAGTTTAATTTACTTATCTTATCGATGCCTCTGGCGACTGAATGCTGAGCAAAACATTTCTGTGATTTATAGCCTAGTTAATCACGTGACTGGCAGATTTCCCAGTAGAAATTGCAAATCTTTAATTACACCCCACAGCTCAGTCTACAAAATTGTCATATTGATCAACATGCTAGGTATATGAACGTTAGAATATTTGTTCGTCTTTGGTAAAACGGTAAAAAACAAAACATGTTTTGGATAAAGCGTGTCACACAATCGGTGGGTGTCCCTTATTTATTTCATAACATGTTGAGCTGTCAGTCGAAACTGAAAATAGTTTCACTATGAATACTTTGACTTTTTAGTTCAAGCCTCGGTGTCATTATGTGGCATAAATTTCAGATCTGTATAACTCTCACTAATACGACCATTTAACCCATTTCCTCAATGGCTATTTTTTAGATCCAACTACTTTGAACAAATCTACCGAAAAGGAGCATTAACTAGAGAAAAGGAAACTATTAGAATTTTGTAGTTTTAAACCATTGTGATAAATAGAGCATTTGCTCCTATAGGAGCAAATGCTCTATTTATCACAATGGTTTCAACAGGTGATTTTTACGGAGGCAAAGAAAGGCGTATTTTTTAAGGAAAATGGTAAAAGAAGTCTAATTCTGGAGTTTTAAAACAGGTGGTAGCTTAATGAGGACAATGGTTATGCATTGAGGACAATGAGGACAATGGTTATGCAATGAGGACAATGAGGACAATGGTTATGCAATGGGGACAATGAGGACAATGGTTATGCAGAAAGCATGGGAGCTTTCTGCACAACTTTTGTCCTCATTTAGCTACCACCTGCTTTTACAACTCCTAATTTAATAAATCACGTGGTCGCATTTGTGGGGCTGCACTGTAATTGGAATCTAAGAATACACCATAACTATACCCGAAGGGAGTTATAAGAAAATAGTTATTATATCCTACAAGGTATTTCGAGTTTTCCCGTTAAATCAAAATCTTATTTCAAATCCCCAAAGGGCTATGGGGAGAACGTTCATTTATCTGCCTTGAATAATCTCTGAAAAAAAATTCCTCCGCTTTTATCGTTGATCTTTGTTGATTTGGGTGAGTATAAATAGACCAAATGTCTCCGATAAAAAACCCAAGCTATTATGGAAAGTTCGTTTAACTCTTAAATTAGTCTTTCGCTTCATCTCTGCTATTCTATTTCCATTTTAAGATTTTAAAGTTTTTTAATTGAACAGTTATATATACTGTAATAATTGTCCACGCAATTTGCGATTAATTCAAATGAAAACAAATCACTTTGACATTTAGTACGTACAGTAAAACCTATCTATAACGGCCTCTAAATTGTGTTAATGAATTGGTATTTAGGGCAGGTGACTGCTTAAAGCAAGGTGAACGTGAAACGGGAACGTTCTGTTTTACTTTCACCTTGCTTTAAACAGCCCCCTGCTTTAACACAAAATAATTGATGTAATTTAGTGGCCGTTATAGAGAGGTTTTACTGTATTTTCTTTTATTTGACATACAAACTTTTACTGGCCAGTAGTTCAAATGAAAAATTCACTTTAACATTTGGTACACCTTTGTTTTTATCTGACATGGGAGATAATACACAAATGAAGGTTGTCTCTCATTGCAACAATATTGATACATGTATCCTTAAATGACCCATGCATGAAACCACGACCTGATGTCCAGGCCACACAGGAACACGACGGTGATACCTAACACCCAGTCCATAACAGAACAATTTTCCAATTCTGGTGCGATAGCGTTTCAATTACTACGACTGCACATAATCGGTAGAATGATAATTTGTAATTAAGTTGTTATCGATTAGAGGAACTTCATCCAGCTGTTCTATCAGAAGTTAACCTTTAACCTGACAGAAACGTATTTTCACACCTTTGCAAACAGGGTAGAACCTGTCAGGGCTGTCTGATCGGGTCTGTTCTGGTTACGTATGATATAGATGTGATTTTACAGTTTCTGCCGTTTTCAAATATTTCTGTATTTTTATGCCATTATAAACTATAAGCAAATAAATATTGATGATGACATTATTTCCTGCATGAATATTCATTGAGTAAGGGGTTAATATGCACTAAGTAAAGCGTTAATGCAATGTTTTATTACATTAACCACTACTGCACTTGCCTTTTGCATAGAGTTCTGTATGGCCGTGCAATGGGAATCTTTTGGAAATTTGAAAAAAAACTCAGCATTTTCCTTCACAGAAGCGTTGCTATTTGAAGACATTAATTCCAAGATCATGTTCTTCCCACGTCTTAAGAAATTTGTGAGCACATTCTCAAAAAACAGTCGACATAAAAACAATGTTATTTCATGTCATATGAAAAGCCGGCATTGATCATATTCTTCTCTGAATCTGAGAAAGTTGTGATTGGTTTGCGAGAAGAATGTGATTATATTCTATTCACCTGAGAGTTTTATTAGCTGAGAAGATTATGATCTCTGAAAGCTTTAGCCCTGTAGCAAGTTCGAAACAACATGCCGGTCAAATTTGTTGAATAATCTGGCTTCCATTTTACGAAAGATTGTATGAACACATTTATCACAGTCAGTACATAACCGAGATTATCTGACAGTCTGGTACATGACAGTTTAGGTTAACTTTGAACGACAAAAATATAGCATGTTCTGACTTAATGTATTGTTTTAGAACTTGCTATAATTTATGTCATACAGTATCTTTAGTAAAACGGACTGAGCGTCCTTTATATTTACAGAATGTGATGTTTGCCTTTTCCAGTACACGCGCTCATATAACTCGTTATTCCTCAGTCTTAACCCTTTGCTTGCTATTCACGTCAATATACCTACCTGTAAATAGTGAAGACCCAGATGAGACAGCTCCTGCAGGAGCTGTCTCATCAGGGTCTGCACTATTTACAAGTTGATTGTGCAACCAGTGCACTCCACAGCAGTGATTGCACAGCGAAATACTTGTACACAGTGAAGATATATGTAATTATACAACAGGGCATGTGTAAAGAAGGAGAAATGTATTTTAAAATTCAGCAAGCGAAGGGTTAATGTCTCAAAATATACATTGACAGCTTCTAAATTCTTTTGGAGACAAGAAGCACCAAGGAAATAATTGCATATAATCCGTTGCATGTTGTTTTCAGTCTGCGTAATTATTATCATGTAAAACTATTCTGGCTCGTCAGTGAATGTATGTTTTGCACTGAAATATAGTATACATGTATCTTCTAGTTAGTTCTGGAACTAATTTTCCTCTGTCTGTCTTCAATATAGACAATCTGTACCACATCTTTCTTCAATAGTATCATTTTCCTCTATTTTGAATATAGTCATTTTCCTCTATCTTTCTTCAGTAACCTTCCTCTATCTTTCTTCAGTCACTTTCTTCAGTCACTTTACTCTATCTTTCTTCAGTCACTCTCCTCTATCTTCAGCAGTATCACTTTCCTTCATCTTTCTTCAACAGCCATTTGTCTCTATCTGCCCTCAACGTAGAAATTTTCCCTTCTCAAACACTTTGGTTAAAACTGCGTATTAGGTTTACTCGACTGATCTGTAAACATTTGGTAAGAACAGAAGACAGCAAACCAAAGTACCACCCATGGCATATTTGAATATTCAATCTAAAATCTCAGAATGTTTTGAGTGAATCTCCATATTTTATCTGCTGATGTGAAAGTTTTCACGATTGCTGTTATCTTTTTGTCATCACTGATGTAATGTGTTTTGTTAACCAATCAGCCAGTGTAACTACGGACTGACTATTTAGAGCACTTGCTAAATTGTATCTTCTTCGGTCTTGAAACTAGCTTATTATAGTAGTATTACGTATACAGTAAACCCTCTCTAATGCGACCACTTTATGATTGAAACTAGACGTTTTTAAAAGAAGGTAGTTGCTTAATGCATGTCGAATGTTATGCCGACAGCTCCTGCAGGAACTTTCGGCATAACATTCGTCATGCATTAAACTACCACTTGCATTGAGAACCTGGAATAATATCTCTAGTTGGTGGTCGTATTAGAGGGGTTTATATTTTGATAAATATGGAGTTTAACCCATGGTCACAGAATGCTTAACAATTTGAACCATGATGAGACGCCGAGCGATATGTATATTGTACCTTTCTTAAGCGGCCATTCACGTGTTGAACATAGGAGTCTCAAAAAGCATGTAGTTGCTTAATGCAGGACAAAAGTAATGCAAACGGCTCCTATGTGAACTTTCTGCATTACTTTTGATCTGCATTAAGCTACCACTTGCCCTATAGACCCATAGTTAGACCTCTTTTTGATGACCGCTCTGAGACAGCGTATACTGTATATACAGGGCGTATTACGGCTTCATTGATTAATTGCACCAACATAGAAGTGCAAGTATGGGTCTGTAAGGCAGGAGGTAGCTTAACGCAGGTCAACAGTAATGTAAAAAGGTTATAGGGGCTTTCTACATTACTTTTACCCTGTATTAAGCATCCACTTGCTTTTAAGATTCCAGTGTTCATTCAATATTAGGTCGCTTAACCCTTTCCCTTATTAATATTCATGTAGGAAATAATGACGTCATGAATATTAATATGATTATTTTTTATAATGGCACATGAACACAGGACAGTTTGGTTCAGACAGAAGCTGTAGAATTAGATCTATATTACATCATAAGCAAACAGAACAGACCCTGATCAGACGGCTCCTATAGGAGCCGTCTTATCTGGGTCTACTCTGTTTGCAGATGCGTCAAAATGCGCTTACATGTACATAAGGTGGCGGGTTAAGACAGGTAGTACTGTAGTTTCATCCAGGAGTTGGTGAAGGAATAAAGAAGTTGTTCATGATGAAAATATTTTTAATTTACATATCACTGTCTCTGGTATATATTTCATAAGCAATAAAAGCGTCTCGATATTTAATACAAATTTCTCGTTTTTCCAAAGCATACAACAGATATACATTCCGTCTGCGATATATTGATTGTAATGTAATATTAACAAGAACCAATTAAATAAAGACAGATGGTGTTGGCTCGTGCACACGTGTTGGTGTTGAATTACCAGAATAAGTTATATCTAAATGTCCATCACTAGTGATAAACTTGTAGTTTGCTTCCAAGTGAAGAGAATCAATAATTGTCATGTTATACTTAGAAGTGGAACGATTTGATTAGAACGATCATCCTTGAATGTCAAACAATGTTTGGAACTTTATCATACTAGAAACATGTAGTTGATAGATCGCTGATCAATGTCTATTGTTTTCAACAACTCGTGTATGTGTCGTACAAGAACTATGAAATATGAATGTGTTTCAAATGTCAATCTGGACGAAAATACCTCATTTCTTAGGCATTGGATCATATATGGTAAAAGTACAATACATTAGAAACTGTCTTAAGTGACCATTCATAGGCAAAATCAGGTGGCTGCTTAATACAGGGCACACGAAATGCAGAAAGATCATATAGAAGCTTGCTGCTTTACGTTTGGTCTGCATTAAGCGATCACTTGCCTTAAATACCCTGATTTAGACCCCTTTTTAATGATCGCTTATAACAGAAATGCAGAGCCACAGTTCTGACTGTCACTATTTAACTCATTGAATGCTAGCGCCGAATGACTCTCCCATCATTTATTAGCTAAGCAAACAGTTTGGATCCAGATCAGGCCCCACAGGACGTAGGGCCTGATGTGAGATCAAAACTGTTTGTCACTCAAACTCAACTTCTGCGAACAATCAGAAAGAAAAGAAAATAGTTTTGAAAATATTGCAGACGGCAACTGATTGAACGACATAAATACTTGGTGTACAAAGACTTCACAAGCACATATTATCGCCAGCTTCGAGTTTCTTGAATTTAAACGGAAGGGCAAACAGTTTGGATCCTGATGAAACGTCTATTCACCCAACGCTTCATCTGGATCCAAATGGTTTGCATTTGATTTCACAGATCCGTATTCATGGCAGTGAAGGAGTTAATTACACATATGTTATTCTTTGTTGCTAACCTATTTTACCCAATAGTACAAATGCTTTTGATGGAATATAGCATCACTGACGTGCGTGTCCGTCCGTTGATACATTGTGAACACAACACATATCAAACCGTGGTACACGTAATCATTCACCATTGCATGATTGTTTCCCACCATGAGACATTGAACCCTATTGTTTTTCATGGTCACTGGCAAAATGTTAAGGTCACAGGCGACATATTTGAACTTGAAATTTGCTTGTGAACACAGTACAGCAAAAACGGGTAAAATATTTTCCTTGCGATGCGACTTTGCACCCTTTAAACTTTCGTGACATATATAAAGGTCAAGGTCACAGTATTGCAAGCACAGATTGCAAGACGTTGCACCCTATGGAATTTCTAAATACACCTGCACAGATATGTATTATGAACCAACCAATTGTCCATATGAGGAGGGTATTTTTACAATGGAATAAGTTCCTGTGCGTACAGTGCGAACTCATTTTTTCGGGACGCTAGATATTGTGAAGCTGCAAACGTTTAATGTTTAACTGAACTCTTTCTACAGAACATGTTCGTATTTGAGGTAATTTGGATTCAAATGAGAATTGGGTCCAAATTGATTGTCACTGAGTATTAGCAGTGCTTTACTGTATTTACCAATGGCAGCTCTGCTACGATTTAACACAATAAAGAACAGATAACAGTGTTATTATGTGACACTTAACGGTCATTATTGATTGTGAATCAACTATAGGTTTCCACAGTTGACAGATGAAACCTTTACGTTGCTTTACATGTATAAATATGTGTTTTGTGTTTTAGATAAACTTACGTTTCATTGAAGATTATTTAAAGGAACATTGATTCACACATGGGCATGTTGTACATAGGTCACCTCCTGATCATATTTTTTTATGTCTGTTTATTGATTTGTAAATTCTAAATCAGCATTGTTTGAAAGTGACGGTTTAGTCCTAATATGGAATGGTTGACTATTAGAATACGATAGAACACATACTTGTCATGGCATGAATCATGGTATGATTTCAGATACTGTCAGTTATATCAATTAGTCATTGGCAGAGCGGTTTAATCCTGGAGTTGATATCATCATTAATGAAAATACAATAACTTTCAGCACTTAACTGGCGACTTTGTTGTAACCTTTGCAAATATTTTGGATCCAGATGAGACGTCGAGTAAGTCGGCGTCTCATCAGGATCAAAACTGTTTGTCACTCTGACATTGTTTGTTAGAAGAATTGTTAGAAAAACGTACTTACAGACGACAATTGCTCAGATTGCAGAAGGTTAACCCTTTACTTGATAGAGACGCACATTGAAGGCTTTGCAAACAGAGTAGATCCAGATCAAACGACACATATAGGCAGTCTGATTAGTATCTGCTCTTGTTTGCTTGTGGGACAATATTGATCATATTCTACAATTTGTGCCAAGGCCAAATCGCCCTTTGCTCATATTCAACTATGAAAATAATCTGATTAAAGTAAATGATGTCATTAATTACACATAGATATATATCAAGTAAAGGGTTAATCTAAAGCACGAGTAAAACTATCCAAACGCTCAATGTAATAGTCTATTGAAGACAGGCGATAGTCTACTGTAGAGCGAAAATGGCAGGGCGAGAGCTTCTGTATAAGTTTCGTTCTGCACTAACCCTTTCCCTTATAAAAGCGCCTTTTCATGCATATGCAAACAGAGTAGACCTAGATCAGACGGCTCCTATAGGAACCGTCTGATCAGGGTCTGCTCTGTTTGCTTATGGTGTAATATAGATCTGATTCTACAGATTCTGCCCGAGCCAAAATGTCCCGTGTTCATATGCCATTATAAAACAATATAATCTTACTAATATTCATGACGTCATTAGTTCTTACATTAATATACAACAGGGATAGGGTTAAAATCAGTTATCTGGTTTTTAAAGATCCCCGTCTTTATTCCTTAAGCGATCACTTTATAGAGGTATCGTGGCAGAATACCCGCCGAGTTAATGCATTCATTACCAATCCTTGGTATTTATGAAAATTCTAGTTATATCTTAACACATTCCCTCATATTGACGACTTTTGACGACTCTGTAAAAATCACTTTGTAAAACCATTGTGATAAATAGAGCATTTGATCCAATAGGAGCAAATACTCTATTTATCACAATGGTTTCAAAATACAAAATTCTAAAATTTTCCTTTTCTCTAGTTAATGCTCCTTTTCGGTAGATTTATTCAAAGAGGTTTGATCTAAAAATAGCCTATGAGGAAATGGGTTAACCCATATAATGATCATGAAATAATGTCTGCTCAAACTCTGATATGAAGCTATATTTTCTTACTTATTATTCATACAAGCTTTTAACCTTTAGCCTGCTGAGCAAAATTTGGTTTGTACAAAATGTTATCGATTTCAGTTGTCACTGTTAATTTATTTTGCATTTCTTTTCAACAACACGACCAGAGTATCAAACAGTTTGGATCCTTTGCAAACAGTTTGGATCCAGATGAGACGCCGATTAACTCGGCGTCTCATCTGGATCCAAACTGTTTGCAAGGGTAAAAACTCATCCGCCAGCAGCAGGTTAAAGGTTAAAAAAAACTACTGACCGGATGTAAAGTTACTAGGGTTCTAATCGGGGTCTACAGTTGTGTGCAAGCGGCAGTCAAAGCAAGATAAATGCTTTTTTATATACCTAGGACTTTTTTTATTGGCAGAAACTGTAGTAAGTCCAGAGCAAACAGAGCAGATTCTGGTCGGACGGCTCTTACAGGATCCGTCTGATCTGGCTCCACTCTCATTGTCAATGCGTGGAAAAGCGATTATATGGGGGAATTAATTGAATATGTAACACCAATATGATGTATATACTAACAAAGAACAAAATTGCCTTCCAGCAGATACACGACGTCGTTTCAACGTTTATGGGCTAATATAAATGAAAAATAATGATGTTTGATATTCCTATCTAGTTAATATTTTAACAGCTGTGGTGGTGCAATGTGCTAACTGCAAACCATTAACAATAAAACTACATTTAAATGTCTTGCTTTGGCAGAAAACAATGTTCTGCATAAATACCAACCATCGTATATAATATCAGTGAATTAATATTGCTACAATTGACACATTCATTTTTCGTAAGCAGGGTTTTAACTGTTAACGGTAAAACAATTTCCAAAATAACGACACCAGTGCCTGGTTCAACATTATGTTGATAGCGAGATGCAATAATCTTGTCTTAACCAATAAGAACATTTATTCATATAATCAGTTTAAATTTAAAAACTTTGATTTTTTAAAAGACAACAAAGCAAGACACATGAACAGGATAAAGATACAGTCTTGTATTACTGACATGATTTAGATGGTTTGTATTCCCCGTATATTTCCCTTAATCCTTTCCAAACCTAAAGGTGGCGAAACAATTATAATATACGCACAGTTCATCCAAACGAAATCCCCTGAAGTCAAAAGCGACCAAGGGAAGTACCGCATTCTTTCAATATGAGTAATAACAGGCGTTCCAGGAATAATCAGCCTTTGAAAGCAAACAGTACAGACCTAGGTCAAGATCTTGCTGGAGCCGTCTGATTAGGAGCTTTGTTTGCTTGTGAATTTATACAGATCTTTTTCTATAGTATTTGTCGAAGCAAAACTGTCTTTTGTTAATATAATATCATAACAAAATTATTTCGTAATTCGTATTCATATTGTCAAGTAATATTTCCTACATGAATATTTATCAGGTAAAGTGTTAAGGACATGTATTGCTTGTCGATTGACCCAGTCCCTGATAGGCTATTTTTAGACACAGAAGCTTTGAATAAATCTACCGAAAAGGAGCATTAACTAGAGAAAAGGGATTGTTTAACTTTCTAGTTTAGAAACCATGGTGATAAATAGAGCATTTGCTCCTGTGGTTTCAAAAAGTGACTTTCACGGAGGCGTCAACAGGCGTCAATATAAGGGAATGGGTTAACCTTTTCCTTCATATAAACACATTTTCACGTATTTGCAAACAGAGTAGACCCAGATCAGATGGTTCCTATAGGAGCAGTCTGTTCAGGGTCTGCTCTGTTTGCTTTTGACATGATACATTTTATATATCTGATTCTTCAGTTTTTGTCAAAACAAAAGTATTTCTTGAATTGTTTACATTATAAAAGTTCAGCTAATAAATACCGGTATTCATGATGTCACACTTTCTTACATGAATACTGAACAAGGAAAGGGTAAATGCCATAATACACAACCTGATTTAGCTTAGTTCTATTCTGTATTAAGCGTGCCACATCCGTTTGAATAAGCTTTTGTTGGACGGTAACTAACCTATTCCTCCATATTGAAGCCTTTTGACGCCATTGTAAAAGTCACTTTTTGAAACCATTGTGATAAATAGAGCATTTGCTCCTTAGGAGCAAATGCTCTATTTATCACAATGGTTTAATAATTACACAATTATTTGTTTTTCCTTTTCATTAGTAAATGCTCCTTTTTGGTAGATTTAATCAAAGAAGTAGGATCTAAATTAGCCTATGAGATAATGGGTTAAGGGGGTCATTAGGACAATATCAAGCATGTCAAGTGGCTATACAGACTGTTGGTATGACAATGGTGTATAGCAAAATGAAACTAATGATTACAGTAATAGGGAATCACCATAAATATCCTTTACAAGAAGAACTCATTGTCTAATGTGGCCCTAAAAACCTTAAACATGGAGAATTTGAATATATATGCAGAGCTAAACAGAGCTATAAATGTTACACCATACATGTAGCTTCTCAAACGAGATATAAACACAAGCATTTAGGTCCACAAAGATATGCAAACGTTAGAAATTTGGTCTTTAAAGATATATATTATACGGAAGACCTTTGTCTGCTAATATATATATATACGTAAGTATTTAGGTCAACACATTTAGGTCAACATAAACGTAAGGATTCTGGAAAATAAAGTCACATGTATATATATTTACGAATTTGGGTCAAGGTAGAAAACAGTGTACAGTAAACACCTTCTAACCCGGCCGTTAAATTTAACATTATATCGGCAATGGAAACAAGCGGCAGCTTAATGCAGGGTGCTCCTATAGGAGCAAATGATCTATTTATCACAATGGTTTCGCAAAGTGACTTTTACAGGGTCGTCAAAAGCCGTCAATATGTAGGAAAGGGTTAAAACAACGGCATATAAGCATAAGAATTTGCCACCGAGAGACAAAAATATAAGAATTTAGCTTTATAAAATATAACAGTAAAATTTCGATTAAGAATATAAACGTAAGAATTGGGTGATACAAAAAGCTGTAATATTACAAATTTTGATCTAAGGCAAAAACAATAGAGTATTCAGGGATACAAAGAGCTGTAATAATAATCATTTCGATCTAAAGAATAAAACATTTGCATAATTGTGAGAATTCAGTGATACAAAGAATGAAATATAGACGTAAGAATTTCGATTTAAAAATACAAATGTACTAATTTAGTGATACAATGTTGTAATAATAACAATCTACATAAAATACAATAGTATAAACGTAAGAGTTGAGTGATACAAAGCGGCATAATAATTAGAATTTCGCTCTACAGAGAAATACTTTGTATATACATGTACATAAGAATTTAGTGACGCAAAGAGTTGTAGTGATCAGGATCACTAAACAGAGAAAAGCATTTGTATATACATAAGAATTTAGTGATACAAAGAGCTGTAATGATAAAGATTCACTCAACAGAGAAATGCATTTGAAAGGTGAGAATTTAGCTTTTTAAGACGTATATACATACGAATTTAGTTGTGATAGGGAGCTATAATCATATAAGGAGTTAAAAACATAATAATGCAGCTCTTAAAAATATATATACGAAGGAAATTAACTCTACCAAGAGGTGAACACATAAAGAATGATCTCTTCAAAGGGCAGCAAGCGAACGAATATGGCTCAGGTAGGAGCTGTCAATGATATAATATCACACTCCAATGAGGTCTACAAATTATACAATCGAACGAAAATAGCCCGCCAACAACTCTGTTCGAATGGGAGTAAAGGTCTAAGTCTGGGTCGTAGAGGCATGTGGTAGTTTAATGCAAGAATACAGTAATGCTGAAAACCATTATAGGAAACTTCTGCATTACTTTCAGCCTACATTAAGCAACCAATTGCTTTTAAGGCACCTGTGCTTATTCAGTAAGTGGTCGCATTAGAGGAGTTCTTCTGTACAGTAAAACCTCTCTAAACTGGAATTCTAGTAGAGACGAATTTAGATAATTTAAGGCAGGCGGCTGCTTAATGCAGGGTTAAAGTCATGCAGAAAGCTCATAGAGAGGAGATTTATGCATGACTTTCACCTTGCATTAACCCATTTGCTCCCAGTGGATTCTTCCATGCTTACGAGTATATTGGATTAGTCTATCTTTTATCTAAGGGATGTATGGTCTAAATATTCAGTTTTGTTTAGTTTTATATTGAATTTTCTATCAGCAAACAGTGTAGACTCTGATCAGACGCCGCATTATGCCGCGTCTGATCAGAGTCTACACTGTTTGCCTACGTCCCATCTATGGAGTCGTGGGAACACATGGGTTAAGCTGGCCTCTGTCTCCAAGACCGATACTATAACGTCCGGTAGAGAGGGGTTTTACTGTATACGTTTCGACGTAGATCGTTGATACTGTAAGGACGCATTCTGAAGCACGTCATTCTACAATCTGAAGCATGTCATTCTAAGTCTTTATCATCCCATGTGATCGATTGTCTTTTCATAACATTTCCTAGTACAAACATATTAAATGATTTTCACTTGTTAATGGCAATCTTGTCCACCGAAGTTATGTATTCTGGACACTGTGTAAATACTGTCAAGACGATTCAACTGGCACTATATCAGCAGCTTTTTCAAATGCACATTTTTGTTTAAACTGCTGTTTAATCTGTTTGTTCTGGAAACAGTTCAATGCTAATTGGAAAAACAATGACCTTGGTTTATTACTAAAGAATTTGCATTCAATGATCTATATCTGTCAATAATTTTAGTATATAGCAGGAATGTTACTTGGATGAAATAAATCTGCCTGTGTGTTCTAGCAATCTGTCGGATATACATTTTCTTAAAATGTTATGAATAAGAATTATACAGTTTATATACATTATATAGTTGAACAATTCACACATGTTCAGAAATGTTAATTATTATCAGGTAAAATATTAAACGCGATTTGTAAGGTAAGACAAACGCTGTAGGATCAGATCTTTATAATGTCTTAAGCAAACAGAACAAGACTTTTATCAGACGGCCCATATATCTTTTTGATGGCCCCTTAAGGGTCTGCTGGATACAAATAATTGTGCACTTTCTACATTACATTACTTTCTTTCTGTATTAAATAGGCGCCCACTTTAAAGGACACCTATGGTCATTTGGTACGTGATCGCTATCGACAGATAGTAATGTATATTTAAATCAGAAAACAACGTATGTCGAATACTGAAACTAAATTAGAACTAAATATATAGACATAAACTAACCCACTAGCAACACCTATACACCTCTGAAACATTTTAACCCTTCGCTTGCTGAATTTTAAAATACATTTCTCCTTCTTTACCCATGCCCTGTTGTATAATTACATATATTTTCACTGTGTATAAGTATTGCGCTGTGCAATCACTGCTGCGGAGTGCTCTGGTTGCACAATCAATTTGTAAATAGTGCAGATCCTGATGAGACAGCTCCTGCAGGAGCTATCTCATCTGGGTCTTCACTATTTACAGGTAGGTATATTGACGCGAATAGCAAGCGAAGGGTTAATAAGGAACTCCACACTATTGTATAAATCAGAACCAATACACATCGAGATCTGCAAAATATGGCATTTTGTAAACAGCGAACATTCGTATTAGCCTCCTTGTTAGATGGGCGGTGTCTGATCTGGGTCTATACTTCTGGCAAAAAATTGATAATGAATGAATTAGATACAAACGAATGTAAAACACTGCATTGATCAGTCGCTTGTTTTTGGTCTATACTGTGTACATAACAATGATGTACATGTTCTCGTAAAATGGCAAAACCATAGCATGGCACAGGCGCATATTCATTATGAACGTTTAAGGTTCCTCGTATATTATATTTAACCTGTATTTAAACTTATTAATATTTATATACAGAGATTATTATTAGTAGTAGTATTACTATACCACATTTATATAGCGCTCTTTTCACACAGAATATGTGCGTTCAAAAACGCTTATCTCCTTCATGAATATGTATGCATCATGTAAAGGGTTAATTGAGTGGTTGGAACACAAAGGCTCCATTGCTCCTTACTATTGGTACATGTATGCTAAGGAAAGTATAGTTTAAACATATGGAAATGCATGTAAGAAATAATGACACCATGAATATCAATTACATTTTATTTTATAATGCATACAGGCAATGAACGTCATGACAGAAACTATAACATCATGCCAGAACCCTGTTCCGGATCTCCTCTGTTTGTAAATGCGATAAATGCGTATTTGTAGAATAAAGGATTAAATAAAAGACATTTTCAATGCAGACTTTATCCCATGCATTTTCAAACATAAAATGAGAGACGTCTCTTTTGGATCCAAACTTTTTTCAAAGTGAATAATGAATTTACCCGACAAACACGCCCAAGCAATGCGGGCTTAAACTAATTACAAACCGATTACCATTGACTCTGAACGAGGAGAATGCTTTTTCTTTTCTTTTTATGCAAATTCCAATTATGTCTTGGGTAACTTTTTAACTTGTCGCCTACTAAGTGTGACCTGACTCGCATTTGCAAACAACCTGAATCCTGTGAAAAGCCGAGTAACTCGGCGTCTCAGCAGGATCCAACTCGGCGTCTCAGCAGGATCCAAGCTGTTTGGCACTCGGTGAATAGTTTATCAATTGTTTTGGACGAATCGGAGGTAAGTGAAAATTGTAACAGAACGGAGTGTAAGCAGACATAATTGTACAGCAGATTAAGAGTTAATTGTCTGAATATATCCTTGTTACAGTAATGGGCTGATATTCGTAATCAATCAAATTACAGAAAAATGCTGTTATAGACTTAATGGGGGGAAACCAGCTTTTCTGGCGAGGAGGGAGTTATAAAATGTACACGAACACATTATACGTAAGAAAGCCATTAAACGATAACAGATAATATCAGTTTTGTTTTCAGAAATCATTTGTCATACGACATGATGCTCTTTTTTTATTCAGCTTTCTGCCGAGGGATCTGTGATTATCTTTGCAACAGTCTGGATAATAAAAGACACCGTGTAACACGGTGTCTCATCGGTGTCTAACACGGTGTCTCATCAGGATCCAAACAGAAGACACGTTGATTATAGCTTTAATTGTACTGGCTGATAAAATTGGGTCTTAATAATGTTCTAAGCAGACTAAACGTTACGAATAGAAGCATGTAGATACTTCAGCTACATGTCAAGTAATATCTGAACACTGATAACGGTACTAGTATATAAGAAATGATGCAGTATATTCTTACTAATACTACCACTTAATACAAGTATCATTCTGGAATTTTAAAACATGTGGTAGCTTACTGTAGGACAAACGTGATACAGATAGCTCCTATATGAGCTTTCTGCATTACTTTCCCCCGCATTAAGTAACCACCTGCTTTATTAACCCTTCTCTTGCTGAATTTTAAAATACAGTTCTCCCTCTTTACCCATGCCCTGTTTTTATAATTACATATATCTTCACTGTGTACAAGTATTTCGCTGTGCAATCACTGCTGTGGAGTGCACTGGTTGCACACTCAATTTGTAAATAGTGCAGACCCTGATGAGACAGCTCCTGCAGGAGCTGTCTCATCTGGGTCTGCACTATTCACAGGTAGGTATATTGACGTGAATAGCAAGCGAAGGGTTAATACATTGTATGGTTGCACTAGCGAGACTTTATTGTTGCTGTAACAACCATTTTATATAAAGTCAATATTTGGGACATAGATTGAACATTTGGTTTTTACCCTATGTTTGGAACATTTTCATTCGGCGAAAACAGTATGACATCGATTGCAGGCAACACTTTAACAAATGGAAAGTCATGTAAGCTACACCAAGAGACAATGTGTCTTTGGGGCTCTACAATGTATATCAAGACTAGCCTAATTCCTTTAAAGACTATTTGACAACTATATGCATTTTCAGTATTTCGTCGTTTCTTTGACACCACAACTAGTCTTAGTTTACAATGATTGTGTCGCATCGAAGATACATTATCTCGTGGCTTAGCTCATGTACTAATATTTGAAATGAAATATTTTTCATCAATTCTTTTTCCTATATTTAAATATGTAAGTATTGGTGGTCTTACACCTTTAACACTTAAAGTACGGGATGCGAGTAACTAATGCCCTTTGCAAACAGTGTAGACTCAGATGAAAGGACTCCTAGATGAGCCCTCTCTTCAGGATCTGCACTGTTTGTCATGTTACTCTTTTCTATAAAAAACTATCTAAATAGTCACCGCAAGCTTTATACATCGTAAGATTGACCGGTATGAATTTTGGAATAGTTCTTTTGAAAATTCAGCGTTGTAATGGTTAAGCAGAATCTACCATTCTCCGATTTCAAATGCCAAATTCACTACATACTTTCTCTCCGAAATATCTGATGTCAAACAACACCCACAATGTGCTGTCTAACACCAGTATGTTAACAGTGGGCTTATTCTCAGAAATCATTTGCCATACGGCATATTGTTGGTGTTTTTAACCTTTAGCCTGTTGAGCAAATTAGTTTTATACAATGTTGCACCTACTATATTTTCAAAATTGAAATTATAAGCAGTTCGTCTACCAACGTGCTATCAAGGTACCAAATAGTTTGGGTCCTGTCGAGACGCCGAGTCAATTCACGTCTCATCTGGATCCAACCTAACTGTTTGCAAATGTAACCATGCATCCATTGGCAGCAGATTAAAGGTTTAGACGTACATGTCAGTTTGGAAACAGTTTGTATCCTGATGAGACGCCGAGTTACTCGGCGTCTCATCTGGAACCAAACTGTTTGCATGTGATATCATAAACCCGTCATTGTGGCACGGAAGGGGTTAATGATAAAAATACATATTTTTTAAAATGTGTTAATCTGGGTGGTCTTACACTTTTAAACATTTATCTCTAATTGATCATTCTCTAATTCCAAATGTCAAAATTCTCTCTCCAATTTATCCAATTTCAAATGTAAAAAATTCACAATATGCTATCTCTCTGAAATGTCTATTTTCAAATGCCAAAATTCACAATTCGCTTTCTCCCCGCAATAGCTATTCTCACTAGACGTTAACTGGAAAAGATATGCGACTAGCTGTTAGCTGCTTTGACCTTACAAATCACACAGTAAAACATTTATACAACGGATATTCAGAAGTTTTATTTAACCCATTCCCTCTTAAACTACCGTATTTTAGAAACAACCTTTTTGAATAAATCTACTGAAATGGCACATTTACTAGGGAAAGTGTTTTTTTTAGAATTGTATACTTTTGAAACCAATGTAATAAATAGAACATTTGTTCCTGGAAATGCAATCGTTCTTTTTGTCACAATGGTTTCAAAGAAATGACTTTTGAAAGAGGCGTTATAGAAAGGCGTCAGTAGGAGGGAATGGGTTAATTTGAGGCGACATTTATGCCGTAATCTCTTTTTGCGCCCTAACAGTAATTATATTTAGCGAAGGGTCCCTGGGAAGAGATTTCACTGTAATAAAAACATACCTTGGACGTTTGAAATAATGCTTATATGTTATTGCCGTTTCGTTAGTACAAATAGAAGTGTAAAGCATGGCAAAAGTATTGCACCAATTTACATCGGAGTTTTCTGCATTATATTTGTGTTGTACGTATTAAACAGTACACTTATTTTAAACACATCATTGTATTATATTGTAAACTGCTAAATGGTTATTTTGAAGATGCCAAATTGTAAGCAATAGTTCACTAGGACAGGTAGAACATTGCTGAATCCACACTTCATTTATTACGGGATCAATACAGTAAAACCTGTCTATAACGGCCACTAAATTACATCAGGTATGTTTTGTAAAAGGCAAGTGGCTGCTTAAAACAAGGTGAAAGTAAAATAGAACGCTCCTATATAGGAGCGTTCTGTTTTATTTTCACCTTGCTTTAAGCAGCCACCTGTCTTAAGTACTAACTAATTAACGAAATTTAGTGGCCGTTATAGATATATGGTACGGATTCAAAATTTCAAAAGTTTCGGCTATCAATTCTTGTAAACCCTAAACGATACTTAACTTGATAAATATATTCTTTTTTACAATGATATCTAAATACAGGGTGTGTTGGCCATGACAGAATCAGTTGTTTATTTTACCGTAAGCAAGCAGCAGATCCTGATCAGATGGCTCCCACAGAGACCATTTTGATCTAGGTATACCCTGTCTGCAAATGCGTCGAACTGCATCTCTATTATGTATTTGATTAAATTACATGTATGTGTCCTTTCTCTTTTGCTATTTTGACCCGCCTCAAGATCACACGGGACTAAACTGTTTGAGCTGTCTTAAGACCAAGACTTTTTTTGCATCTCTAAACGAGTGTTGGGTATCATTGTCATGTAATGTCAAGGATGATTTTAAAATGTATTTTTTGAGTTTTCTAAAGAGAATTGCAACACTATACACCACGGCGACAACCATAAATACGGTATGAATATCCTGTCTTAAGACCAAGACTTTTTTTACATCTCTAAACGAGGGTTGAGTATCATTGTCAAGTAATGTCAAGGATGATTTTAAAATGTATTTTTTTGAGTTTTCTAAAGAGAATTGCAAAACTATACACCACGGCGACAACCATAAATACGGTATGAATATCTTTATAAAATACAATAAATGTCGATAATACGACCAGATAATTTATTAAGAAAAGAGTCTGCAAGAGCAGGTGGTTGTTTAATGCAGGGCAAACATAATGCCGAAAACCTCCATGGGAGTTTTCTGCACAACTATTGTCCCGCATTAAGCTACCGCCTGTTTGAAAAATCCAGAATTAGACTTTTGCCATGGCAATAATTTGGACTGTTCTAATCAAGGTTTACACTGTATTCCAACAATAGTATTTCTCCGTATAAAACTTCTAGTATCCCATAATTTAAAATTGCCTGTCGTAGCATCATTTGCAAAATCAACCGTAACCTTATGTCATTGTCGATATGATTAACGTTTTTTCTGTAATGTTTTGTCAGTAAATATGACTGTAAGTTGATGATTTATTACAAATCAATGTTGGGACACCAGAGAGATAAGAATGCCGTATCTATAGCAAATGTGTTTACATACAATTGGAGCGTGGCAACAGCTTTGTACAGTAAATGCCTCTAAAACCGGATATTCAAATAAATGAGTATGCCGATCGTTATTAAACTTTTACTCCAAAGAAACGTATTTTACGTCTTTGCAAACAGAGACAACATTTATCATTTTGCTAGTATAGGAGTGGTCTGAGTTTGGTCTGTCCTGTTTGGTTAAGAAACAATTTCTGCCATTTTCTAATAGTCTAACGATATCAATATTTCTTAGATGACTATTCATGGGTGAAGGGTTAAGTCATTTGACCAGTTGATAATTTCTGATCTTTTATTTATTAACGACATTTTAGATCTATAAACAGGAAATAATGATAAACAAGTAGTGTTAGAAAAACTTCACAATAAAACAAACTGGACCAGCCAGATAAACATTATTAAAACAGTGATTCCTAGATTATGGATAAATAGTATTAAAACAAATGAACATGTGCTCGCTCATGTTAAAACGAATTTATTTAGATATAGAATTCAGTAAAATGTCTTTGTTGAACATGACAAACAAATACATTTATTATAGCCTCACGAAACATATTGTGTTAAACCTTATAACCACAGAAAATGGGAGCAAATGCTTAACTAAAAACAATTGGAATCGTTTTTTATATGTATATGTAGATGCTTTGATAGCCGGGTTAAACAATGTAAATATAAATTAGTGAACTACGTTCTAGCTTCATTGTGCTTCATTAACATTCCGGTGGGATGCACTTGAACATACTTTCCATATATGTGGATTTTCAAATAATATCAAACAGCTGCAGATAGCAATAATTGGGCATAAAACGGGTAACTGCTATTACTCGTATAATGGCATTAACCTGATTATAAACCTTGCGACATTTTGATTGTACAAAGGATATTATGCTAGCGACAAGAGATCAACATTCTACAATATTTATAATTTATTCCTATATGAATTAAACATAATGTATTCCTGTCTACAGTATAAGAAAAACATAACACCATTAATGCAGAATTTCAAGAAATATTTAGAAGTTTAGAAATAAGACTTTGGGCGCCCCTAAACAGGTTTCACTGAGGCGATACTTCCATCTTCCCCAATTGTTTGTTTGTGCGTCTCTTTGTGCGTCTCTTTGCGTCTTTTATATACATGTACATTTGCTGTTTGTCTTCGTGGTGCTGTTTGGGCGGTTGTGTGTTTTGTATGCAGTGTTTCCTGCATGACTCATACATGTACTTTTATACTATTAATTGCTTAAGCTATTATAGCCTGTACATACTGTACATACAATGTATATATTATATGTAAGAGAGTGTAGCAAAAATGAAATAAACGAAGTCGCAAGAAGTAACGAAGTGGCAGCCAAATAAAAAAAATCATTTGACACCATAATGCTCCCTGGATTGAGCAATTGGAGCATAAAACTACAATTTGCCTAAAATATCTTAAGTCATCTTTACTAGAAACCCGGTTTAGAGGGATTTTACTATATCGACGACAAGACGACGAACTAACTATACCTTTATATAAATTTGTTAGCTGCAGCAAAGTCTTGCTAATACGACCACTCAAGATAATTGTAATGTTTTACTTTTAAAAAAGGTGGTAGTTTAATGCAAGACAAAAGTAATGTATCACGTCTGCCCTTTATTAAACAAATGCCTGCTTTTACAGGTTAATAAAATCCTGTGTTAAAACTCTCCTTCATATAGACGCTTTTTCACGTCTTTGCGAACAGAGTAAACCCATATAAGACGGTTCCTATAACAGCCGCCTGATCAGGGTCTGCTGTGTTTGTTTATGTAATTAAATAGATATAAGTCTGCAGTTTCTAGACTACCAGTATAAAAAAGTGTACATATGCCATTATAAAAAAATCTACTAAATATGTATGATGTCATTATTTCTTACATGAACAAGGAAAGGGTTAATAACTCCTGTTATCAATTTAGCCAAACTCTACTGTATTAACATTATGTACTACACAAGTATTTTATATTCTGGATAAATTCGCTGTAAAATTACTGACATCCTTATCTATCGTAAACTGGTAATAAATATTGATTTCCTGCTTTAAGCGACAGGCAGATAAGTGAAGCAATGGAGAAGAACCTTCGGGTGGCGAATTTAATGGTATTTTATTTTAAGCCTTCTGCGAGCGTATGAGTGATTACATATGCAAACAGTTTGTATCCAGATGATACACTGAGTTCATCGGCGTTTCATTAGGATCCACACTGATTGACAGTATTGTTGAAAAGAAATGCAAGAATAATCAACTATGACATCTGAAGTCGAATACTATTTTCTACCAATAAAAATAGCTCAATAGGTTAACGGTTAATGGAGTAACAGCACGATGAACTTTAGTGTAGTTATTGTTGATTTGTTGTTAACCCTTTCCCACATATAAACATGTTTTCACGCATATGCAAACAGAGTAGGCCCAGATCGGCTCCTAGAGGAACCGTCTGATCAGGGTCTACTCTGTTTGTTAATGGAATTTGATATATATACTTTAGGTTCTTAAATGGCTACACTGTTCCACTTTCCATATTTCATTCTAATTATTTTGTCCATGAATATACAGTAGGTACAGACGTTTGGAATAAACATAGAACAGGGAAATGATGCGACGGCTCATCAGGGTGCGAACTATTTGCCACTTTGATTACAGTTTTGCATGGTATGAGAGAAAAATATTTTAAGAATGGAAGCAGACGACAATTGTTGCAGACGAAAAAATAGTTATCATGCAAAGAGTTACAGTGATGTATACGGGAGACCGTCGTTAGATCACCCGGAAACTTAATGAACAAGAGGGCCATGGTGACCCTATATCGCTCAGTTTCGACAGCTTATCTATTGTGAAAACAATTACACTTTCCCTGTTCTATATCTATTCCAAATCTCAATATCTACTGAATATTCATGGACAAAATAGTTATAATGAACTATGGAAAGTTGAACACTGAAGCCATTTTAGAAAGTAAAGAAGCAGACCTTTCAATTTCTATAAGTAAACAGGGTGGACCCTGATCAGACGGTTCCAATAGGAACCATCTGATCTGGGTCTACTCTGTTTGCAAATGCTTGAAAACATGTTTATATGAGGAAATGGGTTAAACTATATGTAGTGAGTAGTTTAGCCTTCAGCGACAAACTTTGTTTTATAAAAATAAATGACAAACAACTTGATTACTTTTGTTTTTATAAATAATCACCTCTGGTATATTGTTGCGCAAACCATGCTAATGGGACCATTGTTTCACGAATTCAAACGGCTTGAACAACAATCGTTATTGGATAATTTACAAAGTAATTTTGAAATATGGCCAGTGGTTTCAGACAAAAAAATGATTTGCTTATTTTGTTACATGTAATATACTTTGAATATCATTGACATGGGGCCATCTAAAGTTTTACAGTCAAACCTAGCTAATACAAACATTCAAAAGAACGACAAGGGAGCAAATGCTCTATCTATCACAATGGTTTTAAACTACAAAATTCTAAAAAAATCCTTTTCTCTTGCTCCTTTTTGGTAGATTTATTCAAAGAGGTTGTATCTAAAAATAGCCTATGAGGTAATGGGTTAAGCAACCGAATGCTTTAGCGACTCCTATGCTAATTAATCATGCGGTCGTATGAGTAAGACTTTATCGTATTACTTTGCATCCAGAAGTTTCTGCTCATGAACAGACTCAATAAAACCGAGTCTGCAATTTTCTCTTTTTGTGTTGCAATTTTTGCTTTCGGGGGATCACCTCCTTTCAGAATTTATAATCTTCACAACAGCAGGTGTTAAGTGCTTGTGTGGCGGCCGTAAAACGTCTCCCCGTACTTCATTCTCAGTGTTGTTATACCTTCTGATCCTTCGAGATCATGAATTTCAGTACTTCTTGTTCTGAAAATTGAATACCGCATAAGCCGGTGCTAGGGGGCGTGAGCAGTGTTGCACTTTCAATCACTGCTCATGAACAGACTCAATAAAACCGAGTCTGCAATTTTCTCTTTTTGTGTTGCAATTTTTGCTTTCGGGGGATCACCTCCCTTCAGAATTTTTAAGAGGAGATGTTGTTTGAATGGAAACTTAACAGTAATAACATGGAAGTCTTTAACTGCTTAATGGAAAATGAAGATAGATCCTCTGGGAGCCATAGTTATTAAAAGTGAATGCTTATATATATATATACATGTATAAATGCATTGCAGTATCCAGACAGAAACTCGAGAGATATATAACAAGATAAAACAAGTCGGTATATAATAAGATAAAAGCTTTTTGGCATTTCTCCGACCTGTCAGTGAATATTTGTATAAGATAGAACTGAACATTTAATCTCCCGAAATCAATACACGAATGCAAGTAATTTATCTTAAAAGCCTGTAAATGCAGATTGAACAAACTTTGGGGGTTCCCAAAACACTATGATAATTTGACAATACATCCAAATATTGTCAATATTGCTTATCTTGAGTTTTAGGAAAGTTCCGCCATACAGTAAGGTCTCACTAATACGATCACATGATTATTAATCCATTGTGTCATGGGCTATTTCTACTTTACTAGAAAAGGGGAAATTTCAGAATTGTGTAGCTTTGAAACTATTGTGATAAACAGAGCATTTGCTCCTATAGAGCAAATGTTATATTTATCACAATGGTTTCAAAAAGGGACGTTAACAGAGGCGTCACTATGAGGGGATCTGCCAACAGAGGAGCCTGTAAAAGCATGTAGTTGTTAATGTTCCTTTATGAACTTTCTGCAGAACTCTTGTCCTGCGTTAAGCTACCACCTGTTTTAAAACGTCCAGAATTATAATTCTTTTGAGTGGTCTTATTCGTGATATTATTGAGGCGTCATTGTGCAATGACTAGCAAGAATAACAACATCGCTGTAACATAGCTGTCCACTGGGACTGTTGAAATATGTAAAGTGAAATCTTTATAAAGATACTACATGGAAGAAGTTCAGTAAGATGTCGATAATATAGGTGCCTGCTCAACCCTTTCCTCCATAAATACGCCTTTCTACGCCTCTGTAATAGTCACTTCTTGAAACCATTGTGATAAATAGAGCATTTGCTCCATAGGAGCAAATGCTCTATTTATCACAATGGTTTCTATACTACACAATTATAAAATTTTCAAAAGGTCGCATCTGTGATTGCATATGCAAACAGTTTATACCTAGATGAGACTCTGAGTAATCAGGATCTAAACTATTTGGTGCAATGATTAATGGTTTTAACTCTTTGCACGCTAAGTAATTTTTCGTCTGCAACAATTGTCGTCTGCTTCAATTCTAAAAATAAAATTTCTCTCATATCTTTGCAAAAATATGGCCAAAGCGACAAACAGTTTGGATCCTGATGAGACGCCGCATTATGCGGCCTCTCATCTGGATCCAAACTGTTTGCATAAGTAATCACAGTTTCGCCGCTAGCGTGTAAAGAGTTAAAACAGAAAAGAAGAAAATTAATTTAAAGATAAAAAATGAGCAGACGACACTATTTGTTTTCAAAATTTTGCAGACGACAGTATTTGGCAGCGAAAGAGTTAATGTGGGACGCAAGTAATACAGAAAAGTCCCCGTAGGAGCTATTGTTATTTATTAACGCTTTACACTCTGAATAACGACGTCTGAAATATTCATTAGCTGAATTTTTAGAATGTTATATACAGTAAAACCTCTCTATAACGACCACTAAATTGTGTTAATTAGTTGGTATTTAGAGCAGGTGGCTACTTAAAAGCAAGGTGAAAGTAAAACAGAACGCTCCCATAGGAGCGTTCTGTTTTACTTTCTCCTTGCTTTAAGCAGCCACTTGCCTTTAACACAAAATAATTGATGTACTTTAGTGGTCGTTATAGAGAGGTTTTACTGTAAATACAAAATGTTCCTGTTATGACAGAGAATGTAGAATCAGATCTATATAAGTCACTTTTAAATTAGGTATTCTCGATAGCTTCCTGCTGGTGTGTGACTGATGGCAGTTCATTTTGTCTTTACGGAATTCAATAAATATCTTAAGCTAGTGTCTTTATAACGTTTTGCATATTTGAGATAAAAGTTATGAGTGAGGTGTAGATCATCTATTATAGAAATGTCACTAATAATAAAACCATCGTTTCAAACAGACAGTACTTTTAGTTTTATTGGTTTTTTTTGTGCATAAAGTACTTTAACTGCACCGTGGAGATTATTTAGGCGACAACTTTTGTTGATAAGTGTTAACTCTTTACCTGATACAGAAGCCATTTCATATTTCATTACAATTAACCCTTTCGCTGCCAAACTCTGCCGTCTGCTAACTTTGTCGTCTGCTACAAATTTTCATTTTTTCATTTTCTTCATTTTTGTTCAAAAACATAGTATCAGTAGCAAACAGTTTGGATCCTGATGAGACGCCGAGTTACTCGGCGTCTCATCTGGATCCAAACTGTTTGCATAGGTAATCACATATCCCGCATTGGCAGCGAAAGGGTTAAGAAACGCTGATTGATATTCTTGATATCTTTATTTCTTGCATGAATACTATTATATACGAGATATTAGATATGTTTCTACTGTTCCTCCCATGCCCAAAACATCCTGTGAACATAACGCCATTATAAAACTTCAGCTAATAAATATTCACGATGTCGTTACATCTTACATGAATATCCAACGAGTAAAATGGTTTGCTCGTCAAAATGTCCCTAGAACAATACAAATTATCACGCAACGTAAAGATTGCCATCGCAACGGCAATCGCAAAATTAACTGTAAATTTATGTCGCTGTGGAAGCCGTAATATGAATAATAACTGCTTTTTTGTCGTTTTGTCAATAATTCTGACTGTTAGTTATCGGTTTTATTGCAAATCGATATAGATTGAGATCTAATGGGGCGCCAAAGTTAGGAAATTTATCGAGATTGCAAAATTAATAGAACTGCCACATCAGACAACGAGGCAATGATACATCGTCAAATATGATTTTGTAGAATTCGTAGAATAACTTCAAACAATATATCTACATATCTGAAAAACAGTATCCAAAGTAACCCTTTACCGTTTAATACGTAAATATCATGCAAGTCATAATGACATCATGCATATTATTTAGAGGATATTCAATGGCGTATGAACGCGACAATTTTAGTCATGACAGAAACTGTGGAACTGGACATATATATTATTTCCTATAGGAACCCTCTGACTGATCTAGGTCTACTCTGTTTGCAAAAAATGCTATCGATGCGTCTCTATGGAGTATAGGGTTAACCACATATCATACACATGGTGACTTATTTAATGTGTTTAGATTGTTTACTTATAGCTATCGAATGATAAAATCTATAACATGCCACACATGTGACGAACACTTTTCTTAGTACCCAATACTCAGTTCATTTATTGTATGATGCAGTAAAATCTCGCTAATGCGACCACATAATTTATTAACGTATGAGTTTATTAAGGCATGTGTTTGCTTAACCCATTCCCTCATATTGACGAATCTGTAAAAGTCACTTTGTGAAACCATTGTGATAAATAGAGCACTTGCTCCTATAGGAGCAAATGCTCTATTTATCACAATGGTTTCACACTACAACATTCTAAAAGTTTCCTTTTCTCTAATTAATACTCCTTTTCGGTAGATTAATTCAAAGAGGTTGTGTCTAAAATAGTCTATGAGGTAATGGGTTAAGACAGGGTAAATGTAATGCAGAAAACTCCTACTTAATAACTTTTGTCCTGTTTTAACCTACGACCTGTTTTAAAAATCCTGAATTATACTTATTTTTAGTGGTCGTAATAGAGTGAATTAACTGTACGTATAAAATGTGCTTACAGTAAATACAGCAATTAGTAAGTATAACACTGATTTACAGAAGAGAAATGTGCCTGTTGCATATCGCCGTGTTATCAGACACACATGGAAAATGCGTTATCAAACATTCTATTGAATGCATGCTGTTACATATTACTGTGCTTCGCACCACCATTAAAGACACTCTCGGAACATTGCAACAAGTGCAGACCATCCATTGCTAGTTACCTTGCCAGAGACAATTTCAAGGGTCTGCATTGTTTATAACTTATCAAGATCTCCATTTTATTGACCAATAACAGCCAGTTGATGTCCGTATCAGGACACAGTCTGTATAACGCAGTGGCTGTTATGGGTCTGAATTGTTTGCAAACGTCCGACGCTCCCTGATCACGCCTGGATCTATATCTCCATAGTTGACCATTAACCCTTTCGGCGCCAAATTTCTAATTGTCGTCTGCAATCCATTTTTTGTTAAATCATTCGGTACAATAAGGAAATGAGATAAATAGATGCAATTTTCAAAGGAGTAAAGCACAGGTATAGAAATAGAGATTGAGACAAAAAGTGAAGTCCCTGATCAGACGCCGCCTTGTCCTGGTGCATTTATGCGACTTCGGCGGTGAACGGGTTAACCATGTTCATGCAAGAAATGACATATGAATATTAATTAGTTTAATGTCATAACAGCATTTGAAAAAAAGAAACGATTTGGCCCTGGCAAAAACTGTTGGGCCAGATCAATATAATTTCATAAGCAAACATAGCAAACTGAACCTGATCAGACGGATCTTATAGAAGTCGTCTGATCTAGGGTCTGTTCCGTTTGAAATGACGTTAAAAGAGGCATTTATGGAGTAAGTGGTTAGCTGTAGAGTCCTGGCAAAAGAAACAAGATTTGTCAAAGAAGAATACAAGAAAGGTGTAGAGACTACAGCAATTGAAAGGTAGACTTTTCAAGGATAGTCTCACAGCAGCATCAGTTTCTCTGCGACACGCCAGTCTGACAAGCGTGGCGCCAAATTGTGATTCACGAACATCCCTGTCCTTCCTTGGTTCTTAGTTTGAGACGATAAGCTGCTTAGAATAGAATATTGGCAAGTGTACTAAGTCATAATCCACAGTTGAAGCAGCTGGAACGAGCTTACACGATTTAATTGTGGGGAGAAGCTGAATATAAAATAGCATGTCCGTGGAATTGTGATTTCCATTGTTGATTGACATGGAAGACAAAGCATGAAACTTCAAAATGGATTCGTCGATTGTTGTTTAAAACGATAATACTCTTTTATACTGCTTAATGCAGGTCTATAGTAATGCTGAAAGCTCCTGTAGGAGCTTTCAGCATTACTTTAGACCTGCATTAAGCAGTATAAAAGTGCATAATTTGCGAGAGGAGTTTAAATGGCAAACAGTACAGATCATGATCAGAGAGTACTTCTCGTAAAGCCAGCACCAACACGCTGTCTGAGATCGGCAGACAAAGCCCAAGAGATGTATGCTGTGCCATTCAACAAGAGAAAGACCTTTAGTGATAGAAGTTTTGGGACAGTAGGTCCCAGACTTTGGAACGGGCTTCCTAGCGAGATTAAAAGAGCAGAAAATGTTGAATCTTTTAAAAGAAAGTTAAAAACGCATTATTTTAGACACTTCGATTCACTTTTTAATATTTCGTAGAAACTGTCCGTGTGTTTTAGATGCATAAAGTACTTTATATAAAGTCTGGGTTTTAGTATATTATAACAGTTTTTTAACCATCGTTTTATGGATTTTAGTTTTTATTCTTTCTTAAATGTATATTCGTGTATTATATATCATCTATCGATTTTTATTTGTCTCTGATTTTATTTATGTCAATGTACAGCGCCATTGAATGCATTATTTGCAAAAATAGGCGTTTGACCAAGTGATTAAGTTTCAAGTTTCAAGTTTCAAGAGCTCCTCTAACAGCACTTTGAGTTGGGTTTACACTGCTTACAAACCTTATACACACGTGTTCCGCATTCAAAGGGTAGACACGATGTACAGAAGTAAAATGCTAACACAAAGATTGGTGCTGCTGGCAATATTTGAGGCGCTCTCTAACAAAACAATATATTGTACATTGTGTAGAACAAGCTAGAGCTAACGTCTATGGTGAGGTGTCTAATAAAGCTTTACGCTGTATGTATAGATGGACAACAACTTCCGTCAGATTCTGAACAACGATAAATATTGAAGACCCTGACCAGGGTGATCTACATATACACTGTAAATACAATAATAACATTATTCCTAGAAAGTGACTGAATGTTTCGAATACCAACATGCGCAATCCTTATGTTGTCTGCACCTATTCTCGTCTGTTGCACCTCTAAATATTATTTGGTCTGCAAATATTATCGACTGTTGTACTTCTAAAGATTATTTAGTCAGAAGACCTTGACCAATGTGATCTAGATTAACACTGTTTACCATACAATATAACATTATTCCTAGAAAGTGACTCAATGTTTCGAATATCAACATGTGCAATCCTTAGACTGCTGTACTTCTAAAGATTATTTGGTATGCACATATTCTCGTCTGCTGTACTCGTCTTTCGCGCGTTCAACGATTAGTTAGTCGGAACAAATTATCGTCTGTTGTACTTCTAATGATCATTTTGACCTGCACATATTCTCGTCTGCCGCGCTTCTAAAGATTAGTTTGTCAGAACATATTCTTGTCTGTTGTACGTTTAAAGATTATTTTTATTCACTTACCGTTTTTGGAAATTGCTGACCTGGCGGCAAAACATTTGGATCCAGATGAGACTTCGAATTACTCGGCCTTTCATCCGGTTTGCAAATGTCGATTAGGTAGAGATAAGCAGAATACATGTAATACAAATAAATAAACTGTAGTTCCCATCTGAAGAAATCAAAATCACTATGGCATACTAGTAGTCAAATATTTCAAAGAATTCGTTGTTTGTTTATTTCCTATTTTCATGTTTCATATTAACCCTTTCGCTGCCAAAGCCGGATCTGTGATTACCTATGCAAACAGTTTGGATCCAGATGAGACCCCGAGTAACTCGGTGTCTCATCAGGATCCAAACTGTCTGTTACTGTTACTATGTCTTTGAAACAAAAATGAAGGAAATCAAAAGAATGAAAATTTGTAGCAGACGACAAAGTTAGCAGACGACAGAATTTGGCAGCGAAAGGGTTAATCGCAACAGACAGGCATGTGAAAAATGCAAGTTATTATGAAGATTATCATAGGATTACTTAACTCTTTGCCCGCTAGAAAAATGAGATCTGCTAATCTCTGATCTGTTACAATTTTACTTACTTAGATTTTGAGACATTTACCGAGTGTCAAACAGCTTCGATACTAATGAGTCGCCTCGTCTGAATCCAGAATGTTTACAAACTTTTAAAGCCAACTATGTGACGCTTAGCAGACAAAGGGTAAACATTTATATACAATTGCGTTGGAAATGCATCTGTCGAGTTTTATACAATGTCAGAGTTTAAGAATTATGAGAATTGTGGAGTGCACTGGTTGCACAATCAACTTGTAAATAGTGCAGACCCTGATGAGACAGCTCCTGCAGGAGCTGTCTCATCTGGGTCTTCACTATTTCAGGTAGGTATATTGACGTGAATAGGAAGCGAAGGGTTAATACAATGTCAGAGTTTAAGAATTATGAGATTTATGAGTAATACAATCCCAATACAGTAGCCAACTCTTAACCGGACTTTGACAAAGAATTTAGATAAATTATGATCCTGTGTTCACTTTCTAAAAGGTTTTTGATCAAACGATTTGAGGAGCATTATGTTGTAGTATATTGAAAATAATATATCATAATTCAAAACAATATAATTAGTTATTACAATTTCCGCTATACAATTTACATGAATAATTTACAAACAATATTTCATGCATTTTCAAACATTTTAAACGTTGCCTGTAGAAGAAATATGCATAAAGCCTGCCTCTCCTGGTCTCTTTTAGCCCGTCAACCTATGAAATAATCTAATTAATATTCATGATATTATGTCTATTAATTAGATTATTGTTTTCAATAGAACATGGACACATGAATATCCGGCCATGACAGAAACTGTACACATGCGTCTCTATCACGTGAAGGGTTAATCTCTGTATGGGATCACCGAAAAACATCTGCCATTTATCTTAGATGTCAGTAAATGTAGATACACAAAATTTCACTTTACACTTGCTGATATTTCCTGCTTATCTTATTGACAGTTGATGCTAAAAACTATAAAATACAGGGAATACATTAAAATGAGTTTCTGTTATCTGCAAGCATTAATTCCCAAATGGAACGATACAAATTCTGTATAATGTAAATTTTCAGTATCTCACATCGTTTATAAGGTTAACCCTTAAAGTGCAGGAATCGAGTATATAAAGCATTAGCAAACAGTGTAGACCCAGAACAGAGGGCTCCTGGCGGAGTCCTCTGATCAGGATCTGCACTGTTGGTCTGAAATCATTTTTCTTCAATTGTAAATTTTAATACAATGTTTGGTTTAATCAATATTTAGAATAGATGCCAGTTTTATGCAGAATGTAAATGGTTAATGCATACAGATGTGCATTGGTCTGCAGATTGATAATATTTCAAACTGAAAATAAAATAGAAAGCATTTACATATACACGTGAAGATGCTATATCGAAAATGCTGGGAAATGCAGTTTTATTACATGCAGCAATTAACCTTGATATAGCGAATACCCGTGCATACAATATGTCGTTTGAAACTGATTTACATGTGATCGGGAAAGTCATGTTCAAACAAGTCGAATGGTTCACGTGCTCAAGTGCAGTTTGATCAAATTTATTTGAACGCATTCCCGGACCGGGTAAACAAAATATAATTTTACTTTCCTCGACAGACAATTACCAAAGTTAAACCTTCAGTTGTCTTAAGTGCTACACAAATTTAATAGCACGACATCTTCTTCGACAGATGTCGAGTTTCGATTCCCTTATAGAATGGTTGTGTATATTCAAAGATGTCAATGTCGTCATTTCCCTACACAAACATTTCTAGTCACTTGTCACGTATAATAATAATAAAATAATTTATTAGTTTCCTCCATATCTGGAGATCTATAACATATATACAGATATTAAAACATATAGGCATAGATGTACATATAACAGAGACACAAGTGAATACTATTCAAATAGAAATAAGGCAGGTGGCTGCTAAGAGCAATGCGACAGCAAAACAGAAAGTTCCTTTACAGAATTCCGCCTTACACTCACCCAGCTCCACGTCACCACCTGTCTCTCCATACATCCATTAACATTCTTCATTGTACATCTATCAGGTGGAAAATACATTCACCAATGTATACTCTCCAACGAAAGGTAATTTGGGATAGTAAAACAGGTGCATTGATAAGACGGTTGACAAATAAGAAAAAATTAAACACGCAATAATAGCTGATTTAAGCAACCAGTTTGAATCATATCAGGCGCTACGTAGCATGACGTCTGATCAGAGTAAACCCGCTTAACGCTCGTCCTAATGAGGATTTAGTCAATCGTCCAACAATTTAAACAGGAAGCCAAAATATCTCCAATTAAGAGGAAATATAATAATTACCCATCAGTTTTCCAGCGAAATATGCGAAATATGGAAAAGGATAAGATATAACTATATAAACCTGAAATTAGTCTTAACCCTTATTCCGCCGTAAGCGTCAAGACGAGTGTCAAACAGTTTGGATCCAGATCAGACTCCGCGTTACGACATGATAAGGGTTAATATATATGAAAAGTTAGACAATAATCAAACCGACAAGGTTGAAACAGTATCTTTACCGCTAGAGCATACAACTATTCAGACCTATTAAAGTTATCACATTCAACCCTAGCCACGAGTCCTGTGAAAGGTACACGTGTGCTATGCTACAGAAGCCCTCTGATCAGAGTATGTCCTGTTTGTCATTTGGTTAAATATCATTAAAAGTCAAACATATGTATGTGCAAATGGACAAGAATTTGGTGAAACTATTGCTCACTTCAAGAGTCAGGGATGACGGAGTTAAAACATAGAATTACCACTAGAATATTACTGTTTGGCAGTCGTATAAAATCACAATAGCCGAAAAAAAAAAGGCATTATATTTAAACGATCAAGCTCGTGTTAAGCGATAACCGATCGAAAGCATTGCGGTTCGTACAGACAGACGATCACTCATTGCAAGACAAATGCGAACGGTTTTTTTGCGTCCCACCCCATTTCCGACCTGCAACAAGGTATCGCCATCACAAAGACTACCAAGTTTTCGATATTCACCAAACAAAAGCCCGACTAAACGATATAATTGTTCGGCCTTATTTTTGTATAGCTATGTGACTATGACACAACGGTAATACAATGAGACCTATGTTATGCGACCACCCAATAGAGAAGCAAATAGACCCAGCACAGCCAGATGATGGTCAAAAGCAGCACAGAAGGCTCATTGCAGACTTCTTCACCACTTCAGCCCCTATCAAGCTGCCATCTGCTATTAAGCCTACACATAAATTTTCTCCTGGGACGTCGCTAACACAAGTCTAAATGCACATGACAACATGACAAACTAAGGGTTAAACAAGCTTTACGGTAGCAATACAATTGATGTTGATTCTACAGTCCGGATATACGTGTAATACCTACATACAGTACAATCTCCCCACCGCGACCACTAAAAGAAGGCCAATTCAGTGTAAGAAAGACATGTGACAGCCTAAAGCATGGCTAACGCAAAACAAAAAAGCTCCGAAAGGAGCCCTCTGATTTACTCTCACCCGCTCCAAGTAACCATGGCACCTGTCCTAAACACAAAATAATTAAGTGTAACGGCTGTCATTTAGTTCAGCAAATGCAATTACATGTACACGAAATAAGAAGGGTATATATACAAAGAATTGCAAACCAAACAGTGATACATCCGGCAGAATAAAACACTTTTAAACAATATGATTACGTAGAAATAAGCACCAACATTTTACCTAAAATGCTTCAGTCTATGTAATATGCATATTGTCGTATCTCAAAGTCACGTATCTATCTCCCCTTTATAATAATTCTGTACAAATCACTTTTTGGAAACCATTATACTAAATAGAGCAGTTGCTCCATAGGATAAAATGCTCTTTTTATCACAATGGTTTCAAAACTACATAATTCTTAAAGTGTCCTTTCTCTAGTAAACGCTCCTTTTCGGTTGTTTTATTCAAAGAGCCTGGGTCTAAACATAGCCTATTAGGAAATGGGTTAAAGAGGAAACAAGATATCGCCTTATAGGCCGACATGCATACCGCCATTTCATCGAAATCCATGATATATAATTATGTTGTTTCAGAGGGCTTACTAGCGACATTTTTTCTTTGTCCTTTTTTAACTTATTCTACAACATGATGCAGAAATGTGGTCAGTATATGGGAATTGATCACATTTGGTGTAATAATTCATCAAAACACTGTAAGAAAATAATGCATGCTCATAGTTGGATCTGTTTAGTTTGATTTCACCCAACTGAGCCCACCATCATGTTTGTCCATATTTATTTATAGTTTAGATATAGGTAAGGTTTGGCTTTGAGTCAGAAGGACGCCTAAAGAAAATACAAGTTTCAAACACCGTATTTATGAGACGAATGTTATTTAGTGAGTATACTAAATGTAACAACACATCACCAGACTTTGCATGTTTTGCATCGTTCATTATATGTACGGATGTATAATTAGATGCTATAAGTACAATATTAACCCCTCGCTTGCTAATCGCGTCAATATACCTATCTGTAAATAGTGAAGACCCAGATGAGACAGCTCCTGCAGGAGCTGTCTCATCAGGGTCTGCACTATTTACAAATTGATTGTGCAATCAGTGCACTCCACAGCATTGATTGCACAACGAAATACTTGTGCACAGCGAAGATATATGTAATTATACAACAGGGCATGGGTAAAGAAGGAGAAATGTATTTTAAAATTCAGCAAGAGAAGGGTTAACCATTAAAGGCAATGGAAACTGTTTCCGTATAATGAGCACATTACTGGACCCATGGTACACTGGCACCCGGCTATGTATCAGAAATAAACCACGATACTATGTGAGGATCACTCACTTTTTGGGCCCAGTAGCCCAACCAGCTTATTGATATAGAGTCCATTACCACGCCAACGCATTGTACACAATGAGAAATGACTCCTTTGTGATTGTTTTGTCTCCTATAGTGATTTGTTATTTTAAATGATACAAACCTTCGTAATATGTACTTCTATCAGTGGTCCAGATAAGATAAATTAAATATGTTTAGGAATAAACTTCTTTATTTTTTCACCAAACCCTATGTTGTGATCACTCTAGAACAGATAATTGTAAAGAGTGGTTACAACATAGGGTTTGGTGGAGATAGATGAGAATGGATTTTAGCATTTGAGTACGCGCCTTTATCTGTTGCGTTGTCTATTGATAAGTAACCATTTTCCAGTTCATCCACTTGTAATGGGTGCTATGCTTATAAGAGTCAACCTGTGTAATATTTGAACAGTAACCATTCATCCAAAGCAATCTGAAATATTTACTTATGTTTCTGCTCGAATTCTTACTGTTTAATAGAAGAGCAAACCCGATTTAATTATTAATTCATTATATTATGTTACACTACATGATTGGTCATTATGCTTTCCTCTTTGCTTGTGCGATGATGGAAAAGACTCAATACTGTATGAAGTCACCCTCTTAAACCCGTTGACAGAGGGAGGAAGCTGGATATTTGTAATTTGCCAGTTCTGTCGTACCCAAAATGACTCCACAATTACTCTGGCCTCTGAATGGTCATCGAGTACATGTTTACAATGCCATGTTTATTCTTTTTTCAAATAAAACAGTTGTATAGGCAAACCAAGCTATATTGAGACTTGTTATTAAATATATTATTAAATATTTTATCAAAAACAAATTATTGGCCACTGGTCAGAATTGAACTCGAGACCCGCGGCCTTCAAACCCGGATACACATCTATTGCAACTATGCTGAAGAGTTGCGGCTTGCTAAGTCATTTAAAAATAAATATAATCTGAAAATGGGTGATCCTTCGAACGCAAAAGAAGAAATCCCAAAAGAGAAAATTGCAGACTCGGTTTTATTGAATCTGTTCATGAGTAGTAATTAAAAGTGCAACACTACCCACGCCCCCTACCACCGGCTTAAACAGTATTCAATTCTCAAAACTAATAACATCAAAACTAATGATCCCGAAGGACCAGAAAATATAACAACACTGAGAATGAATTTACACGAAGCGTCATAGTCGCTTCATTTTGTTTACATTAGAGTAGGTCATGTTCCGTTTCAATATAAGTTGGTCTATCTGATCCACTTGTATTTATATTTTCTTCCGATTTATATATATTTTAAAACATCGGCGTTGCATGTACTTTTTCCGTACTTTTAAATTACGACGTTATTTAAATGATAACGTCGCTTATCTACCATTTAAGTTTATTTTAAAATTATTTAGTCTTGACACCGTTACTCCGTTACTCATGCTGTGTAGTTGTCTGGAGGGGAAATTGTATTTACATTTTGACGTTTGGTGAAGGTGGTATACGTGCAAGGTTGGGTGCCCATAAACCAGGTTAAGCCCCCCCCCCCCCCCAGTAGCCATTTTTTGGCTACTGACCGTTCCAATGTGGTAGTCCTGCATTTACTCTATGGTCTACTTTGTTATTCAATATGCTTAATGTTTAATGTTTCACGTCTTGATATGCGTCCTGTTGGATTTTGTCTTGTGGCTGTGTCATTTCTTGTTCGGTGGTGTTTGGTGCAGTGTTCTTTCACATGTTGCTCTCCCAGTTGAATGGGAATGGAATGATGCAACGGACTAGCGACAATATGGGAATGATAATTATACAACATACTATACAAAACATACAATAATATGCAATCGAACATGTTATGTTATATAAACAATGGTAAACATCGCGTTTAGACTTTAGCAAAGGTATACATTAGATGCATCAATCAATGCATTTTCAATAACAGCTAATTTATCCCTCCGCCGAACCATATGCTGTAATCACTCTTAAGCAGTAGTTCTTAGAGACAATTCTAAAGAGTTACCACATAATAGGATTTTGTGGAGAAATGACGATTTTAGAATTTGAACACGCACCTATATTCAAAAGGCGTCGATTTTCTGAAGGATATGGGTGTTGAGAATTAATTACAGAATTGGCATTCAGATTGTATCTTATACAGATTGTCGAACGGCAGACACTCTGACTGTGAGTAACATTCACGACATCAACTGTTATCTTTACCATAGGCAATCAACAAAGTGTTTTATCAGCTGAACACGTTTGATATCAATTAAACTTTCTTATACAGTATGAAAACTGCCTGCTCATTTTCGGTGTGCTGAACTTTAAATAACATCCGATTCGATCAAAACATTTGAGAAACTATTGACCAAGTGTCAAACAGCTTTGATCCAGATGAGACACCGACATCTCATCTGGACCCAAGTTGCTTACAAATGGGGGTCAAGCCCAGCTTAGCACGAACAGAGTTAAAGTACATTGGTGGCCTGATATACAATTTCAAGTTTGTGTCATGTCGCACCACAAAACCCTGCTGTCATGCTACATATCACCCGAGAAATATTTCTAAAGACTGGCACTTTTCTTAGGACGAGAATACAACAGACATCATTTGTCAGCATTGAAGTAGCTTGTCAAGAAAAATCCCACCAAAGTATCCCTGTGTGTATTGACCAGAGACCTGTCATAGCAAAGGTGGTACAGTAAAACCTCCTTATAATCGCCACTAAATTGTGTTAATAAGTTTGTATTTAGGGCAGGTGGCTGCTTAAAGCAAGGTGACAGTAAAACAGAACGCTCCTATAGGAGCGTTCTGTTTTACTTTCACCTTGCTATAAGCAGCCACCTGCCTTTAACACAGAATACTTGATGTAATTTAGTGGCCGTTGCAGAGAGGTTATACTGTACGATTAACATTATCGTAAAATCTAATTTACGACTATAGCTAGTCGAAATTATCGCACATTTTCTGCTGTGCAGCAATTATAATTTCTAATATACGACGAACGCAATTTCCAGTTGCGCTCAACGTATTGAACCGTTCAAACTTACAATAATTCCAATCATAATGACCTTTAGTAAGCCGGACAACTACTTGTTTATTCTGCAAATGAAAATATTCTGATATTAGCTATTTGCCTTTATTAGGCTTAGGCCAGAAAAAATTGTTTCATGGAATTTGTTGATTTCAGATGTTTTCCTCAATGAACATTCATGTAATAAATAATGACGTCAGGAATATTAATTTGATTAATACACTGTATGGTTTATAATAGCACATGGACACATAAAGTTTTGGCCATAACAGAAACTGTAGAGTCATACCTTTATTATATCATAAGCAAACAGAGCAGACCCTGACCCTGATCAGACGGCTCCTATACACACATGGTAGCTTCATGCAAGGCAAAAGTGCTTTCTGCATAACATTCGACCTTCATTAAGCTACAACCTGCATATAAGACCCATGATTATACATTTGTTTGGTGGTCGCATTAGAGGGGTTTTACTATAGAACAAAGCCACATATGTTGGTAATACAATCGTAAAGAAATGTACGAACATATTTAGATAGATATGTGTTTTATCTAGTATCAATATAACGGTACATAAGAAATCTGTATAGTTCAAAAGCAGACGTGGCTGGTAATAAGTAATATCTGGTGTCTGCTAATAAATGAAGATGCATATCCCAGTCTAATATATCATAGTGAGGTTCAGAAGCCACCAGCAATTTTCATAAGGACCCTGTGAACATGGTGGCATCGATCTGCGTAATACCGACAATGGTTTATATGGGTTTATTTCCACGCTGCTCTATCAATTTGGAGAATACTTAATACTTCTTCATGCTCCAAAAACAAGATCAAATCAACAGAAATTTGAAAACATTTGAAAATTGAAACTTTTGAACTTTTTGTATACGATACTTCTTTGCATTTTTCACCTGCAACAATAAAACAAAGAGAAACAAAAGCAGCCTCAGCTTCTTATTTACCTAGTGACTTTGGCTTAACACTTTATATTCGTGTAAGAAATAATGACATCGTTTAACCCTTTCACCGCCAATGTCGCCTTTATGCACCACCACAAATAGTGCAGTCCCAGATCAGACGCCGCCTTTTCAAGGCGCTGTCTGATCAGGGACTTCACTGTTTGTCTCTATCTCTATTTCTATACTTTTGCTTTATTCCTTTTAAATGTGCATTTATTTATCTCATTTCCTTATTGTACCAAATGATTTAACAAAATTGGATTGCAGACAACAATTAGAAATTTGGCGCCCAAAGAGTTAAGTAGCCAAGAGTTTAACAGCATTACTAACAGAGGAATTTTGACCGTGGCATAAACTGTAAAACCAGTTCTATAATATTTCGCGGGGCGAACCCTTATAAGACAGTTCCTGTTTAAGCCATATGATCTGGGTGTACTCCTTGTGCAAAAGCGTGAAAAGACTTTTATATTAGGGAAAGGGTTAAAACTTCATCATTCAGAATAAAACAAGATCTTCACCTATAATTGAGCTATAGCGTGGTCTCAAAATGTAGAATACTTCACTGTTATGTTCGGTAATGCACATTAAGATTTTTTTTGAAACACTGCATTAACCAAATGACGCGATTACAATAGGAGCCATTTGTCAGCGCAAAAGTGACTTGTCAAGAAATTCCACGAAGTATCTCATTTAGTATAGCTTGTCAAGAACTACCGCGAAGTATCTCATTTAGTTTCACAATGGCAGCAGTTAACACGATGAAATATGAATTCGGTGGTGGTGTTTTTGCACGTCATTTTTCACCAGTAATGTTACACTGTACAGCAGTTTTCCATTACAATTCAGGTCGTTTGGTAATGAACATACGAGTTTCGGGCAATTTTAGCCATAGGCTCAAATCTGAACAATCAAAAGCTTGGGAACAAACTCAGACTCAACTAAAAAGCTTTATATCCGTAACAGTTTAAGCTCCAGACCAGACGCAACGATTGCCATTATCTTTTGCTATTTCATTATCTAGCCAAACAAACTATGAAACCCTAATCAGGCGCAGAATCTGTGAGAAAACGATTTGTCTGTGTCTACATTGCCTGCAAAACATTACATAAATCCTTAAACTAAACCAAACCACGAACCCCTAAAACAAGACCATAAATAAAACCTTAAAACAAGACCATAAACAAAACCCAGGAAGTATTCTTGTGTTGCAGCTCATTTTAGTCAAAAAGTAAAACTCATCTGCAAGTTTCAAAGTGCACTGGAGCTTTACTTTCAAAACGCTGATCTGTATTTCAACTTACTTTGACCGATGAAGTTTCAGAATTTCAAGTATCTCCATCAATTTGTTTTATAACACTTCTGAATTCGAATCTCGGTTTAAATGTGGATTTAACCTTTTGATTTATGCATGAATTGATCACTGCAGGAATATTAAATAACTATCTATATTAAGGTAAAATTTTCAATGGTAATTTCGGCAAACAGAGACGGTCCTGATCAGACGGCTCCTAAAGGAACTAAATGAGTCGTATGATATGAATCTACTCTGTTAACAAAGACTGAAAAGGCGTTTACATGAAGGAAAGGGTTAATTTTGTATCCCATAAGTTCGCTACAAGTTCTTAGTACATCTACACATACAGAATAGTCAAATGTTGTATATTCTCTACAGAATGAATCCTTGACCCGCCGAGAAAAAACAACGTCTTTTCAATTTTGGATATGTAGCGATTTTGATTTTATATACGATTCAATCAAGCTCTTTGAGGAATAACTGTTATTGCATAATCATTTAAACAACAATAATATTCCGAGTGAAACTATTTGCAAAAGTGACTAGATTTAGCAGGACAAAGGTGTTTATAACGATACATAAAGAACTTGTCAACTTGACAGACAGGGCGTGATCAGAATAAATGATGTCTGCGAGATAATTAGGAATTCACATATCACAGTCCAATGCTTCAATATTAACCCTTTAAAGTACGTTGAACGAGTATATAAGACATTTGAAAACAATGGAGATCCAGATCAAAGGGCTTCTAAGAGAGTCCTTTGATCAGGGTCTACACTGTTTGTCATAAAAACATTGTGTGCAGTGGTAAAATTTGATAAAGAATTGTTCAATTAATATTCAGAAAGGGATGAGCCAGTTTTAATTATCTAGTCGGTCAAGGGTTAAGCTCAGTGGCTCGCGGAAGTTTTCATTAGGACCTTGCCATCATGGCATTGGTCCTCAAACAAAGGAACCTAACATCGCGTAAATCAGGTCTGTAACCATAGTGATGAATCACCGAATAATTCCCGGGATAGACATTCTGTGATGATTCCTGGGGATATAAAAAATCACAGATTGACAGAAGATCAAAGGCAAAACAAAAACAATTATAGTAATATAGTTTAATATTTAATTAATTTGTCGTTCGTGACTAGAAATCGCCAGTGTGGTTTATATACACTAAACTTAACCCTTTCCCGCAGATAAACGCTTTTTCATGTTTCTTCAAACAGACTAGACCCGGATCAGATGGTTCCTGTAGGAACCGTCTGATCAGATTCTGCTATCTAAACATTATCCTTAGAGACATTCTGATACCGGTATATTTTAAATAGAATATGACGGGGTTTGCATGTAACATCTGATTAAACCCAAAATGAATTTGATAAAATTCTTAAGTCTGTTACAAAACCTTAAATATTGCTTTTGATTTAGGTCACCTTCAGTTATTATCAAATACAATATTTGTTCTTAAAATGCTAATTGGGCAAACGTCTTACATTTGTTTTTCAAAATAACACTAAGTTACGAAAAGTTATGCTCTTGTGGATGTTTTAGATAACAGATTTGGTTTGTTTTTTATCGGGTGTTACGTCGTTTTAACAGTAGTTCAGTTATATAACGACATCCAGCTAATTACAGGTGGAGAAAGACCCCAGAGGTTCTTCTGTGCACGGAACAAATCGCATTGTTTCGTGCACAGAAGAACATCAAGGTAGAACCACCAACCTACCGCAAGCCAGCTGTAGGTCTTCCTCACATGAAACATCCAAATGCCCAGACCGCGATTCGAACCCACAGAGGTGAGGAGCTATGTAAATAACAGGCTTAGCTAAGTAATTACGTAACCCTTTTCTCCATGAATATTCATGATAAAAATTATGTAACCATGAATATTAATGATATTATTTTTTAAAAATTGCATATTAACACCTGAAGGTTTTGCCAAAGCAGAAACTGCAGAAGCAGATCTATACTATTCTATAAGCAAACAGAGCAGACTCTGATCTACTCTGGATCTACTCTGTTTTCAAAGGCGTAGGAAGGCTTATTTATGGAGCAAAGGGTTAAGAATGTTCGTGAAAATGTGGCCTGTTTGCTTATAACATGGTATAGGTCTGATTTCTTCAGCTTTTATCAAAGTAAAAAAATCCCTTGAAAAATTTACAATACAAAAATTCAGCTTATAAATATCCATGAATTTTGAACAGGTAAAGGGTCAATGTTATGCAAAACGTCCAGAGAAAAGTTTTAGCAAGGAATGGTCAAGAGATATAGTGCAACAAAGTTGAATAAAGAAGACAGGGATATAATTATTAAACCGTATTCAGCTCATATTTTCGGGAATGTTGCGTAACAAAATGACTTCAGAGTCGGAATCTATGTGACTTGAATCTAATTTAGTGCTAACGAGCATTATGAGGAGAGTTGCTTGTATCGGAAAAATGAGAAACTTTGATTGCTACGGAAACTAACAGACACGCGCCCATTATTCTCCAAATTCTCTCAAAAATCAATCATGAGTACCAGACAGACCCGTTACAATGTGTATAGGCCAGACGTTCTTTTTCGCATTATTTTCAATTTCGACTGACCTGTGTCAGTGATTGTTGTAAGCTGCACATGCCCTTATAAAGGGTTACTAGGCATAATGTTAACCTAGGAATTAAACTAACCAATACATTTTTAATATTATGACTCCAAAATACATTAAAACCTCTCTAAATCGGATATATAATTTAGTATAAATATCGGTTTTAGAGACAGGTGGCAGCTTTTTGCATGATTTTCACCCTGCATTAAGCAGCTACCTACCTAAAAGTGTCTAAATTCCTTTCTACTAAAATTCCGGTTAAGAGGGGTTTTATTGTATTCTCCTGCACAATTGCTTCGTTACAGACCGTTTCCAGGTTTGATTAGTTCCCATAGAACTGGGAACCATGCAAATATGAATATCGTGCTTTTTGGTCTAAAACTGTCAGAGAATTCAAACCAAAACGTATCAACATGTTTTTCAATTCTTGGCACATCTCCGTGGATTAGCCCTTACAACGCTATTCTAAATTTGAATCGCATTTGCAAATATCTTAGATCTAGATGAGATGCCGATATCCTCAGCATATCCTTAGAATCCAAACTGTTTGACATTGGGTAAATAGTTTCTCAAAAGCTTGATAGACTCGAAAGTAGTCAAAATGATACGAGATCCAAAATTATGCAGACAATGTTTTTTTCTCTGCACTGTACGGATTAGTTTTTCGTCGATGCCAAATAATTGTGTTGCTATGTTACAGACGATTTGAAATAAATTAGCTATGATGTGCATGCTATCTTGTGTTTACATTTAAACCGTAATTGATTGAAATTCCATTCAACCAATGACCCATTAACGTTTCTTTACAAAACAGTACACAGTACTACAACTCTAAACCGGACGTTAAAATTAGCATCAAATGACAATGCCGGTCTTTTAGACAGGCGGTAGCTTAATGCAGGTTGAAAGTCATGTAGAAAGCTCCCAAAGGAGCTTTCTGCATGACTTTCACCCTGCATTGAGCAGCCACCTGCCTAAAAAGACCCGATTTGTTCTTTATTAGAATTCCAGTTGTATATGGGTTTTATTGAACATGCATGTTTTAATCTATCTGGGATGAAATAGTTTGTGTAAATACATATAGTAGTAGCTAATAGTCCATATCTACAGACCCCACAATGTACACGTAGAAAGAAGAGTTTGTTGTGTTGGTTCCCATTAACCTCCTAAGTATAATCTATTCAATTATGTAATACAGATACAAACATGGTATATAATTCGTTTACATGAAACTTTGGACGATTTTGAAAATATTCGAAAGCATAATTTGTACCTGAAGTACCTTAATCTTTCATTATTCTGGAAAATATTGTTAAACCTTAGAATGCGGAAATCAGTTAAATGTAATTTGCCAACAGCGTAGACCCAGATCAGAGGGCTATTAGTGGAGCTCTCTGATCAGGGCCTGTGTTGTTTGCAATTCAAAATCTAGCAAATATTAGCTTTTCATACTGAATATTCTCTATCGCACTGGGGAAGAGATTTCAGCATGACTTTCACCCTGTATTAAGCTGCTACATGTCTAAATGATGGATACTGATAGGTATTTTAGTATAATCGAGGTTTCGATGTATTATCTTGGCAGTATGGATCCTTTCTGGTTGCCCAGTCAATATGCTTCGTATACATTGCGTTATTTGACACTATAACTTGATTTACAGTAGAACCTGTCTTAACCCTTCTCTTGCTGAATTTTAAAATACAGTTTTCCTTCTTTACCCATGCCCTGTTGTATGCTTACATAATTATATCTCTTCACTGTGTACAAGTATTTCGCTGTGCAATCACTGCTGTGGAGTGCACTGGTTGCACAATCAACTTGTAAATAGTGCAGACCCTGATGAGACAGCTCCTGCAGGAGCTGTCTCATCTGGGTCTTCACTATTTACAGGTAGGTATATTGACGTGAATATGCGATTACGTGAATAGCAAGCGAAGGGTTTAAGCAGCCATTAAATCGATATCTAATTATGGATCTGCATGGTAGATGGTAGCTGAAAGCAGGTCAAAAGTAATGCATTACTTTTACTCTGTACTAAGCAGCCACTTGCTTATTACCATGCCTGTGTTCAATAAATGAATGGCCGCTAAAGACAGGTTATACTGTATTTGTATATAGTTCCATGGATAGAGTTGGTATAATTTCAACTAAAGACAAAATTTTCTGCGTGATAAATGCAATTGCTAATGGTTGTCTTATACCGAAATATATTTATAATATAATAATTGACACTTTTATCATCATTAAAATGGTCGTATTTAGAAAATCTATTTGGTGACTTCCTTTATCGGAAAATAGAAAACATTTCAAGTAATTAATGTTACAAAGAGTGTCATACTTCAATCTAGATTTAATTGGGTCTGTCAACGGACTTGAAATAATTAACATCCCTTAGTTGATAATTTATTGCAAATCAATATTTATTGCGTTTTTGTCACCGATATTACACTATCGTCACCTCGTAACCATGGATTCCGTTTTGCTCACTGAACCGTGACGACAGCTGCGTAGCGAGGTGTGAGTATAATCAGCTCAGATTCAGTATTTGTGTATTCTAATTAATATTTAATTTGACAGAACAAAGGAATTTGTTGGTGTACTGTGAATACCAAACAGCAACTGTTTGTTTTAAAGTTTCTGAACGGCTTTCAGTTACCAGCCTCCCTCTCTCTTCTGTCTATCTGTATCTGTCTCTCTTCTCTTATCTGTCTATGTCTCTCTCTGTTTCTCTGTCTCCCTGTCTCTGTCTTTGTCTCTCTGTCTGTCTCTCTCCCTCTGTCTGTCTGTCTGTCTCTCACCTACCTCTCTCCCTCAACGACATCATGTCGGACTTCTAGACTTCTGTTGTAAAAAATACACCAATTTGAACAAAGGTGTCTGCTTTGAAAAAATGTCATTGGAAAACGCAGATACCAATGATACCTTATATGCGAAAGTAAGAATACTTTTGACAGTTAAAAGTGTAAACCCAGCAGGTTAAATATATCACAACGCCGTAAAAAATTTGAAGTAATAAACACAAAATGAACTTTACATGATTTGCATGTTCATGACAAAATCACAAATTGTGTAAGCATGTAATTCGTTCAGTTTCGAATTGTCTAAACTAATTAAGTTTGATAAAAACTGAGTCAACACCAACTCGTTTCATGTACGGCTCCTTACTTATTCCGAATACGAGTTTTACCCTAATGCCCTGTTTACGGTCAGGCTGCGAATCTCGTGACGTGTCTTTTCAAGCCTTTACAAACAGAACAAACAGAACAGTCTCCTATTAGAAATCTCCTGAAATGGTCACAGTGCAAACCCTGATCGGAGGGCTCCTCTGGGATCTGGGTATACATGGATCTTCTAGAAATTCGCTGTGTAAAATATAAAATCATACTTGGCTAAGTTTACTGAAAAGTAGGGGTAGAAGTGGTGGGCTAATGCACAATGCATATAGCAACTGATTTAAATGTAGTGTATGTTTTCGGTTAATGTACAATGTATATAGCAAACATTGGGTAGATCTAGTGCGACATTGCGCAATGCATATAGCAAACTTTCCAATGTAAGAAGAGTATATGTAATGGAATAATACACAATGTATATTGCAAGCCTTCCAATGTAAGAAGGGTAGATGTGGTGGGATAATGAACAATGCATACAGAAACCCGTTTTGGTTTCATACTGCTAAAACAGGTTCCTCCTTTTCTAAATACGAGTTAAACAAAAAGTTGCATCAAACTTTATCACTTACGAAACTGATATATATGACAAACAGTGCAGACCCTGATCAAATGGCTCAATCATGTGCCCTTTTATTTGGGTGTACGCTGTTTGCAATTGTTTTATATACGAGTACATGTACTCGGTCACCTCACTTTGGGGTTAATGTTTGTTTTGTTCTTTGGTCTGAACACACATGGCTTTCCTACGTTCTCACAATCGACGAAGGAATTATTACATGATTTGGTCACATCTTGGAATATTACCAGGCACGACAAATAAAACAATGTCACGTGGCGACTGCTTGGCAGTAACTTGACACTAAGTTCAATCTCAAATACACTTAGCATTGCAAGAAACTATCGGATTTAAACTTGTCGTCTGCTACACTTTCAGTTCCGATGTTCACAGTTTTCTTCAATGTCACAGCGTTTGCGATCTTTGGGAGACATCAATTTACTCGCGATCTTATTTGGATCAAGACCAATCACAAACATAATTACATATCCATATATAGCATGCCTAACCATCTCGTTGACAGCGTAACATCTGTGATTAGCTATGTAAACAGTTTGGATCCAGACGAGACGCCAAGGAACCTGGCGTCTCATCAGGATGCAAACTGTTTGTTACTGGTAGTGGTTTTAAGGAAAGCGGAGAAAATCAAACAAATGAAAATTGCGGTGGATGAAAAATGTTAAAGACGACAATATTCGGCAACGAAATACTTAATACTCACCGTACCATATGTTACATAATAATTGTGCTATATTCGTAAACTCTTTCGCTGATAAATTTAGTCGTCTGCAAACTTTGTCGTCTGCTCCAATTTTAATTTTTTGTTTTGTTTCATATTTACTTTTAAAAAACTTAATCATAGTAACAAACAGTTTGGACCCAGATGAGGCTCCAAGTTACTCGGCGTCTCGTCTGGATCCAAACTATTTGCATAGGCAATCACAGATGTGACATTTGCAGAGAAAGAGTGACATCCAATATACCCACTATAAAAGACCGATATGACAAGCGTACTATTATTGTATACAATATTATTCGGCTGTGTAATGTTATCTGTTAAAATCCTATCCGTTGCAATATCTTCACTTACTTCCAATTCGTTCAAGCTTTTGAGAAGCTATTGACCGTGTATCAAACACCCTGGATCCTGATGTGGGACCGAGTCACTCAGCGTCTGATCTGGATCCAAATTATTTGCAAGTGCATGTTATGTTGCGCTTGACAGGGCAATGGTTGAAAAGTCTCATCTTTCAAAGCTTTTATATTTACTGTTATTTCATGGTTTCCCAGTGCTCCCGTCCGCTATGGATTACATCATAAACTGTTTTATAGTCAGATTATATGGAATTGTGAGCATGGTACATGCACTGATGTTGATTTTCAATAGATTCCTAGCAGTTACCCTGCCATATGTAGATTGTTGTAAGTGTGGAGGAGATTAAATCTGATTTACAGACTGTCATTAGACAAACGAACTAATTAACCATTTACTCTATAAATACGCTTTTCTATGCCTTGGCAAACAGAGTAGACTCAGATCAGACGGCTCCTGCAGGATCCGTCTGATTCCATAGATACGCCTTTTAACCCTTTAATACATTAATGTACTTTTAAAACTATTCATCAACGTCTCATCAGGATTCAAACTGTTTACACTCCGACTGCAGTTTGGTAGACAAACTTTGTAGCTTAAATTTTGACAATGTAGTGGGAGAACATTTGGGTAACAATAATCTGCTCAACAGGCTTCAGGCCAATAAGACGTAGTAGAAAATGTGACGTTCAATCCATATGCTATGCTATGTTTAGACACATAACCTCATATGTTATGTTTAGACCTAACCTATTTGAACAAATCTACTGAAAAGGAACAGTTGCTAGAATATAGGAAAACTATAAAAGTGTGTAGATTTGAAACCATGGTGACAAATACATGTAGAGCATTTGTTCCTATGTAGCAAATGCTCTATTTATCACGATGGTTTCAAAACGTGACTTGTCCAGAGGCGTCAAAAGACGTCAATATCAGGGAATTGATTAAAAATGACACAAACGCTGTCTTTCTCAGAGTAAAGTTAATCGTTATATAACAAATGTGTATTGTGAACCTATCCATGTTCAAGTTTTATTTAATTCAAGTCTCATCTACAAAGGGGTGATTCTGAAAAATGTTGCTGTGCCGACACGACCTTATGAAAATAGTATGTTGGGTAAGCTGTGTAGATGCAGATCAGAGGACTCCAACAGGACAGAATTCACAAGTGTACATGTATTAACCCTTTCACTCATCTAAACCGCTGTCATGCCTTTGCACACACAGGGGTAAGACACGTTTGAGTATGTATATGTATATATAGAAAGCTCTATATACATATACTGACTCAAACGTGTCTTACCACTGTGTTTGCACACAGAGTAGACTCATATCAGACGGCTCCCGCGGAAAATTTCCTTTTAGGGTCTGCTCTGTTTGTTTAGGACATTATAATAGATATTATTGATTCAGTTTCTATCAATACCCAAACAATCGTGTGTACTTAAACCATTATACATGTAACATGTAGCTAATAAATGTTCATGATGGTATTATTTGAATATTAAAGGGGAAAGGGTTAAATAAGGTGGTCTGCGTCACAGGAAAAAGGGACACTGTAGGAGTCGTCTGATCAGGGTCTGCTCTAGTTGTTTATGAAATAATATAGTTATGATTCTACAGCTTCTTACATTGTCAACATTTCCCGTGTTTTCATGTACTGTTATGAATCAATAAACTAATCAATATTCTTGATGTCTTTATTTCTAACATGCATATTCATGGTGTAAAGGTTTAAATTGATGGATAGCTCCCATTATATTGTCTCTCAATAAGTATAATTTGTGTCTTGGTTGTCACTCAAACAGCTGCGGCACAGGCCTTACATTAGTTTCTTTGAGCAATTCACACTCTGGAACACGTTCTATGTTAATTATTCAAATAACGGGGAACTATTTTCTCACCTGTTCACGTGACCTCCGCCTTCACTGTGGCGGAACTGCTACATCATATCTGTAATTCAATATGTTGCAGCCAAGGGCTATGCAGTGGATTCCCGTTATCGGCCACTCTCGCGAGATCGACAATTACCTTATGAACTTTGAGTTGGCAAAAGTAGGCAGTCTCTAATTACCTCATTGTGTAAAAAAGTCATTTCCTAATCAATGGCACCGAATGTTCAAATTATTATAAATGCCGGTCTGTAAAACAGTTGGCAGCTTAGTTAACCCGTTCCCTTATATTGACGACCTTTGACGACTCCGTGAAAGTCACTTTGTGAAACTATTGTGATAAATAGAGCATTTGCTCCTATAGGAGCAATTGCTCTATTTATTACAATGGTTTCAAACTACACAATTCTAAAACTTTCCTTTTCTCTAGTTAATGCTCCTTTTCGGTATATTTATTCAAAGAGGTTGTATCTTAAAATAGCCTATGAGGTAATGGGTTAAGGGTGAAAGTCATGCAGAACGCTCCCGAAGGATCTTTCTGTATGACCTTCATCATGTATTAAGAAGCCTACTGCATAAAAATATCTAAATTCTGCTTCATTATACATTCGGTTCATTTTACTGTATATGGTTTAACCCTTAGTCCACTGTACTACAAATGTCCGCACAAAGTTGAAACTGTTGCAACTTCGCTACATCCGATTCGATCAAGATTGGATTATGTTTAGCCTTTCCCTGTTCTATGTTTATTTCAAATTTCAATACCTATTGAATATTCATAGACATAATAGTTATAATGAAATATGGAAGATGGAACATTATAGCCATTTTAGAAAGTAAAGAAACAGATCTATCAAATTGTATTAGCAAACAGAGCAGACATCTAGGAGCCGTCTGATCAGGGTCTACTCTGTTTGCAAATGCGGTAAAGGGTTAACAAGATGATGTACATTTGTATTTGAAAGTCCTCAATAGAATCTATATCTGATTCGATCAAGCTATTGAAGAACGAAATACCAAGTGTCATGACACAAGCTTTTGAGAAAATATTAATTAAGTATTTATGTATCATATTAATTAAGTGTCAAACAGCTTGGACGCTGATGAGACGCCGATTTACTCGGCGTCTCATCAGGGTCCAAGCTGTTCGCCAAATCGGTTCGGATCTCGGTAAGCGGAATATAGGTTTAAACGTTGTAGATATGGGAAGTCTTATTTTGTGATCCGATCCTGAAAATTTTACCCGGTGTCCGATCCGGGCTGAGTACTAGTTTCAAATGCAATTGTAAAATTCTTTTTGTGGAAAGAATATCGATGAAATGAGACATTACGGCGTGTCTCCTTTAACCCCTAATCTGCTGAATAATTAAAATTGGATCCTCTCTTTGAATATTAATTAAACAGAAAGTTGTATCAACTTTTATTATTGAAGACATTTTTGAATGCTTTTATGAAAAACAGTGTAGATCATGATCAGGGCGTCCTATAATCTGGGTCTTCATAGTGTGTAAGAGTCTTATATTCTCGGAGCCAACCCTTTAAGGGTAAGAGTGGAAAAAAATCAATAAACGAAGGAATCACGGACCTTTGAAGTAACTACAATCAATACATTAATGATGTAGTTGAAAGACTTTATTCTTTGGTGACATCTTGTTGGTTGTCAGGTAGGACTCACTCACTTAAGTTTTTTCTCAAAATATGTTCTATTAACTCTTTCCTTCATATAAACTCTTTTTACACCTTTGCAAACAGAGTAGACCCAGATCAGAAGACTCCTACAGGAGTAGTCTGATCAGGGTCTGCTCTGTATGTTTATAACATGATACAGATCTGATTCTTCAGTTTTTGTTGAAGCAAACACTTGTCTAGAATGTTTTACAGTATAACAATTCACATTTTCATAATGTTATTATTTCTGTCATGAACAGGGAAATGGTTAATCGCGATCTTTTGCAAACATATTTGATTCAGACTTGACGCCGAGTAACTTGACGTCTCATCTACATCCACACTCTTTGCATAGGTTATCATAAAAAAGGTCAAAATATTAATTCCTTAACCCATAGATATACATTTTATCACCTTGGCAAACAGAGTACACCAAGATCAGATGACTTCTGCATTTAGCAAGCACATGCTTTTTCAGACCCCTACGTTATTTACGTGCGTTGACACATTATGATTCAGTAGAATTTCTACAAAGCGATCACTTTTTTTTAAACAACATTAATGTTGTTTAAAAGCAAGTGGTTAATTAATGCAAAACGAAAGTAAGAGCCTTCTGCACAATTTTGATCAGCATTAAGCTATACGACAAGCCTTGAAGACTCAGAATTGAACCACATTTGACAGACGTCGAAGAAAGGCTTAAGGACCAGTTGACTCCAAATATTTCGTGCATCACGCCCCCGTTTTTAGTTATGCATGAAATTACACAAATCAAACATGAAATGATGCGAACCATTTTATTTTATAATCATACCTTGAAATGGTATTGATTCCCATTAAAAGAGGGCGACGCGACCCTTTTTGATTTTATTTGCACAGTCGTCATCATTAAAATACACAATTCCCAATAGTGCTTTGAAGCAAAAATATAAAATGTCATTATTTGTTTAAGGAAATGTAATAAAAACGGATATTGAGCAGGAATGAGAAAGGGAAAATGAACAGCACTTCTCTCTACTATGAAAAGGGAATAATTTGCATAACTTGGAAAATGTAAATAATGACTTTGGGATTAAATTTGCATGAGCCATGGACCGAGATGACACGTCATTTAACTCTTGCTATAAAACCCCGAACACAGTATTGAAAAGAAAACAAAGGTATATGTATATTTTTGTTTAACATTTACCTGTTGAATATTGATATGAGAAGAACTCCTATAACCCGGACATTGTTGGCTTAGGCAGAAACTATAGAAACAGATTGACAATACAGTAAAACCTCTCTATAACGGCCACTAAATTACATCAAGTATTCAGTGTTACAGTCAGGTGGCTGCTTAAAGCAAGGTGAACGTAAAACACAACGCTCCTATAGAAGCGTTCTGTTTTACTTTCACCTTGCTTTAAGCAGCCACCTGCCTTAAATGCCAGCTAATTAACTCAATGTAGTGTCCGCTATAGAGAGTTGTTACTGTATACCATAAGCAAATAGAGCGGATCCTCATCATCTGTATCTACTCTGTTTGCAAAGACGTTTATAATAGAGAACGGGTTAAAGTCGTAGGTTTACAATGATAGTTAAAACAGAAGCTCTGTAGAGATTTTAAAGTCATACGATAAAATGTCTTTCTGAGTGGTGTCTTAGAGCGGTTTCATTTTTGGCACACATGCATGAGAACACATTAGATAATAATTTCCGCTTCTGTACTTCCTGCTCCCATCAAAACTGCCAACACCTCTTGTCATAGATATGTATGTTATTTTGATACCAATTGCATGTTCGTAACCCTTTTCTTCATAGCCACACTTTTTCATACATTTGCAGAGTATATCCAGACCAGACGACTCTATAGTAAATGTCTGAACAGGGTGTGCTCTGTTTGCTTTTGACATGGTACACATCTGATTCTACAGTTTTTCCAAAGCAACACATTCCTTGAAACATTTACATTATAATGATCCTTTAATATATACGCATATAATATCATGAATATTTATTAACTTTCTTTTTTTATTGTAGATCTATACGAAACCCGGATTTTGCTTGCTCTGGCAGACAATGCAGAACCATATCTATATAATTCTATAGCAAACAGAACAAACACTTATTGGGCGGCTTTTGTAGGAGCAGTTTGATTTGCATCTACTATGCTTGCAAATTCGTGAAAAAGGGTCTCTACCAGGTAAAAGGTTGGATCTTTCGAGCGCTACAGGCGAAGTTACAAATAAACATTTTGTATCCAGACCACGACTCAGTGTCGGTCTTCCAAACTCTTCGATGGCTCAGTGATGCTTTTATTGAGAGATAAACTGTGATCTTATATATTTTCATCAATGAAGCAGAAGACAGTGGCGACAGAAGAACGTAAAAGCGGACGGCTGTTTGAGCAGACGACAATTCATATTGAAAGCAAAGTGCACGTTGAAATGTTTACATGCATTTCGGTATCAGCCATGTAATATACAGATAAGAACTTGCATTATCGCGAAAACTTGCACGTCTTTCGATAAACATATCTGTTTTCCCAAACTTTAATAAACAAACGCAATACCTTTTTACAACCCTTATCAGTTTCACGGGACATTGCGTTTTACCAGAATTATGTCACGTAGTTAACCTTTAGAACGCTGAATGTTCAATGTTGAAATTACAGTAAAACCTCTCTATAACGGCCACTAAATTATGTTATTAGTTGGTAATTAGGGCAGGTGGCTGCTTAAAGCTAGGTGAAAGTAAAACAGAACGCTCCTATAGGAGCGTTCTGTTTTACTTTCACCTTGCTTTAAGCAGCCGCCTGCCTTTTAACCCAAAATACTTGATGTAATTTAGTGGCCGTTACAGAAAAGGTTTTTACTGTATTGGTATATAGAGTCCATGTAGTATGAAAGGGTAAAATTTGGCAAACAGTGCAGACCCTTGTCAGAGTGCTCCTCTAGGAATCAACCATCTGATCTGGGTCTACACTATTAGCAAATGCCAGGACAGACGTGTCCCCTATTCGAAGCGTTAGGAAGCAATGTATTTGGGTAGTAACGGGAACTCTATCACGAGATTAACACTGTGCCTGTTAGAAAAAATGTGGTTTTTTTGCTGGATCGATATGTTACAATTTACACTTACTTCTGATTCTTTCAAACTTTGAAACCACTGACCGAGTGTCAAACAGTTTGGATCCTAATGAGACGCCAAATTACCCGGTGTCTCATCTAGATCCAAACTGTTTGCAACTGCTAGACAGGGGTCGCGCTTAGTTCCAAGCATGCAATACGAATCTTATAGAGCTAGAACTTTTAATTTCTATCAAGAGTGACTAAATACTCCATACACAATTCTAGTTCAGTTCTATTTGAAAATTGGTTCCTAGTTAACATAACACAGACAGGAGATGGGAACCAGTCAAATATATCCGATGACGTACTTGGTCCTGGTGTTGTTCTATAAGACTGGAATTGCGTGTTGTTTTCATTTATAAATTGAGACCGTTCTTCCCTATTTAAACCCGTCCTTCGTGTTAACCATTTTCTCATGAATATTAATTTAAGAGCTGATTACTGTTTGAATAGTCATTAAATGAATATTCATAATTACGCATAACAATGGTAGTTTTGACTTTGACAGATCTATATGAATCCATAAGCTAACATGACAAACTCTTACTGGAACTGTCTGGTCTGAATCCACTCTGTGTGCGAATATGGTAAAAGTCTTCTATATGGCAGAAAGGTTAAAAAGTTCATGTAATACTGATGCATGGCGGTGCTCATGCATTGTCACGTTATCCTGAAACTGGGTTAGCAAGTCCAAAAGGGATATACAGTCAAACCCCACTAAAGCGGTATTGTAGTACATGTTAAAAACCCGGATTGCTTATTGCAGGATGAAGGTCATGTGGAATGCTCGTATGAGATGAGAGTTGTTTGCTTGTCTTGAACCCCGCATTAACCCTTCGCTTGCTGAATTTTAACATACATTTCTCCTTCTTTACCCATGTCCTGTTGTATAATTACACATATCTTCACTGTGCACGCGTATTTCGCTGTGCAATCACTGCTGTGGAATGCACTGGTTGCACACTCAACTTGTAAATAGTGCAGACCCTGATGAGACAGCTCCTGCAGGAGCTGTCTCATCTGGGTCTTCACTATTTACAGGTAGGTATATTGACGAGATTAGCAAGCGAAGGGTTAAGATACCAGAGGCGGTGATACTTATTCGAGAGACCGGCATTGATACTATTTTGAAATGCATTGTATTTGATACTAATTTGAAATGGATTGTATTTGATACTAATTTGAAATGGATTGTATTTGATACTAATTTGTAATGGATTGTATTTGATACTAATTTGTAATGCATTGTATTTGATACTAATTTGTACTTCCGGTTTAGAATGGTTTCATTGTACATCTACACACATTCTGGTATTGAATTATTGAGTAAGGTAAATGTGGTTGAGTCACACGACCATTCGGAACTACTGAGTGGTTAGCCATCTTGACTTTCTCTCCCACACACAACCAGTAGCGCGGACTTCACAAGACGTACTTGGGGTTGTAACAAACACAGGAATGCAATTAATGACAATTATATGGACTACAGTTACAATATAAATACATAACATTCTTCACACAGACAAGTACTTAAATTGCAGTTTGAGTCAACTCAATCTTTACTTATAAAATACCAGAAGTTTCAAGTGCCTCAAAGGGAAGCACGTTACTACCACTTTGACCGCCCTTCGTCTTTCCGTCATTCTGTCGTGTCTCTCCATCGATCTGCCGTGTCTATCCGTCGTTTTGTCGTGTCTGTCCATTGTTCTGTCGCGTCCCTCTGTCGTTCTGTCGTGTCTATCTGTCGTTCTGTCGTGTCTATCTGTCGTCGTTCTGTCGTGTCTGTCCGTAGTTCTGTCGCGTCTCTCCGTCGTTCTGTCATGTCTCTCTGTGGTTCTGCCGTGTGCCTCCGTCATTCTGTCGCATGTGTCTGTCGTTCTGCCGCATCCCTTTGTCGTTCTGTCGTGTGTTTCCGCAGCATATTTCTAGAACGACAAATGGAACCAAAATACACATTATCAGCTAAAGCAAATACAAGTATAGCCTAAAGATAATTCCTTTGTTAGTAACATTAGCAAGATATTCCTCTTCTCTAGAAACGAGTGTTAACCCTCTATCTGAAAAAAAATATTATGTTTGGAATAATGGCATAATGAATATTAATGACTTCAAGTTATATAATGGTACGTGGACAAGGGAGGATTGGCCATTACATAACCTGTAGACTCAGATATACATTATAACGGTATAATTTCGTAAGCAATCAGAGCAGATTCTGATAAGATGCCTCCTACAGGAACCGTCTGATCATAGTCTACAGGAGCCATGGATCTGGGTCTACCCTGTATGCAAATGCGTCGAAGGGCGTATACATAGAACGGATAAAACTATTGAACAAAATACAGAAGAGACATACAAAGAGCAAATGCAGAATTGACATAAGACAGGGTACATGTAGAATGGACACAGGAAAAGAGCAAATGCAGAAGTGACATAAGAAATTGCAGAAGTGACATAAGAAAGAGCAAATGCAGCGAGAACACAAACACGAACTCCTCTAGGAGTCATCTGATATTGGTCTACAATGTTTACAAATGCGAGCACGCTCATTTCCCGTAATCAGATGGTTAGAAAAAACTGTACTGTTTACTGTTGAGGATAAAGCATGTCATTTCTCATCTTATGTATGTGATCAGAACAAGTTTTAACCCTTCGCTTGCTATTCGCGTCAATATACCTACCTGTAAATAGTGAAGACCCAGATGAGACAGCTCCTGCAGGAGCTGTCTCATCAGGGTCTGCACTATTTACAAGTTGATTGTGCAACCAGTGCACTCCACAACTGTTTACTGTTGAGGATAAAGCATGTCATTTCTCATCTTATGTATGTGATCAGAACAAGTTTTAACCCTTCGCTTGCTATTCACGTCAATATACCTACCTGTAAATAGTGAAGACCCAGATGAGACAGCTCCTGCAGGAGCTGTCTCATCAGGGTCTGCACTATTTACAAGTTGATTGTGCAACCAGTGCACTCCACAGCAGTGATTGCACAGCGATATACTTGTACACAGTGAAGATATATGTAATTATACAACAGGGCATGGGTAAAGAAGGAGAAATGTGTTTTAAAATTCAGCAAGCGAAGGGTTAAATGTATCGAAACCTACCAGAGGTCCAGATACGATGCGTAAATTATGACCTTTCCAAAAATAAGTCTTTATTTCTCCATCAAACTCTATGGTGTTACCGCTCTTTAGAATCTCTTCGAGACGATTCTAAGGAATGGTCACAACACATGATTTGGAGAAGAAATTACGGTTTTATACTTGAGTACGCACGTTTATCTTTTGCTCTGTTAATTAACAGAAATTGATGTTTTCTTGTTTACTAAGAACTTAAACTCTGCTGTCCACTATAATCTGAACATCTGCAATTTCGTTCCAAGTCTTCCTGACCGAAACAAATGTAACCCTTTGGTTACGGGAGTTGGTTTAGTAGTAGAGTGGTCTCATCTCTACCATCTCCAACTGATGAATAGCCCCGCATGCTCGTCTTTTATTAAAAACAAATTCAGACAAAAAAGCCACCAACAACCTCGAAAAAAATATGTCTCATTGAAAGCAAATAATTCACATTCTAATGTTCTGACTAATCGTATATAGTAGAACCCCTCTAATGCGACCACCAAAAAGGGGCATAATTCACAGTGGAAAGACAGGTGGTAGCTTAATGCAGGACGAAAATTATGCAGAATATAGGAGCTTTCTGCATAACTTTCGTCATGCATTAAGCAACCACTGCTTCTGAAGACAGCCATGTTTGTTCATTAAGTGGTCGCATTAGTGGGGTTTTACTGTATAGCTAAAATAGAATAAATAGATCACTATTGTGTACGTGTAAATGGATAGCGGATATAGCCATTTCCTACAGTAGGACCCATATCTTAGTGTTTGATTGTATATCAGTCATTTTATACTAGTATTCATCGGCATGCCTTAACCCTTTTCCGCATGAATATTCATTTAAGAAATAATGACATCATGAAAATCAATTACATGTAGATTAATTGTTACAATAGCACATGCACACAGGAAGATTTGGCCATGTCAGAAACCGTAGAATCATATCTATATTATATCATAAGCAAACAGAGCAGACTCTGATCAGACAACTCAAACGGAAGCCATCTGATCTAGGTATGTTCTGTTTGCAAATGTGTCGAAGTGCGCATTTATGGAGTTATGGCATATTCCATTAGTTGTCCAGTATCCTTATAAGGAATAATGACATTATGAATATTCATAACCTGAACTTTCAAAACATACAATGTTCAATGGAGTTTTATGCTTTGACAAAAACGGTAGAATCAGATCTATAACAATTAATAAGCACACGGAACAGACCCTGATCAGACGGCACCTACAGGAACCGTCTGATATGGGTCTACTCTGTTTGTAAATGCATGCCAAATTGTTAAGATGAGGGAAATGGTTTTAAAATTGGTAGTTAACTCGAAGACACTGTTTCTAACTGCTTTATACTATAAAACGCATACCTATGAATTTATGATAGTTCTAGTAAATTGAAATTGGAAAATAATGATTTCGGATGAATCTTGGTTATCGGACATAAACCACTGAAGATTGTCAGTGAGCTACTACAGTAAAAACATCTAATGCGACCACTTTATGAATGAAAATAGATGTTTTTAAAAGCTTTAAAAGCTTAATAAAGGACGAATGTTATGCGGAAAGCTCTTGTAGGAGCTTTCTGCATCACATTCGTCCTGCATTAAGCTATCACCTACATTTAAGTCCCGAAATTATACCTGTATTTGGTGGTCGCACTAGATTGGTTTTACTGTACTACAGTAAAAACATCTATACCGGACTTTTATCAAGAACAAGTTAGGTCATTTACGACAGGTGGCTGTTTAATGTAGGATTAAAGTTATACAGAAAGCTCCTTTGGAAACTATTTTTATGATGCCATTATTTGTTACATGCATATGATTAACTTTAATCACATTCGACAATGTTTTGTCCGCACAAGTTGACATAATTTATGCTCCATCTTTAACCCTTATTGTGCGGGACATGAGTCATTAATGTCCTTTGCAATCAGTGTAAACCCAAATGAGAGGGTTCCTAGAGGAGCCTTCTAATCAGGGTCTGCACTGTTTGTCATGTTACTCTTTTCTATAGAAACCCCCAAAATATTCACAATAACTTTGACCTGTTTGCAATTTGGAATAGGCCATTTGAAAAGCCAGCGTTGTAATGGTTAAAAACCTATCATCTCCTTCTGTACAACGATGCATTCTGTTATCAAACATTTGGGATTCTAATGAGACGTCCAGTGACTGAACGTCTTATTAAAGTCCAAAATTGTATGCAAAAGGTCATCACAGATAGTCTTACTACGTTCTGGGGCCATTAACACACAGTTCAGCCACTTTCTCTTGTGGTATTGTGGCAGAAGTGGTTTTAAAATATATGACACAATTTTGGTCACTCCTCGTTCGACTTTGGACCAGATGTTGGACAAACCAGAACCATCTGATGTGGTTTTGTGTGCCATAGGCACAGGTGCAGTTATCTATGAAAGAGATGTTTGTAAAAAATTGGCGAATGAAGGAGTGCCACCAACGTGCATCGTTGTTCTTCGGCGTTAGCTCTTTACATATTGATTTTTCATATAATACATAATGACATCCTGAATAATTAATTAGACGCATTCTTCAAGTGGCGCATAAGCACAGAAAGTACTTTTTCCATGGCAAACACTGTAGAATTAGATCTACAGTAAAGCATCTCTATAACGGTCACTAAATTGCATCAAGCGTTTTGTGTTAAAGGCAGGAAGCTGCTTAAAGCAAGGTGAAAGTAAAACAGAACGCTCCTATAGGAGCGTTCTGTTTTACTTTCACCTTGCTATAAGCAGTCACCTGCCCTAAATGCCAACTAATTAACACAATTTAGGGGCCGTTATGGAGAGGTTTTACATTTAATTATTTAATAAGCAAACAGAACATACCCTGATCAGACGGCTCCTATAGTAGTAGTTTGGTCTGATTCTATAATGTTTGCAAAGGCATTAAAAAGCGCACATATGGTGCAAAGGCTTAAACCTGTATACAGAATGTCCAACTAAACGTATTGCACCAATCAAATACAGACACGTACATGTATGCCGTCTTGTTAAATGCGACAACGGGATAACCTTTTAGCCTGTTTTTATTGGTTATACAGAGCATCTTTCTGTTTGAGCAAGATGCACCAAGTAGGGAGGGGGGGGGGGGGATGGGGTTTGTCATTTGTCATTTTAGAACATGTTATTTTTGACAGTAACTTTATCGAATGAAATGAATCTGTGGCGTAGTGGTTACCATTGGGGATTTCCATTCCAGCCATGCGTGATCAAATGTGCCATAGCTGCCTTTTGGGAAAAATCACATTTCTATGTAGCTAATACAAGTCTTATCTGTTCCAATTTGCATATCTATACATGTAAAATCATACAATCTGCAGTTTCGTCTTCTTATATTTTCCATACGTTACCCAGGTTGATATATTCTGTAATATTATACCCTTATGGGTCCTACATGTAATTGCATTCAATAACAGTTGTCGCCAATGTGCGGCACGTGTCGGATAGCGACGTGCATGACCGTACAATATCACACTTGTCGCTAATTTACCTTACTAGTAGGTAAAGCCTTATAACTCTACACAATGTAGAAAATATTCTACAGAAAGAGATAAAATGTACTTAGATACACTAGATACACATGCATGTTTATATGTATTGATACCTGTATATACGTTATGGATCTCCATACATGGAGAAAACTAATAGACTACTATATAATATTTCAAATCTACATGATGTTTTCAAACAAAACGTATGAGTATGATATGTGAAAGCTATACGGTGTCTACTATAGTAAAATGAGAGTATCGTATGTAAATTACATATTAAGTTGTCCATCTATGTTTCGAACAAACGGCCTTAAATTTAACATACCAGGAACTGTTTTTTTCACTTGACACTTTGATTTTCACAAATGAAACGTCTACTGGCAACCTGACTCTGAGGTTATACAACTTCTGAATTTGAATCTGAGCTCAATCTCAATCATTTTGATTGCCTCAAAACAAAGTTCCATTTCTCAAATCTCTTACCAAATCAAAAAAACTATAGTATGATGAAAAACGATATAAGACTACTATTTAATTTTAAATGTACATGTATTATTTTATTATTTTAACCTTTTGAATACCGTGAAGAGAAAGTACTGTTTTCTTTTCACCGATTCATCGTTGTTTGCTTTGGACTAACTTGTATGTGCCTTTTACAAAGACTTTGTACATAAAGGTGACACTGATATAACAATCTCAAGTTTTGTCGACGAAGGTAGATTGAATAATTGTAATGATTACTAGTATAATGCATTATTCAATCCTTTGTTTCCTCCTCAATGAGTGCATTCTTACCTATATAACTCATAATAACTGTATTTCAAAATTCCATTTGAAGGGATGTTTCTGATGTATGGTTTTGTACTAATGGGTTTCTTCAAGAGCATTCTGATCTGAGTTAACACGTTTTTCTAAATTGTTTAAAGATTCCATACATGATCGAGTTAATTATTACCTTGGCAATGACCCTTAACCCCAAGACTGCCAACCGCGGCCTGACTCGCACGTGCAGTCATCTTGGATCAGGATGAACGCCGAGTTACTCAGGATCCAACCTGTTTGATGCTCGGTGAATAGTTTTTAACCCTTCGCTTGCTATTCACGTCAATATACCTACCTGTAAATAGTGAAGACCCAGATGAGACAGCTCCTGCAGGAGCTGTCTCATCAGGGTCTGCACTATTTACAAGTTGATTGTGCAACCAGTGCCCTCCACATCAGTGATTGCACTGCGATATACTTGTACACAGTGAAGATATATGGAATTATACAACAGGGCATGGGTAAAGAAGTATTTTAAAATTCAGCAAGAGAAGGGTTAAGCCTTTTTAACGAATCGAAAATAAGTAAACATTTACCAGATCAAAATCTGAGCAGACGTCATTTTTTTCTGCAGACCGAGGGTTATTATTTTCTGGTGAGAATCAGGCATCGGTATTTTTAGTCTGGCTTTCGTTCGTTTATATCTATATCGGCAGAGTCTGATTGTCAGACAAATTATCTATGACATATACAATAAGGCCCATCCAAGGCAATTACATTAAAGGTGCACACGACTGGGTCTTAAAGTCAGGTGTTAGCTTAATGCAGGGCGAACGTTATGCAGAAAGCTCCTACAGGAGTTTTCTGCATTAATTTAGTTCTGCATTTAAACAACCCTCAGAAGTCCATTTCTGTTCATTAAGTGCTCATTCGTTTTAATGTTTTTCTATATACTGTACGTGAAGATAATCTTTGCAGTTCTTGCACTCTTTTCCCATCCGATAAAACTATAAAACCGATAAAAACTAATAAGAAAGTAATTTGTGAATGTAAATCCAGTTTGACCTGGTTTTAACCCTTTACTCCATAAATACGTATTTTTACGCCTTTGCAGAGTAGATCCAGATCAGACGTCTCCTATAGATGGATTGAATTGAGGGTTAAGGAACTTCCTTCCGTCTATCCATGTAGGATTATATCCATATACATGTATCATTTCATCCATATAGCCACCAATCAGCCCATCCATTGATTCAACATTCACCCAACTAGGCTTCCATTGGTGCAACATATCTCTCGTCCATTCACCAATTAAACATTCACCTAACAACAACCATCCACCAACCGAACAATTTATCCATCCATCCATCTATACATTCACCCATCCATCCATCCATCCATCCATCCATCCATCCATCCATCCATCCATCCATCCATCCATCCATTCATTCATCCATCCATCCATCCATCCATCCATTCCATCCATCGATCCTTCCATCCATCCATCCATCCATCCATCCATCCATCCATCAATCTAGGGTGACAGAATAACAGGGAGACAGAAAGATAGATATAGAAGGCATGCAGGACAGACAGACAGACATACATAGACACAGATACAGAGAGACAGAGAGAGACACAGACAGAGAGAGACAGAAACAGGAAAAAACAGAAAGAGGCGCAAATAGAAAATAACAGATCTATATAGAACTAGATTGACCATGAGAGAAATAATACATGATTTGTGAACTTATGAGGGCTGGTTATTTCTCAACACAGACCATACAGTATTACTTTACGATCGCATGCGTAGTAGTAAAAGCTGCACTGACTGGTTT